>JAUDYJ010000007.1:14355757-14808257 GCA_030761175.1 Masticophis lateralis | reverse complement strand
TTTCTGCTATAGATTTTTTTTAAAATAGAAAGTGACATTTTAATTTGGCAGAGCTGTGTTCAAAGGGTACTTAAGCACAGTGGAGAGTGCTAGCATCAGCATACTTCAAGCTAAAAACAATACTATAACATTAATAATTAACCAATAAAGTTTTAGGGGTTCTTTTTTAAAAAAAGATTGTACATAGATATTTCGTATATTTACTGCCTTTGTTGCATAAACAAAAAGCACAAAGAGTTTTTACATTTTTACTTTGAAGGACTTGTCTTTCTCACCACACCACATTTTTGTTCTCGCTTCAAGCTCTTGTCTTCTCTTCTTTTGAACAGTGATGGCAGAATTTTGAGGCTCAGCATGTCGAAAATTTGCAAAATTCCTAACTTGAATCTGGTGGCATGTTCCCTGCCCTGAATAAAAGAGAACCAATTCTTTACATATTCATTCCCTTAAAAAAAAAATAGACAAATTGAGGCAGCTCTGGGTTGTGTGAGATCTTCATTCTTCAAGTGGCTCTTCAGTCTCAGAAAACCGTGTAAAACCATACCCCATTCTCACGTAATATTTGGAGGTACAGAGGCTGCTTCTCCTGTTGTATCTGCAGCTTCCAATAATTGCATGAGAACTGAGTGTGTTTTCAAAAACTGTTGTTAGATGTCAGTGAATGCTGGTGTACACTTTTGATACCTGTCAGAAGTTCAACATCATTGCCCGAGAACATGTGGGTGATCCTTTTATAATTGGATAATGGTTCTTGTACTCCCATTGTAAAGTGGTCAGAACTTCTACAAGTGTCTTGCTTGCTTTTTTAAAAAAAAATATTCATTTTGGTAATGGGAGACTTCATCAGGTTCCTGAATTTAAATATGGGATATTTTTTCTCTAGGACTTTTTCTGATCACTATGGTTGGGTGAACAAGGATGTTAAAACAGCTTGTATAGAAATGTAACAGAAATGAAAACTCTATTAAAAGCTTTCTCATAATGATATGGTAGGGTAAAAAAACACTGTGCCAAAAGAAATATTTAATGTTATGTGAACAAGGAAATTTCTTTCTTTCTTTCTTTCTTTCTTTCTTTCTTTCTTTCTTTCTTTCTTTCTTTCTTTCTTTCTTCCTTCCTTCCTTCCTTCCTTCCTTCCTTCCTTCCTTCCTTCCTTCCTTCCTTCCTTCCTTCCTTCCGTCTTTCTTTCTCTTTCTTTCTTTCTGTCCATCCCATATTCTTTTACAACCTTCCTTTTAGCCATATGTTTACACTTTGTGTAGTTTTGACTGACTTTATTAGATTTTAACTGTTGCTATTGTTGTTGTTGTTGTTGTTGTTTAACTACCTTAAGTGCCCTCTTGGCACATAAATAGATAGATACATAATACCAACCACAAGATATAAAAAAATTCAAAATAGCAAACATTAAAGCTCCTGGGGAAAAAAGGGCTTCATATGCTACTGAAGTACCTGAGACATTTTATTATGTAGTGAAAGTCTACTCTTTATTGATGCTATCTGCCATATATCTGATTAAAAAAGTGAAAAGAAAAAGGTAGAAGGTTCTTTGAAAGGGGATAATTAAATAGACAAGTATGGTTATTCTTTCTCCAGAATGTCATGCTATGTTCTCATTACTTGAAGAATTTTGGATAAAAAATCGTTGGTGACACATTACTTTTCAGCAAGAGATTTGGGCTGGTAAATCTGGATCTGATGAACTGAGGAAAAAGACCCGGTTTTCAAAGTTATAACAAATATTGGGCCTTCATCTTATATTGTCATGTTATTTAATTCTAGTTAAACAGAAGGAATTTAATGTAATTTCTCTCATACACAAAAATACGGATGAAAAATATAGAATTCAAAAAGATAGCTTTTATATAATTTTTGTTAGTGTAAAAATGCAATCATATATGCCCTCTGTTTTTTCTGTAAACATTTCCACATTATCCAGTGGAGATAACAGCTGAGTAAGCACAAAGGAGATAAGATTAGATATTTGGAAAGATCAATAATTTAATTTAAGATGAATTTTTTTGACATTCACATTACTAGCTTACTTGCATTCTTTAAACTTATTTACTTAATTGCATTCCTTAAATTCTTAGAAGACCAGCCAAGCTGAAAATACGGATGGAACTTCTGAAAATTAATAAATAAATTCCTTTTTCATCATATAAAGTATCACTTTTGGAAAGGCTCTGAAGACTACACATTTTACTGTGCCTAAGGACTATCTGTCCTTTTTCTTAGTTTTATTTTCATATTAAAAAAAGCTTGATGAATAAAATCTGCTGCCTTGCCTTGAACATGTTCCCTCATTAAATCTGACCTATTCATACCAAAGCTAATATTCATCTTAAACATCTGAACATTTTTAGTTTAGCTAAAATTTCCACTTGACCTTTTCTCCTTTATTCTACATTGGAAGAATATGAAAGTAAAACTTTAAATTTAATATAAGTCTAGAATTAAAGTCACATCAGGGGAAAAAACATATTTCAATTGCGAGAAAACAATCATTTTAGGTGGACTGCTATAAAAAGAATCTTAATAGAAGTTCGTATTTCCTTATTAAAATGCTTTTTGATGTATCTTCTTCTAGAGTCATACTCTCTGGCAATAAATATTCACAATTCAATAGAATTGTTCTTCTCCTCCTCCTCCTCCTCCTCATCCCCCCATAGTTCTAAACCTCATATAACCACCTTTGTGACAGTGTGTTCTTCTAATATTGTTCCTCTCTTTTCATGACATTCACTTTGTTGCTATTCATCAAACTTGTCTACTGTTTCAACATTGTCAGTGGAATGAGGTTTTTTCCTAAGATGGAAATGACATCTTTTAGACGTCTACAATATCTTAAAACATATTTGGAGATTAAGCAATGAGTTATAGATTTCTGGACTTTAAGTTATTTAATTTATTAAAATGTCATTCCAAAGTCATTTTATCATAATTGTTTTACGTTAACTTTATTCTACCTATGCTTGCAGCAACATAGGAGCTCTCTATTGTCTTGTACTGAATTTCCAAAGAAATAATAAGTTTCCAAAGTGACCATAACATGGGAATATTCTTTTGGGTACAAAAGAGCCAGTTTGGTCTGGTGGTTAATGCACTGTAAGGTCTTGCCTCTCCAATCTTCCCAAGAAAGCAGGACTCTTGAAACTGCAGTTGTTCCAAAAGGAGCTTTTATTGAAAATTTTGTGATAACAAGAGATCTAGGCAAGAACTGAAGCTTCTCACTTAAAACCAGCTATTTAAAGCAATGCTAACCAAGCCCCTCCCACACTACATAATTGCAGGGAAACAGAAACAGAAACTTCATATAGAGATTAACACATTAATGCAAGAAACAGGAACAGAAAGTTCATATACAGATCACTCCATTCCTCTCCCTTTCCTCACACCAAAATGCCAGCGTCCCTGTAGAAATATCTGGGACCTGACCAAGACACTGTAAGTTCTTGTCCCATCTTAGATTTGAAAAACTGGTTGGGGGACCCTGAGCCAGTCACTCTCTCTCAGTCAGCTCACCTTATAGGATTCTTATGGGGAAAATAGGAGCAGGAAGGAGAAGGAGTATCACATATGTTTGCTGCCTTATTTACAAAAAAATTAATGAAGGTGGGATAAGAAAGAGTGAGAGAGAGGGAGAGAGAGAGAGAGAGAGAGAGAGAGAGAGAGAGAGAGAGAGACGAAAGGAAGGAAGGAAGAAAAAGAAAGAAAGAAAGAAAAAGAAAGAAAGAAAGAAAGAAAGAAAGAAAGAAAGAAAGAGTGTAGTTTACCCAGTCTTAAAAGTTTGAACCATTGTTGATGATATTGTAGCTATTATTCAGTAACACACATCATTGTAACTCAGATCTCTGATTCATATGGCAATCATAAGTATCCCATTTACTTATTTAATACATTTATATAACTGGCCATCTAAATGATTTACAACATTAAAATAATAAAAATGTATAGTCCATAGCAGCTGGAAATCATAAACACAAATAGCAATTAACAATCAAAGAGATGGGCTCCCTCATGTATTCAGAGCCCTAAGCTCAAGTACAGTATGTCTTCAGGGACAGAGTCAAATTGATCTCCAGAGCAATCATATGGGCAGATACCATGACAGTAAAGGCTTTGCTCCTGGATCCTATTGGCCAACAGTCCAGAGCATACCATTTCTACCTACTGATGTAGGATTGTAGAAACAACCGGAGATACAGTTCCATAAGTAAATGGCCCACCCAAGCCATGAACAGCTTTAAAAGTATCCACCAGCCCTTTAATTTATTCAAATGCACACTATTAGCCAATGCAACTCACTGGAGCAGTGGGGCAACATGTGCCAAAAAACACCTGCAGCTTCAGAATGCTCTTTAAGAGGAGCGCCCTATAAAACATGTTTCTAGTCTACAGGTTACTATCTATTGTAATCCAATCTAGAAACCACTAGTGCATGAGTGACCATGAGCAGAACCTTCCAGCCCAGGGACAACTACAACTGTCACACAACCATATGCAAAGAGCCCTTCTGACCCTGGCTGTCATCTGTTCCTTCAGCAGGGGACATGACTTCAGGAAGACTTCCAAATTGCAAACAGGTTCTGTATGAGGCAAAGTAATCCCACACAGACCCAAAGAAGACATATCGCCAGAACCAAGAGGTCCACAATTCCAAAGCCAATAGTTGAGCTGAAGCATCTCATTCAGTAGCTGTGAGTTTTAGCCCTCTGGATTTGAACAATTCTTGATGGCAACATTCCTCCAGACAGAGCACGTGCTATTGAAATTGAACAAAACTAAATAAATAAATATTCATGGACCTTCTTCAGATCTGTTCAAGGAACAAATAACAGCTGTGGTTGTTTGCACACTTTGCACAATTTCATCATATTTCATGTGCCAATTATTCCTGGATTGGGAGACTACTCACAGTCATGAATGCCTTAATTATTTCTTGGTAGTGCTGATGCAGCAGGCATGATATGTTTGTCATATTTAAAGTCCTGCATGGTGTAGAAGAGGATATGTGGAGGACACCAGTTACAATGGTTCTGCCCAGTGGTAGCTTTCTGATTTTTTTACTACCAGTTCTGTGGGTGTGGCTTGGTGGGCATGGCCTGACTTGGTGGGTGTGGCTGGGTGGGCGTGGCAGGGAAAGGATACTGTAAAATCTCCATTCCCTTCCCAATCCAGGGGAAGGTTACTGCAAAATCCCCATTTCCTCCCAATCAGCTAGGATTCGGGAGGCAGAGAATAGATGGGGGCGTGACTAGTCAGAATTTTTATTACCGGTTCTCCGAACTACTCAAAATTTCCATTTCCGGTTCTCCAGAACTGGTCAGAACCTGCTGAAACCCAACTCTGGTTCTGCCCAACACACCAAATTTGGCCAGATAGCAATATTTTAGGTCTTTTCCCAGTTTGAATGGTGTTCCTTCTATGTTGTGGTATCTGCTCTACTGAACAATCTGAGATATACATAGCCAACTCTGAAGGCCTCAAAAACTTGAAGGTCTGGACAACCTGCCTCTTCGTTGACGTGCCTGGGCCAGGTAATGCAATAAAATTCAAGAGGGGTGTTAAGTCATTTTTAAATTATCTGCATGTATCTTACCTTGTGTTATTTTTTATACTGGTTTTGTTAGCTACATAGTTCTTTAGTTATAATGGGCATCTGCATACATTATTTAAAGAAACAAATAATAGAATTCCACATTTCATTTCATTTCTGATTCAAATATATTTTCTGTCTATTCTTGCTTATTTCTACAAGTTAGAAAAAATGCTTTGTAATTGGATGCAAATAGATTCATTGCCATGAGCACTTTTTTTCTGCCTGAGGATATGCGCTTGCATACATTGCAATGATGTTCGTTAACTTCTGACTTCCAGATACAATATTGTATTGTTGTAAATAACAAAATACAGTTGTCAAAATCAGCACCACTCACGCTAAGTAAAGTGCATGATCCCTTTAACTTTGGTCAGCATATCTGAGTTTCATGTCATTATTTCTCAGGAATACTCATAGCGCTATTATCCTGAGATATTCAAAAATAAATAAACATGTCATTGTTCTAAGAAAACACAGCCTTTACCATTTAGACTTGGCTATTCAGAAAGCAATATTTTTTATATTTCTATTCTTATTCCTTGAAATAATTTGCTCCATGTCTGTACACAAAAGCATCTATTTTTATTCCTTTCACTCCCATTACTCTAAATTGGATATTGCTTCATTTAAAAAAAAAAAAAAAGTACAATAATAATGACAATACTATGTTTCAATAAATCTCGGAACGCCGTAAAAGCAATGGGTAGTAAAAGCCATGGGTTTCAGTACAATTCAGTACAATTAATGAAATAGTTGTAATCTGTCCCACATATAATTTACACCTGCGTAACTCTACAGTTTTCTTTCTTTTTCCCCACAACCTTAAAGGTAAAGGTAAAGGTAAAGGTTCCCCTCGCATATATGTGCTAGTCATTCCCGACTCTAGGGGTGGTCATCTCCGTTTCAAAGCCGAAGAGCCAGCGCTATCCAAAGATATGTCCATGGTCATGTGGTTAGCATGACTAAACTCCAAAGGCGCACGGAATGCTGTTACCTTCCCACCAAAGATGGTCCCTATTTTTCTACTTGCATTTTTTACGTGAGTTCGAACTGCTAGGTTGGCAGAAGCTGGGACAAGTAATGGAAGCTCATCCCATTATGCGGCACTAGGGATTCGATCCGCTGAACTGTCGAACTTTCAATTGACAAGCTCAGCATCTTAGCCACTGAGCCACCCCGTCCTTATCCTACTTTAAAGTGTATATCAATTTTGCCACTTGATGCATCTGAAAGAGTGTGCAATAGCTCATAAACCTTATGCCTTTCTAATAGAATTTAAAAGTTATGGTCTGAATCCTAATTTTTGGCTATCATAGATAACATAGCTTTTTCCCTACAATGTCTACAATAGGATACAAATTACATAATTCGCATTCATTGCAAAACAAAAATGAAACAAAGCCCAAGGAAAAGGAGGAGGGAAGGACAATATTAGCAATCTCCTTATATATTGAAGTAGCCTCAGCAGACGGTACTGCTTATCAGCCAATACTGAAAATCAGATGCCAAAGGAAAAGAAAATGTTATAATACATCAGAGAAAAACGCATAGCCTTCTCCCCACTTTGAGGGAGGTTTATGTAAACCAACATAGGACCCTAACATAAATGCTCATCATTTTCTGCCTGGGTGAAAAGATGTTGGATATTATTCATTTACTTCCTAAATCCACTAATATAACTACAAAAAATGATAATAGTTGTTCAGTATGATGGAACCTACATAGTAAAGGTTTATAATCCATAACTGGCTCTTGGGAATTCTCTACCCATGATGCTAGTGCTAGACAGGTCCAGGACTTCCTATACATGTAGTCCATGGCTTCCAACCATTCGTTTAGTGATTATAAGGTAAAGGTAAAGATTCCCCTTGCACATGCATGCTTGTCGTTTCTGGCTCTAGGGGTGGTGCTCATTTCCGTTTCAAAGCCGAAGAGCCAGTGCTGTCCGAAGACGTCTCCATGATTATGTGGCCGGCATGACTAAACACCAAAGGTGCAGGGAACGCTGTTACCTTCCCACCAAAGGTAGTCCCTATTTTTCTTCTTGCATTTTTTACATGCTTTTGAACTGCTAGGTTGGCAGAAGCTGGGAAAAATAACAGGCGCTCACTCCATTATGTGGCGCTAGGGATTCGAACCACTGAACTGCTGACCTTCTGATTGAGAAGCTCAGCATCTTAGCCACTGAGCTACCCTTAGAACGTACATATCTACCTGCTAATTATATTTTCTTTTTACTGGGTAATGGGAGAATAGAGTCTGATTTTTCAAAACTTTGCTCTGGCTTACTGCCATGGATGAACTCAGACCAAGCTCAGTACTCTAAATTATTGCAGTAGAAGCCAACAGCAGAACTGGTAGGGCCACCAGTTCTGGGATGCAAAAGTCATCCCAAGTGATCACTTGAATGTAGCCAGCTGTTAAGTATTTTCTACATCTCTTGTTTTTGTCATATTCTCATTGCCCAGAATTTTGCAGGCCAGTTATGACTTCTAGAATTTGAATTACACATTTTAAATAAGAGACATCTTAGAGGATGTTTTTCTCTGCAGACATAAAATCCACAACTCAAAAAGATTTATGCCTGACATCCTCCTCATGTCCAGAAATAGTTCTGAAAACATTTTGACAACAGGTCACCAACAGATTAAGGACTCCAAGGACAGGTTTCTTTTCAAAGAATTTTGCCTCAGGATGGATGAAAACGTGCTGTATATCCAGCCAGAGTTTGTCAACAGGTCTACCAATCTCGTTCAAGCCTCCAAAGACTGTCAGATCATGAACTTTATATATTTGTTAAATAATTAGATCATATTTTGTAAACAGTTTTAGCCCCTTTGATTCAAATGTGAAATTGAATAAAATATGTAGACCCATTTGGGAATAAGTTTGAACAAACTGGAACTTACTTCTAAGTAAACGTTGAGTTGTAGAAATAGCTCTTTTACATACTAATGCTATTATTAACACAGACATTAATGGGACATCTGCAAGATAAATACTCAAATAGATTTAAACCAAGGGTGAAGAAACAGGTATCTTCATTCAAAGGCTTTCATAAAATATAGTATTTATTTATTTATTGTTTATTTATTGGTTCAATTTATATGTCACCCTTCTCCAGAGACTCAGGGCAGCTTACAATGCGTTAAGCAATAGCCTTCATACTTTTGTATATACCTGCTTAGTAGGGCTTTCGCCCCCGCCCCCAAGTGATGTTCTTTTTTTATATAAAGTCAGCTTATTGCCCCCACAATCCAGGTCCTCATTTTACCTACCTCGAAAGGATGGAAGTCTGAGTCAACCTTGAGCCTGGTGAGATTCGAACTTGCAGTATTTGCAGGCAGCTGGTGTTACTTAAAAGCACTTTAATCTGCTGCACCACCAAGGCTCTTTCAATGTTCAATGTATGTTGTATAAAAGGTGCCACTTCGTTGTCTATCTTTTTCTTTCAGATATTTTCTCATTTATTCAGTAATAACTATAAATCCCAACTTCAGTATTGATTGTTTTTCTCCTTTATGCTGACTCTAAAGCCACACATTTGCTTTCACAAGCTGCTGATGTCAAAAATGGAAGATCAAGGTGAATCCAGCTGTTAGATTGAAAGGATGAAAATATTGTAGGTAAAAGCAAAGAAGACTTTTCAGTTTATCTCTGGATTTGTAGAAAATAAAAGGTGTTTTAATAATGGCTATTGTCTTGTGTTCCTCTCTTCATATTTCTTAACCTTATCTTCCTTCCCTGTACTATTTTCTTAATCACTCTTTCTCTCTAGCATTCAGTTCTTTGTTTTGGCCTGCTGATGTTTTATCTTAGTTTTTTAGTGTTTCCTTTGTTGAAGAATGTTTTAATTTTCTTGAAAATTATATATTACATACTGTATATTCAATCCACCAGTGGTAGAACTCTTGTTATACAGAAAGTAAGAGGTGAAAATACTTTTAAATATAAAAAGTTCAGAATCCAAAGCCCTCAACTTTTTCATTTGAACTGTAAAGGTAAAGGTAAAGGTTCTCCTTGCACATATGTGCTAGTTGTTACCCACTCTAGGGGGCGGTGCTCATCTCTGTTTCAAAGCTGAAGAGCCAGTGCTGTCTGAAGACGTCTCCATGGTCATATGGCCGGCATGACTAAAGGCCAAAGGCGCACGGAATACTGTTACCTTCCCACCAAAGATGGTTCCTATTTTTCTACTTGCATTTTTTACATGCTTTCGAACTGCTAGATTAGCAGAAGCTTGGACAAGTAACGGGAACTCACCCCATTATGTGGCACTAGGGATTCAAACTGCTCAACTGACGACCTTTCAGTTAACAAACTCAGTGTCTTAGCCACTGAGCCACTGTGTCCCTCCATTTGTACTGATGGTACTGTAATAATGTAATGAGATTTACTTTCACTGGGGGAAGATGGAGTTCAAAATTATAGAATTGCAGCTTAGGCATTATTCTTATATATGGTTTTGTTGGTTATTCTTATGTCACGGTTTCAATTTATTTTATTTTATTTTATTGCCATACACTTTCTTATATTTTTCTATTCTCCTAAAGGGAATGATGACTAGGTGCCTATGAATGCATGAGTTCATACAGTCAGTTAAAATGTGCATATTTTTTATAAAGATATGCAATGAATGCAATATCTCAACAGTTGAATAGCGCAACCCATGACTCTCCATTATTGAAGAGGGAAATTGAAGTTTAACGTTTCAGAAGGAGGCTGTTATGCTTTGACTATTGCTATTTTAAATATATTTAAATATATTAAATAAATAGATTCCAGTGGATTGTACAGTCATTTGAAATTTTATAATGAAGAGTTCCAAAATGTTTACATCATGCAGTAGGACTAATCAATTCAGTTCTTAAAAGCAGAAAATACATGGGCTGAAGAATATATTTTTAAGTACCATATGAGCATTTTTAATAAAAAACTAAATAATTAAATAATTCCATTGAAGGTGTTAAAAGGCACACTGTTAAAAGTCATTCTTTTATTGATTTGAAAGAGCAAGCTAGAATTGTATTATATGGAAATGTAGGTAGGAGAACGACTCTTAAAGAATAACTGTAAGGCTCCCTTGGGCTCCCTGAATTTCTCTAGACATAAATCAGGCCTCAGACTATCTCACATTTTCACGTTTTTGAAGGTATTTGCAGAAATTGGAACACAGGATGTTCTGATATTATACAAGGACATTAAGGATGCCTACACATGCATATCAAAGAGCAAAACAACAGTGGTGGTATAAATTTTTTTGAAAGAAATTCTGAAAAGCTGAACTAGCTTTTTTAAATAGATGCTGAAGTTGAATAAATGCCACACAGGCATAAATAAAAGACATTGCAATACAAGCCACTGAACCGAAATGAAATCACCGTCTCTACTTTATAAGCCTGTGGTTTATAAGTTTAAATTAAAAATGTTCACAAATGCCATTCACATCAGTGCATAAGGACACAAATATATGCATCATTTCATAAACATGTGAATAAAGAGACGAGACATGCTTTTGCTTTTACCAAGCTGCATTCAAGGCTCTGCAAAGTTTTCAACTATTCTAGCATGAGTATCACAGACACACGGAAAGAGATAAAGACATAAAGGATTTGATGCTTTTGTGAAAATGATAAAAGCAATGTTGTGTAATTGTGATGCAATGGTCTGTCCACCTTATATGAGTAAGCAATACTACCCTGTTTCCCCGAAAATAAGACCTCCCTGGATAATAAGCCCAATCGGGCTTTTGAGCACATGCACTAAATTAAGACACACCCCCCCTCCTGAAAATAAGCCTTCTCCAAAAATATTTAAATGCATGTGCAGCCGGTCCCTGCCACTTCCTCTGGTTAGGGTTAGGGAGACAGAGCTGAAAATCAGGTAAGATGGCAAAAGGAGCCCCGTCTTGCTCCACATTCCCAAAAATAATAAGACCTCCTCGAAAATAAGGCCAAGCGCTTATTTCAGGGTTCAAAAAAATATAAGACAAGGTCTTATTTTCAGGGAAACCTGTAGAATGCTCAAACAAGAAGGAAAGGGTGTACATCATAATGTACATAATGCACTCTCCTGTATCTAAGCTTTCATAACCAAAGAAAACGATTCCTTTCAAAGAAGAACAGAACAGAACAGAACAGAACAGAACAGAACAGAATAGAATTCTTTATTAGCCAAGTGTGATTAGACATACAAGGAATTGGTTTCCGATGTGTAAGCTCTCAGTGTACATACAACAATAGTGATAAGCCACAAAGTTATAGTCATAAGAAGATAAGGAGGTAGGTAATAGGGAAGATGAAAATAATGATGTTAATCTGACTTTTTGGATAGTTTGACAGTGTTGAGGGAATTATTCGTTTAGCAGAGTGATGGCATTCAGGAAAAAAACTGATCTTGTGTCTAGTTGTTCTGGTGTGGTGCTCTATAGCATCGTTTTGAGTATAAAAGTTAAAACTGTTTATGTCCAGGATGTGAGGGGTCTATAGATATTTTCACAGACCTCTTTCTGGCTTGTGGAGTATACAGGTCCTTAATGGAAGGCAGGTTGGTAGCATTTTTCACCCCAGTTCTAATTATCCATTGAAGTCTGTATCTGTCTTGATTGGTTGCGGAGCCAAACCAGACAGTTATAGAGATGCAGATGACAGACTCAATAATCCCTCTGTAGAACTGTATCAGCAGCTTGAGCTTTCTGAGTTGGCAAAGAAAGAACATTCTTTGTTGTCCTTTTTTGATGACATATTTGATGTTGGGTGTCCATTTTAAGTCTGTTTAAAGGTTAAAGATACTGTAACAAAATGACCGCAGAAAACATTAAAATAATTTCACAGTGAAGGTGTAAAGAAAAGAAGGAAAAGGAAAAGTTCCATCAACTTTTTTTTTTTTTTAAGAAAAACAGACCAAAGCTTTTTAAGAGTTAAAGCCTGTAATGAAATCCAATATAGGTGTAAATCCAATCTGGTCAGTTTCACTACTCAGAAAGTTGCCTCAGATTCAGGGGTGAAATCCAGCAGGTTCTGACAGGTTCTGGAGAACCGGTAGTGGAAATTTTGAGCAGTTTGGCAAATACCACCTCTGGCTGGCCCCAGACTGGGGTGGGAATGGAGATTTTGCAATATCCTTCCCACAGGTGTGGGGAGGGAATGGGGATTTTGCAGAATCCTTCCCCTGCCACGCCCCCAAGCCATGCCCCCAAACCATGCCCATCAAGCCACGCCCACAGAACCAGCAGTAAAAAAAATTGGATTTCACCACTGCTGAGATTCCATATGGAAAGCTGGAAAAAAAGTGAAGAAACAAAAGAAAGTTGATGTTAAAATCTAGCAAGGGCTTAGGGTAAATCAGCCTTCAACCAGTCAATTAACTTTAAAAAATAAGAATCAAATTAAAAGAAAGTAACTTTGAAATACGCAGTTAAAAGCCATGTCTGCTTAAAAAAAAATCAAACAGTTGAGAGGAAAGATGTAGCCCAAACTTTCTGACTGCTCCAATCAGGAATTGCAAGCTTCAGGATTCCTCTTTCCAGGAGTGTCCATGGTCCTCCAAGACACATCTTGACCAGTGGTGGGATTCAAATAATTTAACTAATGGTTCTCTGCCCTAATGACTGGCTGGGTGGATTTGGCTATGATGGGTGTGGCCAGGGAATGTGACAAGCAGCACTCGACCTCCTGCACCCACTTGAGAACAAAAATGGGCCATCAGGAGGACATTCCGCATCCCCTGCACCCCATTTTGGGCCTAGTAGGCCTCCTTGCAGCCTCCTGGGAGCAAAAACGGGCTGTGGGCCCCGTTTTTGCCCCACTTCACACCCTGATTTGGGCTTAGTAGGCCTCCCTGCACTTACCTGGGAGCCAAAATAGGGTGCATGAGGACTCCTGGAAAGGGCAGTGAGGGGTGGGCCCAGCCAGCAAATTAACAACCAGTTCGCCAAAACTGGTTGAATCTCACCACTGGCTGAATCCCACCACTGATCTTTTCCCATTCAATCTAGGGACTGGACTGCCAAGGGACCTGCTTTAGCAGCAACATCAGTTGTTTGTCAACAAAAGAGGCAAATCTCTTCCCCTCCTCTCTCCGCCCCCTCCTCCTCAGCACACCATCTTGAAGGTAGATCAACAACAAACTGAATATGAACCAGCAGATAATATGACTGCAAAGAAGACAAATGCAATTTTAGGTGTACCAGAGGAAATCTAGTTTCTGATGCACTAGATATAATTGTCTTATTCCACTCTGATTTGGCAATCCCCATCTCAAATGCAATATCCGGTAGTGGACATACATTTTAAGAAGCATTCAGACAAACATGTTCAGGGAATGACAATGAAGGTTATCCAGAAACCAGAAAATAAACACTATGGGAAAAAAAGAGCTGGGGACCTTTTTTCCCCTTTTAGCCTTTAGAAAAGACAGCTAAGAGGAAAATGATAGCATTCTTCAAATGCCTCCAAAGATATCACATAAAAATGGTCCATGAGTCTCTTCAGAAAGGTATTTTCAGAATGTAACTCTTTTCCAATCATTTTCCTCTAAACATTTGGTAGGGACTGCCAAGAAGTGTCTGAAGTTAACTTTATTTTCCTGATAAGGAAATATGAAAGGAAATAATCCTTCAGATGGATTATTCATATTCTTATTTTTCTATTATCAAATGTATTTTAATCTGCTTCTATACCTGTGACTTTTTTTTAAAAAAATCCCCAATGTATACATTTTTATGTGAATAGGTTAAAAAAACCGGTCAGGTCAGGCATTTTGTTCACATTCTACATATAGTAGAGAGGCCAGTGTTTTCCAACCAATCAGATAAAGCTATTAAAACATCTTCCCCTACCTATATTTTGTGGTCACAGAGGAAGTTACTTTCCTTTTACACTGTAGCTTGATAAAAAGAAAGCTATTCAGAATTGTGACTATTATTTTTTTTTTTTAAAAAAAAGTCTATATGAAATATTTGGAAGTGTATGAACTGTCAAAATATCACCATTAAACCTTGTTAATTAAGAGCCTTTTCAAAAGCTAAGAGCTCTGCTAAACTCCAAAAAGTTGATACATAAGGTAAAGCAAAATAAGGTAAAGAGACGTGGTGGCTCAGTGGCTAAGATGCTTAGCTTGTTGATCAAAAGGTCAGCAGTTCAGTGGTTCGAATCCCTAGTGCCGCGTAATCGGGTAAGTTCCTGTTACTTGTCCCAGCTTCTGCCAACCGAGCAGTTCGAAAGCAGGTAAAAAATGCAAGTAGAAAAATAGGGACCACCTTTGGTGGGAAGGTAACAGCGTTCTGTGTGCCTTTGGTGTTTAGTCATGCAAGCGACATGACCACGGAGACGTCTTTGTACAGTGCTGGCTCTCCGGCTTTGGAACGGAGATGAGCACCACCCCCTAGAGTCGGGAATGACTAGGACATATGTGCGAGGGGAAGTATCAGTAAATGGCAAAAACTGACAGGTCTATAATAGTGCTCTTTTATTTTCCCTCAAAAAAAATATCTACAATAAACTGGGTTAATATTTGTGTGTTTGTATAAATATATTGTGGTGTCTGTGTGTATATGTACACTTATGCACATACTAACAGAGCTAATAAGTGACTGATAACTCAGCATTGTCAAACTTGTCAGGCAACTGCCCCAAATAACATTTAACAGTTTGACACTAATTTGATGCAGTTTGAATTATGCTGCATTAAATTAGCATCAGAATGCCTAAAATAATGACTAGGGTTTTGTAGTGTATATATAATCAGCTCTTTGCCACATTTGAGTTCAGAAAATAAATGCTTTTTATGAAGCAGATCATTGGGAAGGAGCAGGTGAAAAGAGCGATTTTCTTTGTGTGCTGAACAGGCAGAAAAGAGCATGAATTTTAAAACGAGACTGAAAAAAGAAACGAGGCAGACAGTTTTAGAGAGAAGAAGAAGGTCTTCCACTAGCAGCAGGTTAAAGAGAGAATAAAACAAAGGATGTGTCCAGATGGATATGGCTCCTGGTGTTATCAAACAACATACATTTCTCCATCTTTTCCTCCTGAAGATTTTTCAATATGGAAACAAAAACAGATGGAATAAGCAATGAGAAAACTGAGAACGTTTCCTGAAAAAAATACTTTCTGAGCAGAATGCCTTGAAATAAAATTTCAAAGAGTAACACCAATTCAGTTTTGGTTGCACAAGAAATAATAAGGCTGCAAGCTAGACCAGAAGAAGGTCCAAAAAGCCAACCATTTTTCATACCTTTTACCAAGAACAGCCAAAAGGACTAATAGACAGCTTAGTGGGACATGTCATTACATTGGGGGACTTGATGGCTTATGCACATATAACAAGACTGAAATAGATATATTTCATTCACAACAAAAGGGAATAATACTGCTTAATCTATTGCCATAGATTAACAAAGATTGAAGGGAAGTCAAGTAGTCCATATCCCATTTGAGAGACCATTATTGACTCAGGGGTGCCAAACTCAACTTCATTGAGGGCCGTATCAAGTTTGTGTTGGGGCGTGGGGGGGTCATGTCCAGGTTGTCATGGCCTTGATGTGCATAGCCAGCTCGACATCATTTCTGTCAGGGACACCTGTGGTGACCTGGCTGGGGCTGGGGGGAGCCACTATTTCTAGTAGTTTGTTTTGCTAGTACTTTGCCAGCAAAAATGAAGCTTGGGGGGGCCCGCGCTGCAACCCCAGGCTCCATGTTCAGCTGAGAGAGCCTCCTGCAGCCCTATGCCAGTGAAAAGGGCCATTGCAGGCAGCCCTCCTGAGCTCCATTTTCATTGGCAGAGGCACCATGGACTGGTCCTTCGCTGTTTCCATGGGCCAGATCTAAGTACCCCGTGGGCCAGATCCAGCCATGGGCCTTGAGTTTGGCACCCCTGTTATAGGCTATACCCAACAATACCACCAGTTTGCTGGCAGTCTCCTGATTTGCCAATGCTAAGTAGGATCAAGAGATCCTACTTAGGATCAAGAGAGTTGAAATAGACATTTGATATTGCAAAAGTCTCAGACCTTTTATTTGTAAAAGACACAGGATTCCAGTTGCAGGGATGCTCCCAGAAGCAGATAGACCAATATTTCCCATTGGATGTGATACTGCCAATATAACGTGGATTAGGAAACAAAGTAATACAAATTTCATTTTCAACTCAAGAAATGAGAATAGTGGCTAGTTTTATAGTTTGTTCATTATTCCTGTTCCTCAGATTAAGATTACACTTTAAATGTACCCAGCCCTGGGATTCAGAAAGTGTGAAGGGCACCATTACTTGACTTTACTATTAATTGATTAATCACCACAGCTGCTATTTATATTTATTTGTTTTGTGGATGCTTTTATTGCTTTAATGTCTATTAAATTGTTTTAGAATTTTAGACTTGTTAAAATCACAAGAGTCACTTGGCTGAATCAGGCAGCTATATCAATTGAACAAATAAAATATAAATAAATAAATTGGACAGCTCTGGGTCCTGTTCTAGAAATTTCTGCTAGGAATGAGTCTTTCTGGACTGAGTTCTTCATTAAGTTTGATTACTGTTTCAAACCATCTGCATTATTGTGCTATTTTTCACACACGGTGCCTACCACACCTTTAATTAATTATTGTTCTTGCTGAAATAGGAATAATCTGTTCAAACGGTAATATAAACATACAAATCAACGCATCAAGTCTATCTGCAATATGTTCATTATGGGGGGGGGGGCAAATCTGAAGACAAGAAAGTATATTTGAATTTGGTGCCAATAGATACCTTCCATTTTAGCTCTTGGCACCTAATTAAAGATAGTGTGATACTTCAGAAAATCAATTGGTTTCCCATTGTTTCCATCTGTGAGGCACTTAATAAAAACAAAAGCCCTCATTTTCTTCTTATTCCTGTGCAGTTAAGAATATGCAGCAGGAATAGTTAATGCACATTCTTAAGTGAACTAGTACACAATCAATATAATCCAGACAACACACATGCTTATTGTACAGAAATAGTCTATTTGCATGCATGGATGCATAAACACACACCAGGGCAGGGGGAGAGAGAGAGGGAGAGGGAGAAAGGGAGAGGGAGAGGGAGAGGAAGGGAGAGGGGGAGAGGAAGAGGGAAGGGGAGAGAGAGAGAGAGAGAGAGAGAGAAACTTAAAAACATAAACAACTCAGAAGCACTTACACAAAATGCATATAGAAATGTTGCCTGTTGAATGATGCTGCTTGCCCTTATTTCATTTTTGAAATATTTGTGTAAATTCAAAAATTGTTTCATGAACTAGAGGTAGAAATAACTCCATTCTCAGAAGACTGCCGTAATGGGAGCAATCCCATTCTCGGTATAACACCAAATCAGACATCTTGATTCAGCACTTTTTTCTTATTTGTGGAAAGATTTAGGTGTTCGTTTTTGCAGAAGAAAGCTCCCTAAAGGTAAAGACATCTCAGCAGTGTAATCAAATACCTAGGGAGCGAGAGTGGCTCTATTTCGTCGGATTTCTTCCAACAGAGAATAAATACATATTGGTTGCAAAAGACTTAGGAGAAAACTATCTAACCAACCTGAGATATTACCATTCCTGCTGTGAACCTCCTCAATGAAACACAAGGGGTCATTTTGAATATTCCCTTACTGCAAGAAGTTTTAGTCTTTGGTATTTATTTATTTATTTTATTTTATTTTATTTTATTTTATTTTATTTTATTTTATTTTATTTGTTTTGTCAAGCATGTATAGGATAACAGATTATAAGTATAAACATGATTATGAATACATGAAATGGATACAAATAAATGGGGAACAGTGGGACAGGAACAGTAGGCATATTGGTGCACTTATACATGCCCCTTACAGACCACTTAGGAATAGGGTGAGGTCAACTGTGGACTGTTTAAGGTTGGGGGTTTGGGGATGAAACCACAGTCAGATAGCACATTCCAGGCATTGACCGCTCTATTGTGAAGTCATATTTTCTGCAATCGAGTTTGGAGCGGTTCACTTTAAATTTGTATCTATTGTGTACTCATGTAATGTTGTGGGTTTTTTTTTTTTAATTAGATTTATACACTGCCCTTCTCCGGAGACTCAGGGCGGCTTACAATGCGTTAAGCAATAGCCTTCATACTTTTGTATATTTTTATACAAAGTTAGCATATTGCCCCCACAAACTGGGTCCTCAATTTACCTACCTTAGAAAGGATGGAAGGCTGAGTCAACCTTGAGCCTGGAACTTGCAATAATTGCAGACAGCTGAATGTTAATAACAGGCTGTTTAGCCTATTGAGCTATCTGAGGTTGTTGAAGCTGAAGTAGTCATTGACAGGCAGGACATTGTAGCAGATAATCTTACGTACTACGCTTAGGTCAGACCGAAGGCGGCATAGTTCTAAGTTGTCTAAGTCCAGAATTTCAAGTCTGGTGGCATAAAGTATTCTGTTGCAAGCAGAGGAGTGGAGGACTCTTCTCGTGAAATATCTCTGGACTCGCTATGCAGGAGATGACCTTCTCTTGGCGTAATTCCCAGTCTATAATATGCTGGCTATGGAATCCTGGAAATTAAAATATTCATATCTTAATGTTTCCAAGTGGACTATAGAATACACTTCCCAAAGAAGTACCTTGGACCTCCCTTTTCCAATATTTAATAAAATGGCATATTCCATTTCATCATACCTGTGTTATAAGAAATAAGCTCTGCCTTTAAGGATACTGATGCCTTGACTTTAGTTTGCCATGACTTTAACTGCACTCTTTTATCTATGCATTTTATAATGTGTGTTTTAATTACTGTAGGCTGCTTAAGTGTGTGACACACAGAAAAAGTGGAATATAAATGCAATTAGCAAAGCAAATCTGTGCACTAAATGGTAGATTAGATTCAGGTGACCAAAATGGTGGTTTGATTCTGTAAAAATGAAAAAGAAAATAAAGCCTTCTCTTTATTAAAAACAAAACAAAACAAAACAGTTATTTATTTATTTAAAAACTTTTTAAAAAGGTAGAGACAGAGAAAGAGGAATCTGACTGAGGGAAATCAAGACACACTGAGGCTTCACTATTAGCCTTCTCTTGTTGATGGGAAATATTTAAAAGGGATATGACTCTCTTCAAATGGATGTAGTAGTATGTCATGATTCCTGATTATTTTACTGGCAGGTGTTCCAGAGGGTAGGGGCAGGGGTGGATTCTACTTACCTTTACTACCAGTTCGCAATGGGAGCACGTGCACGGGCACTTCTGCACATGTGCAGCCGGACATCCACCCGGATATCCATTATGACATCCGGGTGGGTGGGCGGAGCCTCCTGCTTTTACTACCGGTTCACAAGAACCGGACAGAACCGGCAACAACTCACCACTGGGTAGGGATGATGGTGGATAATGTTCTCTTTCTGGATTCCATCAATCAAAATTCTTTAACTGATGAAATCCACTACATTACCTACCATGCCTTACAAGGTAGGATGGGGTGATATCATTTGAACAAAACAGCTCCTCTGTAACCTGACCCCATGGTATAAAATATTTTAAAGGTGATAACCAATATCTTAAATTGGATCCAGAAATAAACCAACATCTAATGCCAGTCATATATAATAGAGGTATTATATTCAGAACTCTAGGGGCACCCAAGACTGCTTACACCACCATATTCTGTACCAATTGCAGTTTCTGGAGGATCTTCAAAGATAACCTCCCATATAGTGCATTGCAATAGTCCATATAGGAGATGACCAATGACAATTGTGAGTGACAGGAAAGGGTATAACTGTTGCACAAGGCAAAGTTGAGTGAAGGCCTTCTAGTCACAGCTGCCATCTGCGCCATGAACAGGGATCATGAGCCCAGGAGGGCACCAAAAATAAATGGCTAAGTATTCAAGTATTCAAGTATTCAAATATGTAGTGAATGGAAAAAATTAAATAAACTATATTCAAACATGTATAACCACTGCACATAATTCTAACATCAACTTTTTGTTAATTTATTAAATGATTGGTAATATTCCCTCTCAGGCCAAGAAGTTTGAGACAGTTTACAATCTAACTAAAACAATATTAAAACATACATTAATGAAGCCAAAATAAAATTATGACCAAATGTATTCATTATTAGAAAGCTTTCTTAAGTCCAATTTTAAGTATGGTGGATTTGTTATCTGGGAATTAGTTGGCATATTTCAGCAGAAATGTTGGTGGAGCTGGCATGTTATCCATTTTAGATTTTTTTTTCTTAATCACACTTGTATGGACATAAATTTTAATATTCAAAAAATACATATTTAAAGCAGAAGTGTTATTCAGCAGGTTCTGACAGGTTCTGGAGAACTGGTAGCGGAAATTTTGAGTAGTTCAGACAACTGGCAAATACCACCTCTGGCTGGCCCCAGAGTGGGGTGGGAATGGAGATTTTGCAATATCCTTACCCCAGGAGTGAGGACGGAATGGGGATTTTGCAGTATCCTTCCCCTGCCACGCCCACCAAGCCACACCCACCAAGCCACACCACGCCCACCAAGCCATGTCCACAGAACCGGTAGTAAAATCATTTGAATTCCACCACTGATTTAAAGGAACAGAAACTGTTAGTAGTATTGCTTGCAGGTGTTTCTATTAAGACTTCTGAAAGTGAAACAAATGTGTCCCTGGTGAAAAAAAAAAGAAAGCAAGCAATGGAAGGTTATTGGAATAAGAGATATGGATTCTACTCAAATAAGAGCACCAAAATGTTTCCATTGGGATCTGGTTTTGTGTCTACAAGACATGCAGGATGTGTTACCATCTGGCTTTTGAATATTACAGAACTTAAGAGGCAGCTACAAACAAATTAAGATTCTGATATTCAATTTAGATTAGTCTCAGTACATGTCGCATGTAAGAGCTATATACTTTGCCAAACAAAATAATAAAGAAAAAAACCCACTGAATTATTCAGCTTTAATAATATGTCTAAGAATATAACAATCATATAGGAGGGCTGTGTTCCAATTCAGCATAAAATTTGCTTCTAGAGGAGAAGAGACCAAGTACTTCTCCTCCCCCTCTCCTTACTTAAATTCAATCAAGATGGGGCATTCAGAATCGGAGTCTTAGTAGCTTGGGAGCTGAGCATAGAGTTGAAGAAATGGTAAGTTTTGATGTCTGCATGCCAATATCTTAATAGGTGATTTACAGAATGAGAAAATAAAAAGTTAACGATTAAAATTAAGAAAAAATAAATAAACAATAAAAAAAATAAGAGAACAGTCAACATGTTTGTCCATTCTCAGCATTGAGCATCCATATTGGACCCCAGGGCATCCAGCAGAGTAGATTTTAAGGCTCTCCTGGAAGGCCAGGAGTGTGGGGCAGACCTCACATCTAGTTGGAGACTATTCCAAAGAGTAGGGCCACAGTAAAAAAAAAAACACTCTTTTACAATTTCTGTAGGCTGAAGTCATGGGTTGGCTTCAAAAATTTTAGCAAGGGGTTCTCTGCCTGGTGGCTGGGTGGGCGTGGCCATGGTGGGCGTGGCCTAGTCAGCCTCATGCACCACAGTGAGGGGGACATTTTTGCCCTCCCGGGCTCTGAAGGTTTTCCTTGAACCTCTGGGAGGGCAAAAATGGCTTACCGATCTTCCAGTAGGCCCATCTTTTGCCCTCCCCAAGCCTCCACGTGCACCCTGCACTTACCTGCATCCAAAACAAGCCACATGAGGACTACTGAGAGGAGAGGTGAGGGGTGGGCAGGGCCAGCCAGGAGTGGGATTTGGGGGTTCTCCAAACTGCACAGAATCTTAGCTAGAGGTTCTCCCGAACCCCTGTGAACCCCCAGCAGCCCATCCCTGACCGCTATATTATTAAAATACAGTATTATTATTTAAAAAAAAATGCTGCCTTCAGGAGTATCACCAATTTTGAATATTATATCCAACAGATACTATTATAATCTTCCTTGTACAGCTGTGCCATCGCAGAGTATACAGCAAGTGTCTAAACTTCCTCTGAAATAGTTTTTGGCTTTCCCTCAGATGGTGCCAGATGTACTATTTGCATAAATATGGCGTTAGATGTAGGGTTGCCTCTCTTTTAGCCGCCTCCGATTTATGGCACTAACTGGTTGTTGCATACAAATGAACGAAAAATATGTGTTTTTTCTTCCTCCCGGCCTCTCTGTCTGACAGCAGGATACTTAATGTCTTTTGAAAGTATTTTCAGAGTGATTTCAGTTCGTTCCATTCCCCGGAGGCAAAGCTGGTATAATTTACAATCTAAATATTTTATCAACTTGCGGTATCCCTTTTTTTCTTTTTACACAAAGCTAAATCCATTAAAGGCTACAGGAAGAAAGGGAAGGCAAAATAGAAGACCACCTTGCTCTGTTTACTCTGTTGCCCTTGAGGGGCTAAAGATAGCAGAGTGTCAAAGCGATCACTTGCAACCTGACCCACATCTCCCAACCATAGCGAAGGACCTTATTGATTGCACTTTAACACATCTGGAAGGATCAAGATGGTAGCGATGGTTTTGAAATTTCAGAAAACAGTATTGTGAAAAGTACCAAAGTGCATTAGCTGAAATGGACAGTCACCAATCAATAGTTTTCTCTCTGAGGTTCATGAACATCATTCTCGCAGACAGTAGTAAGAATAGAAATAAGGAGCAGGCTTTTTTTAAAGAACAGTTTGGTTCTTTACAGTTGCAAATACCGGAGACAATCTTTGTTCAGAATAGAATAGAATAGAATAGAATAGAATAGAATAGAATAGAATAGAATAGAATAGAATAGAATAGAATAGAATAGAATAGAATAGAATTCTTTATTGGTCAAGTGTGATTGGACACACAAGGAATTTGTCTTGGTGCATACACTCTCAGTTTACATAAAAGAAAAGATACATTGGTCAAGAATCATAAAGTACAACACTTAGTCATACTCATAGGGTACCAATAAGCAGTCAAATCATATTAGGAAACAGTCAATATAAATCATAAGGATGCAGGCAACAAGGTTACAGTCATACAGTCCTAAGTGGGAGATTATCATATTCAGGATATCGTAAAGGAAGAAATTCATTAGAGGGTTTTATGAATTTTCACAGGCTGCTTTTGAGCCTGGATAGCAAAGTCCAAATGTAAGACTCTAACAAATAATTAGACAATGTATTATTCTTCCTAAAGAAAAGAAACTTAACAGAAATGGTAACAGCTGTTACCGGTAGTTGTACACAATGTATGATTCTTTTAAAGAGTTAATAGATATGCATCTTGGGCAATTCCAGAGATTTTTGCTTTTTTTTAAAAAAAAATGACTTAATTAACCGATTTTGTGCTGAAAATATTACTATAGTTTTATGGGCTTTTAAAAGCAGCTCTTGAAATGTGTTCATATTTGGCTTAGCATTTAAGGTCAAGTTTATGAATTGTATCTTCCATTAAAAGTAGAAATATTTTCCAGTCTTGTTCATGTCCAGAATATTCTTTATTTTTTTCTGTGTGACTAAGTTCTACCCATGCTTTGAAAACTCATCATGTTGTTGTTGTTGTGTTGCATTGTGTTGGAGGGAGGGAGGAAGGGGGAGAGAGAGAGAGAGAGAGAGATGCAACACAAGGCTTGTTATTTCTCTTCAGCAAGCTTAATAGGAATGCTGAGCTCTAACTGTATGATGAATAATTGAAAAACATTGCAATTACAGACAAATTTGCTTTATATTGGGCTCATAAAAAAGTGCAAGTATAAAGATGAATATTATGTTTGAGTTGGTAGTAATTGCCTTTTTAGCGTCTGATTAGGCATGTTGGTTTAAAATACTGAGAAGACCATTAAAATTGGAAATTAATGAATGAGATAATGCAAAACATTTCCATGTAAATAAAGCTTTAAATTAATTACCCTTAATAATTTCACTTAGCAGCGCTGGACATTAAAATATTTATAGAGATACAACATTTCCTATTTTTGTTAAAAAGTACAACATTCTTAACCCATTAAACAAAAACCTACTAGTATTTAATGCAAATTCTGGCAGGGAATTACCACAATAAGTAATATAAACAGGTAATGTTGTCCAGGCATCCACACATAATTAGGTCTACAAAAATCCACATGATCACCACTTGGGAAAAATTGGTTATATTTTCATAATAATAGTAATAATAAATTATTTGCCATTCAACTCCATCTTATCCCATTCCTCTCACTAGATCTGGTAGTCCATAAAATCATCTTCATAATTACCATAAACTTGCTAATTGTTGAAAAATAAATAAGATATCCCACATTCGATCAAGCAGCATTTAGGTTCTGTGAAATAAAAAAAAATCAACCCAACCCAACAGGGAAGTGAGCTTTTCTACTCTCAACTATTACCAACTTAATTTTATTGTCATGATGTTCACATATTTAATAGAAAATATACCTGTCCCAGCAACCTTTCTGAATTTCTAAAGCAGGGGTGTCTAACTCAATTTCATTGTGGGTCACATCATGGTTGTGTTTGACCTCAGATGACCAGCTTGACATCACTCAAGCGAAAATGGGCTCCCTGTTTGGGCCTGCCAGCGGCTAGCGGATCTGGTGGCAGACTCGGACGATGAAGTGGTTGGGGAGGACCTTGGGACAGGCCTGGAGTCTGGGGAAGGCTCTGATGGATGCTTTGCGTTGAAAGCAGAGATAGAGCCAGGGCTGTCCAACATTCCCCAGCTGCCTTCAGAGTTGGAGATAAACAGGGAAGAGAAACAGCTGGGGCCTGTTACAGATGCGCGCATATGTGCAAAGTTTTCAGGACAGGAGAACAATTGAGGACCAAAGGCCAACTCGGGAAGAAAGGCACACGGGGACGCTGAATGACCCGTCCCTGGCTGGTGAATAAATAGAAGCAAAAGAGGAGGGGGGGGGGTTGCAGGAGACAATTAGTTTTTCACTTATTATTGTGAAGATTTGCATATCTGAGTCTGTGCCTCACAGAGACTCCTTGCCAGATATTTCATTTTACAGAATTGCGAATGGAAGCTCTCGGCCTGGCAACTATCCAAGGACTGATAAGTTCTGTTTCTGCAACTAAACTTTGAAAGGCTTATTGATGGGACTTTTTTAGTTGTGAATGCCAGGAATTCACATTGACCAAGTCTAAAGGGTTTTTTTTTTCAAGACAAGGAGTCTGTTTCATGATTCTGTTAAGCCTGGGTCAGATCTCCATTTTTGGTTGCAACGGCCTCCTGCAACCCTCTCCCGAACTCTGTTTTCAGGGTGGCCCCATGGGCCAGATCTAAGCAGCCTTGAGTTTGACATTCCTGTTCTAAAGTATCAGCTACAAAATGAATTAAATATTAAACTTCTTTTAAAAAGAAACCAGAAAACACACACACACACACACACACACACACACACAGAGAGAGAGAGAGAGAGAGAGAGAGAGAGAGAGAGAGAGAGAGAGAAACTCCTCCTATATTTTGAGGGATTTGTTTGTTTGTTTGTTCAACTTGTATGCCGCCTTTCTCCGAAGACTCAAGGCGGCTTACAATGCATTTAAAAACCATATATAAAAACGTTAAAAATTAAAATATTAAAAACGATTAAAACCCATTCACACCATTCATGGCCGGATCTTGCCAGATCGCAAGAGTGAGTTTGACGGCCCCAGGCCTGCCGGAAAAGCCAGGTCTTCAATGCTTTTTGGAAGGCCAATAGAGTGGGGATGGTCTGGATCTCAGGAGGTAACTGGTTCCAGAGAGCTGTGGCAGCCACAGAGAAGGGATAATAAAGCGGACTAGCAATTTTCTGATACATAGAAGAATGTACATTGACTTCCGAGAAAAAATAACATTTTTTTAATTTGTGTTTACTGCATTTGTAAACTTAACCTAAAAGCAGCAAAGTAAAAAAAGCAAATCAGACTCAATAAATAAATTATAATATATAAAGCATTTACACAGTGGTTTAAAGCTATTCAAGGAAGACCCTGGAGTATAAAACAAGAAGTTTTCCTACAGCATGAAGGACATTATCTCAAAAAGCATCTGAAAAGTCATAACTTTGACCAAAAATAATCAAATTTAGAAACAACTGCCTTAATTTAGGATAAAGCCATATATTCTATTATAGTTTGAAATGACTGTATATTTTGACTGGTGACTTTAGCTCTTGCTTAGACTATAATCTCGTTATTAACAGATAAGATATCCTTGTTATAATTCTTTACTTGTAAACTAGTCTTAGACTGTAAAAACTTTCATATATTTTTTTACTGAAATAGAAATCTGTCCATGACGTGGATTGGATTTTTTTTGTTTTTGTTTTTGTTTTTGTTTTATTTAGTGGCTATCCTTTGGAAAGACTGTAAAATACTGTATGTGATTTGGGGTTCATCCTAACACTTTAGTTAATAGAAACAATATGGCCAGAATAATTTCATTATTAAATAACTGTAGTATCTTTAGATGATTTACTCATTTGGGGGGATTATGTTGCAATTGCAGTGGTTTCTTTTTAAAGAAGATAAATTCTAGTTTTCTTGGTTCAGTGTTATTGGGGTGAGCCTACACTCTTTCCGTGACATTATATTTATCTTTATTAACATGACTGTTCACATAATAACTCCAACTGTCATATTAAATAAAAGCAAATATTTGTCCACTCTGCCAGTCTTTGTCTCATCTACAAATCTTTTCAGTAGTTGCTGTCCATTAGCAATGAGGAGGAGGTGGAATCCACACCACCTCCTGATCAAAGGACATGAACAGGGGTAAAATCCAGCAGGTTCTGACAGGTTCTGGAGAACCGGAAATTTTGAGTAGTTCAGAAAACTGGCAAATGCCACCTCTGGCTGGCCTCAGTGGGGTGGGAATGGAAATTTTGCAATATCCTTCCCTCAGGAGTGGGGAGGGAATGGGGATTTTGCAGTATCCTTCCCCTGGAGTGGGGTGAGAATGGAGATTTTGCAATATCCTTCCCGTGGAGTGGGGAGGGAATGGGGATTTTGCAGTATCCTTCCCCTGGAGTGGGGTGAGAATGGAGATTTTGCAGTATCCTTCCTCTGCCATGTCCACCAAGCCACGCCCACCAAGCCAGACCATGCCCACCAAGCCACGTCCAAAGAACTGGTAGTAAAAAAATTTGGATTTCACCACTGGACAGGAAGGAAAGAGCGGAGACGGGCATAATGCCAGTCAGCTAGACTACTCACAAGGAGGCAACCTCACCTTTGTGAAGGGCTACACTGGCATTGCCTCCGAAGGACTTGAGTGTTTAATGAAGCAACATGACCAGTTCCATGTCTTTTGTGCTCATGCCATGTACCCTGACCTGTTCAACCTGTGGACTGCTTTCCTGGACTTTGTGCGTGCCCACTGAACTCAGTTACCCAGTGACTCTTGCCATGTTAAGAAATCTTATTAATATAAAATAAAATAAGGTAAAATAAAAATCTTTTCAAGTCAAGTTCAATTCCTGCTGGCTGCATTGAGACTGCAAAGCAGATTTGCTCTTTTCCTTCCTTCCTTCCTTCCTTCCTCCCTCCCTCCCTCCCTCCCTCCCTCCCTCCCTCCCTCCTTCCTTCCTTCCTCCCTCCCTCCCTCCCTCCCTCCTTCCTTCCTTCCTTCCTTCCTCATAATGGATCTATTTTTATACATTCCCTTAATAATATATTAACATTTTTTTTGTGGGAGATGGTGGAAAGGAAAGGTTACATCCAAACTTCTTTATCACTAAATTGTACAGTATATGTTTTTATCTAGACATATATTCATTCAAATATGTGATTTTTCACCTAAAATGGTGTAAACCAGACATAGGCATTTAATCTCATCTAAAAGAGATCTATGTGTGAAATTAGATCAGTTGTGTAAATATATAATTTGCCCTGATCAAACTATGCTTCTAATTAGATCTCTATATGTATAAAAGCTGTGAAGCCAAATTAGTTTTAAAATCAAGTTTAAAATTATTTCCCATTGCACCTAGAAGAAAGCTCTCGTTTTACATAATAAGATAGATAGATAGATAGATAGATAGATAGATAGATAGATAGATAGATAGATAGATAGATAGATAGATAGATAGATAGATAGCTTTATTGCGGTCAGAGACCAAATTAAAATACACATGGGGGGGTAAATTTTTCAAATATAGATAGATCATATGACAGTACACCATCTACTACCTCACATACACTCTGTACTGTCAATACTAGTGATCCTCTGCCGTAGGGGTTACCCATCTCTTCCCCCGTTTTTTTTTTTTCAGCCACAACTGCAGCAAAAAAGGAGTCAGACATTTTCCCTCAGCGATAAGCATGTCTGCGGCCTGCTGTCATGCGAATCAAATAAGATCTGCCTATTAGCCGATTCCTAAGCGCCTCCAGGGCATTGAAGCTTAGAGGTTATCAGAGAAGCTGAGAAAGGAGCTTTACAGAACTATAGCAAAATCCCCCCCAAGAGTAAATAGTAGTTATCAACGATCTGGAAGAAAGCACAAAATTACTACTGAAAATATTTGTACATGAATCAAAGATTGGCAGAGTGGAAAAATGTGTACTCTTTATTTAATATAACTATTGGGGTTATTATGTGAACAGTCATATTAAAGATAAATACAATGTCATGGAAAAACTGTAGGCTCAACCCAATAACACTAACCAGGAAAACTAAAATTTATTCTCTATAAAAAGAAACAAATGTTTCAAAAAAACAAAAACAAAAACAAAACACCCACTATTTCAGATATATAGAGAGGAAGGGGAAGAAAAACAAATATAACTTAGGTCAAAAACAGATAAAACATCTACAATTGCAACATAATCCCTCAGATGAGTGAATCATCTAAAGATAATACAGTTATTTAATAATGAAATTATTCTGGCAATATTGTTTCTGCTATTAACTAAAATGTTAGGGTGAACCCCAAATCAAATACATTATTTTACGTTCTTAGACTTCAATTCTATGAATTTTGCATGCCGCAGATTAGATTTACCTTTTGATTTGTGTAATTATTGTGTGACAAGGTCATTCATTATAAAAATTATGTAAATCCCTGCAATACCTTACTCTTCAATGGAAGTCCCTCCCTCCACCATTAAAATAAGATTTCACTATGTCTGTCAACATAAGTAGAATCTGTCAACAGCTCTTGACTATCTTTTTGTGTCTTCTGAATTTTGTTTCTCTGCTGCTTGGAACAATCTACTCCCTTGCTGGAATCTGCTTAATTTTAATTTCCTTGATTAGCTACAGTTTTTCAGCAGACATAATCTTAATCTTGATCTACTAATATTTGATTTCTCCAGAGTTTCTTATTTCTTCCCATCAGTTGTAATACCCCTTTTTCCCCCAAAATAAGACCTCCCCTGATAATAAGCCCAATTGGGCTTTTGAGCGCATGGCAATAAGGCCAAGCGCTTATTTCAGGGTTCAAAAAATATAAGACAGGGTCTTATTTTCGGGAAAACGCAGTATGTTCAACCAACATCTTTGGACCTGGTTTATAGTTACTTTATTTTTCATAGCAAATTTCTACCAATTTGAATCAAAGTGTGGGGTCCTTAGCAGGGATGAGTTCTAAAAAATTTTACTACCAGTTCTGTGGGCGTGATTTATTTTGTGGGTGTGGCTTGATGGTCATGTGACAATTATTTAGGATTTAGCAGAGGTACCGGGCTTTTAACTGCTTGCAGAGCTGTACCGATCTACCCATTTATTTTTTGCAGGCACTGGTCTACCCATTTGTTTTCTTTTAACACTGATCAGCTGTAGGGTGGCCCTTTAAGCCCCGTGGCAACAGTTTTTTTCCCTCTAGCCATCAGCTGGGGCTCAGGAGGCAGCAATAGATTGAGGGGTGGGGCCAAATAAAAGGTAAGAATAACACGGGGGTGGGGGGTGGGGGGAGAGAACCAGTTTGGTGATATCATATCGTCACCGCTACCGTCTTGGGAGAACCGGGCCAAACCGGGAGGAACCCACCACTGGTCCTTAGTGCTCTCTGAGCTTGGTTGCAAAGAAACAAAGAACCTCCAAGACCATCCCCATCAATACTGACAGGGCAAGACACTAGAATATAAACTGACATCAAACCCCACTCCTTAATAGCACCGGTGATGTTACCTGGTTTGGGTATGAAACATCTGCAAGAAAACCAAGCTCAGAGAGCACCAAGGATCCCTCATTTCATCCCTAAAGTACAAATATTCTCCTTTTATCACTTGAATCAAAGTCTTATTCTTTTCAATATTTCTCAACTTTATTGCTCCTTTCTGGGTTGCATTATCATTATCATCACCTTAACTTTATTGCAGTCATTAACCAGAAGAAAAGAGCTGGCATTCAAGCATTCAAAATATCCAAAATGAAATTGGAAAATTCAGGGTGGTTAAGGAAAGTACTTTCAGGCAAACATTTTGGCTAAAACCATCTCAGATCAGAATATGCTAAAAGGTTTATTCAGATGACACATGTACAAGAAGATGAAATTTAAATTTGCAATCTGAATAATATGAATTTGGAATAGCATTATAAAATATAAATGCTACACAGATACATATGTATATTCATATACGTTCTCTCTCCCCTCCCTCTCTCTCACACACATACAGACACACACAGACATGTATACTGATAAATTAATAAATAAAATTACCTTGTCTCCCTTTCAAACCAGAGAAAAATGCAGTATCTTAGCTGATACAGCATGGTCACTCAAAGCTCCTGGTTAATGCTGACCCTAAGCCACGTGTGCCTATCCATATCCCTATCGAGGCAGGTTGAAATTTTATAATCAGCTGCTTAACTCTTGAGAATGTAGTGCATGTAAAAGGACTCCTGTCAAAAAGAGTCAATCATTAAAAAATGGGGGGGGGGGATGTGAAGCTCATTGCAGAAGGAAGAGAATTGCATTTCTTGCAATTCTGGGTGAAATGCTTCCAGGTTGGGCAAGACTGAAGGTGCCCACCTTGGAGCCATCTTGGAAGGTACAGAAGAAATGTTGTCAGCACTACTTACCATGAGGAGAAGGTTGCTAAGAAAAAGATCAGAGCACCAAAGAATAAAGGCAGTTGTAATGTTCCAAAGGGTTTTTTTTTCTTTTCTTTTTGTCTGTTTGTCCATTAAACGAGGACTAATTATATTTTCTCCATATTTGTAAGAATATTTGAGTACACCTGGAAGTCTTCTCTTACCATGCCATACAGATACTTATTCTTTTAAAACAGGAGTCAGGTACGCTCATGGAACCTGGATTAATTCTAGATAATCACCCAAAACAGTTGAGGAAAAGTTAAAATGGAAGTATAGTTCATTTAACATTATATAAATTGAAAAACGCTTCTTCCTTAAAAGAATAACTCTTTAAAAGCAAAATAATCAAAGCTATCTCTTGTCACTTTAGCAAGTTTTATATCTGGATGCTGATAATTTTTCAGAAGCACTGCCAGACTGCTTTGGAGATCAATGCCAATGAAATATTTTGTTTACATTATAACCTCTATTTCCCCTAGAATTTGAGAGCTTTAATGCTAATAGCGCTTCCATCAAATTCTATTGACCAGGTTGCAAATTAAATGGCAAACAAAAGCAATTGTACTGTTTTGTCAAAACAGTGTCAGTGGGGAACCAAATTCTTTATTAAACCAGAAATAAAAGGATGGTTTCATTTACGGGATGTCTTTCAACCCAAGAAATAATTTTAGGTAGATAGATCTACCTGATGAGAGTTACAAGGCTAATAAAAGTGAAATACTGTATTGAATTTTTTCCCCCTGTTGTGAAGAATGAAGGAGACCCTCTCTTCACTGTGATAAGGAAGAAGCATATTTAAATGATTGACCATATTACAAAAGCCAAGCATTACAATTTTAGATAAGATTGTTAAAAGGTTTGGCCATTCTTGGAGGCTGAAATCCACTAGAGGAAAATAGACAAAGTGCCACACTTCTTCCTAGAGAATGGAAGAGAACATTTTGATAGCCTGGCTATTCTTCAATGGTATTAAGAGGAGAATTAAAATCTGCAATGGACTGAGGGTTGCAGTGGTTTGAGGGCCATAAGGGGCAAGGACATACAGTATACCATATTTTTCAGAGTATAAGACACACTTTTTTTCCTCCTAAAAGAGGGTGAAAATTTGGGTGCATCTTATACACTGAATGTAGCCAAAAACATGAGGTACACAGGTGGTAATGGTCTGTGGCAATCCCTGCAGCCTGTAACAGCTGATTGGGGGTATTCCAGGAGGCCGATCCACCCGCCAATCAGCAACTTGTGCTGAATCAGACTGCAATAATGTGCTGAAGCTGATCTGCCTGTTTGCTATTTGCTGCAAGTACTGTCAGAATTTGCAGCAGCAATCACATCCAGAAAGCACACACTAGTAATTGATTCAGCAGGATTCAATAACGTCTATTTATATATAATATAAAGTAAATATACAATACCAAAAGCAGGTTTTCCAATTTGGTAGTAAATACAAGCAAAACACAAGCAGAGGGGAGGAGTTTCAGTTTCAGTTTTGAGCAGCAGACTAGTTTAGACTAGTACAGCACAGACTCAGAGCTGTAGAGCTGCAGAGCTAAGCCACACCCAGGCTCTTTGCTGTCTCCTTCCTTGTTGCTCACACAGCAAATACTGTGTCAGTTTCCAAACAGCCCTCAACTCTCTTACACACTGACAGGATGCTAGCCAGATGAATACCAATGGATGCTGGTAGGCAGAGGCAGAATTTTTTTTTCTTATTTTCCTTCCAAAAAACTAAATGTGTCTTATACTCTGGAGCATTTTATATTCCGAAAATTACATGTATATAGGTTCACCTAGGATTTTGTTATTTTATTAGGCTAACTTGGAACAGATGGTTGATAGCTTGATCTTTTGCTTGTTTGGAATTTTTTTTATAATTATTTTTGGAGGGGGCAGTAAGGCAAGGAAATTTCAGAGCATGTACTGCAGCTTTCGTATTTTTTCTGCCACCAAATAGCAGAGCAATATGCCAAGATTCTGCTTCTGCAGACTGAAACTCAACAATGGATTTAGATGAAGCTTGGGTATCTATGAAAGGGATTTGTTGCACTGGGCATAGGTTGTACTGGCATCAGATTGCCCCAAACATGTCTCCAAAATATGTCTTGTTGGAAAAATATTTGGTGGGTGACTTTGGCTATTAATGCCATTATAATGGGTGCCGGCACATCGGGATCTAGAGACACCATCGTTAGTGATCGGAGGGGAGATTCTTACCCCCTCTGACAGGGTCCGCAATCTGGGTGTCCTCCTGGATTCTCGGCTGTCCTTAAATGACCATCTGCCGGCCGTAACCAGGGAGGCTTTTGCACAAGTATGTCTTGTGCGCTAGTTGCGACCTTTCCTGGACCGAGATGCCCTCACCACAGTCACTCATGCCCTTGTTACTTCTCGGTTGGATTACTGTAACACCCTCTACATGGGGCTGCCCTTAGGATGCATCTGGAGGCTCCAGCTAGTCCAGAATGCGGCTGCGCAGGTTGTTACAGGGGCTCCTCGTTACTCCCATGTTACACCTCTCCTGCGTGAGTTGCACTGGCTACCAGTTGCTCTCTGGGTCCGTTTCAAGGTGCTGATCCTTACCTATAAAGCCCTACATGGCTTAGGCCTGGGGTACTTACAGGACCATCTCTTGCCCTTCTCCCACCATCCTGTGCACTCCCACAGGGTTGGCCTCCTCAGGGTGCCGTCAGCCAAACAATGTCAACTGGTGGCCCCAAGGAGGAGGGCTTTCTCTGTCAGAGCGCCGACCCTCTGGAATGGTCTGCCCACCAAGCTCAGGATAGCCCCTCACCTCCTCTCCTTCTGCCGCAAACTAAAGATGTGGCTGTTCCAGCAATAACCTAATCATGGGGTTGTATAGTTTTAAAATTTTAATGTGGTTTTAATGGGGGTTTTAATCTTAATTTTATTTTAATTCAGCTGTGATTTGTATTGACGATCACTGTATGTAAGTCGCCCTGAGTCCTTCAGGAGAATGGTGGCATATAAATCACAATAAAATAAATAAATAAAATAAATAAATAAGAAGTTGATGGAATTTATTCATATTTTTTCATATTTTCTTCCTGTTACATATTATGTGGGTTGGGAAATGGCTCTACAATTCTTGAGTTGACTTCTACAGCTCCTTGATAACTATAGTTCAATTTGTGCTATATCAAATAACAAAATCAAAATAAGACCATTCAAAGCTCTATCCTAATAAGATTGCAAGACATACCTTCAGACACTTGACTAACCATGATTGAAAGTATGGTACATGCACTATATGAGTGATGGTTCTTCAATCATAGGCATTTTAGATACTAACACTTAATGTGGAGAAACTACCTTTCAGTTTCTCAAACATTTTATTTTTATTTATTTTGTTAAAAAACTATATTCTCACAGAGTTTGAAAATTTCTTCACAATATTCCGAGATGCTGTTTTTAAACTAATCTCACGGGGGGATAGCAAGAATTGCTACTGCTATTATAATCCTTGGCCACCCAAGGTGACATTTTTTAACAGAGTGACATGGAACATGACAGCTGCTGAATCTGTTGAAACAGGCAGAAACCCTTGGAAACAGAGGATTTCATTATTAATAGAAATGCATGAGATCCATTTGTATTGTTGCCATAAACATTATCAAATTACACATTGATGCATAATCACCAGAATATATACAGTCTAGGGCAATGATGGTGAACCTATAGCATGTGTGCCTGATGTGGCACACAGAGCCATCTTTCCAGGCATGCGAGCTGTCGCCCAACTCACCTGCAGCTGCGCATGCATGCGCGCCCCAGCTGGTTTTCAGCCCTCTGGTGCTCATGCACGCAATTCAGGGGACTCAGTTGATCTTCGTAGCTGTCCTGCGCATGCACATGTGTTTGTACATGCACACGAGAATACTCGTGTGCAGTGCATGCATGCATAGATGGCATTCATGCGCATACATTGCACATGTGCATGCACAGATGGTGCAATTGTGCTCACAACACTCAGGAGCAACCATGTCAAATCTGCACACATGTGCAGATGCTATGATTGCACGTGCAGCACACGGGGGGGCCACGTGTGAAAGCTGTGCACATGTGCAGATGGTGTGGTTGCATGTGCAGTGCCTGGGGGAGGAGCTACACAAAGCGTGTATCGGTTTGGCATTCGGTGAATAAAAGGTTCGCCACCACTGGTCTAGGGAATAGTTACTGGAATGGCTGAAAACAGAACTTTAGGGAGAGTCTCATGGCCAAGAGTGGTATTCTTGATGGCCAAGAGACCTACATGAATGTTACAGTGGGGCAAAAAAGTATTTAGTCAGCCACCAATTGTGCAAGTTCTCCCACTTAAAAAGATGAGAGAGGCCCTGTAATTGACATCATAGGTAGACCTCAACTATGAGAGACAAAATGAGAAAACAAATCCAGACAATCACATTGTCTGATTTGGAAATAATTTATTTGCAAATTATGGTGGAAAATAAGTATTTGGTCACCTACAAACAAGCATGATTTCTGGCTCTCACATATCTGTAACTTCTTCTTTAAGAGGCTCCTCTGTCCTCCACTCATTACCTGTATTAATGGCACCTGTTTGAACTTGTTATCAGTATAAAAGACACCTGTCCACAACCTCAAACAGTCACATTCCAAACTCCACTATGGTGAAGACCAGAGAGCTGTCGAAGGACACCAGAAACAAAATTGTAGACCTGCACCATGCTGGGAAGACTGAATCTGCAATAGGCAAGCAGCTTGGTGTGAAGAAATCAACTGTGGGAGCAATAATTAGAAAAGGGAAAACATACAAGACCACTGATAATCTCCCTCGATCTGGCGTTCCATGCAAGATCTCACACCGTGGGGTCAAAATGATCACAAGAACGGTGAGCAAAAATTTCAGAACCACACGGGGGGACCTAGTGAATGACCTACAGAGAGCTGGAACCAACGTAACAAAGGCTACCAGCAGTAACACATTACATCGTCAGGGACTCAGATCCTGCAGTGCCAGACGTGTCCCCCTGCTTAAGCCAGTACATGTCAGGGCCCGCTAAAGTTTGCTAGAGAGCATTTGGATGATCCAGAAGAGAATTGGGAGAATGTCATATGGTCAGATGAAACCAAAGTAGAACTGTTTGGTAGAAACTCGTCGTGTTTGGAAGAGAGAGAATGCTGAGTTGCATCCAAAGAACACCATACCTACTGTGAAGCATGGGGGTGGCAACATCATGCTTTGGGGCTGTTTCTCTGCAAAGAGACGAAGACGATTGATCTGTATACAGGAAAGAATGAATGGGGCCATGTATCGTGAGATTTTGAGTGTAAATCTCCTTCCATCAACAAGGGCATTGAAGATGAAATGTGGCTGGGTCTTTCAGCATGATAATGATCCCAAACACACTGCCCGAGCAACGTAGGAGTGGCTTCGTAAGAAGCATTTCAAGGTCCTGGGGTGGCCTAGCCAGTCTCCAGATCTCAACCCCATAGAAAACCTTTGGAGAGAGTTGAAAGTCCATGTTGCCCAGCTTCTCTGATGATTTTTTCAGTCTTACTGGTGTCCTGTGCTTGCATTAAATTCCAGGGAAACACATCTTCCTGGGTTTCTTAACAGAGCTTCCACTGTCACCACTAAAATGGGTGATGGTTGATAAAGTCTTAGAAAATTTCTCCTCCCGCTAATTTTGTTGATAATGTCAAAGTTCTACAGTAGAGGCCACAGCTCTGTTTCTACAGCTGATTTTATCAATTATTTGTGACTCTATCACCCTTGATTGGCCTAACAGCTTCCAATTAAGTTGCTTCCCAGTCTATGATAATTTACCTCAGCTGACAATTCTTACCAGATGTCCCTGATTATCATCCTTATCTCCATGTGCAATTTAGTTGCTAATCGTGTTTAAAATGCATTTTCTCCTGCCTTAATATAGAGCAATTAGTTAGGGGGAAAGGAAAATATAAATTTTATAAGAAATGCATCCAAAACAAAAGAAAAAATATGTCACTTGTTTGACTAGAGAAAAAGGTCAACACAGCAGATTTTACTAAAAACCCTCTTAATTATTAAAATATGTATATGGTTTATCATAACATAAATATTAATATTTAAAAGACACTGAGTGATAAGGATTCAACAGCTGGTCTCATATAAATTATTCTTGCCATTAAGATACTGATCAGCTAATTTGAGTTCTCCATTATTTAACAATTTCTAATATATTTAACACCGGGGGTTGAGTCGTATAAGAAGTGTATAAGTCAAGTGAGATTGATATTTTTGTAAGGGCTGACTAGCTTTATTTTTTCCTTTATTTAATTAAATGAGAGTCAGCTAAATTGCATTTTCTATCTTCACTCCACAGACTAGCCATATTAAATATAAAGCTGTCACTGATATACTATGAGTGTATGATTTTAATCTCTCCTAAATAAATTGGATATCCATATATTTTATGGCAATCTTAGTTGCTAGCATACAAGAGTTGTTTCAAAAGCACAATTTAACCATATGCTTAGGTGTTTCATTTGCAAACATTTTAATAAGAACATTGATCATGCTGAAAGTTGAATCTAGAGAGTTGCAATGCGATAAGAGCAGTTCCACAGTGCTAGCTTTGCATTTTTATTTCCAGGAGACATTTCATTAATTCACCCCTCTCATAAACAATATTAAGAATTGTATGTCATAAGGCAAGTTTTTCAGCTGGGTATAAAAATGAATTGAAATGATAAAAAAGAAATGTACATTCTGTACTCAATAGCAAGTACCTATGATTTTAGCCTATCTGAATATACATTCCCTTATAATACATCTATAAAGGTGCATTGATGCAACCTTATAGTAGTGACCAAAATTGTGGAAACCTTTTGAGAAAAGTGTATTTTTGAGGTTTGAGGTTTTTTATTTATTTATTTATTTTTGTAGTAATCATATTCCACATAACTATATGTAGATAATCACATTCCACTGCTGGAATGGCCTGGGAATAGCCCAGACCTTACCCCAATTGAAAATCTATGGAGCCGACTAAAGAATCCTGTTAGTCAGAAATGACTCAGCAATAAAATCCAGTTAATAGAAGCAACCATTCAATTTTGGTTTCACATTATAACAGCTGCAGAACTAAAAGACTTGGTTCATTCCATGGGAAGACATTGTAAGGCCATAATTCATGCTAAAGGTTACCCAACTATTAACGGACATGGTGATAATTTTTGTATATCTCGTTTTTTTCTATGTGTTTCACTTTTCTTCTTTATACTGTAGCTGCTATTCTAATAGCAAATCCTTCATAAAAGTTATTGCATTACATTCTTGATTAAATTATCTTTCCATTTGATATATAATTTTATGGTACTACTCAAAAAAAAAGCGGTGTTATTAGCTAGTTTTAGAAAATACAGTTTTTCCAAAAGGTTTCCATAATTTTGGCCACTACTGTATTTGTTTGATTTCTGTATGCATATATCTCTACAAGTGACTAGAAATTGTATCATTTAAAAGAATACACCTTACCACAGCGGAAAATCTTGATGAAAAATTCAAAATCTTGATTCTTCTCATTATACCATTGGATATGGACTAAACAGGAGCCTGAGTAGCGTAGGGGAGTAATGCCTCCTACAAAGGCAGCATTTAAGATCCAGCTGCTGCAATTACTTGCGAGTTCAATCCCAGGCAGGCTCAAGACTCAGCCTTCCATCCTTTATAAGGTGGGTAAATTGAGGACCCAGTTTGTTGGGGGCAATAAGCTGACTTTGTATAAATATAAATATACAAAAGTATGAAGGCTATTGCTTAACGCACTGTAAGCCGTCCTGAGTCTCCGGAGAAGGGCGGCATATAAATCAATTTTTTTAAAAAAAAACATACTCTAGATAGTTAACTATCTTCCAATTGCATTTCATATCTGTTAAATTGTATGCATGGCCGAAATGAATATTCTATGTTTTGTAATGATTCCTCTTTGTTTATTATGATGGTCATAAGCAGTAGATGTCAGCCAGTTAAGAACATATAAGAAAGTATTTGCATAAAGTATTGCTGAAATAACAAGGAATTCTGAGATTTTTGTTTGTTTAACTTTCAAAGACAATACATACAATAAATGCTAGAGAGATTTGTTGACTATTTGAAAATTAAATATTGTAGGATAAGTGCAATATAGAATGAAACATGGTAAAGAATCATATGTCCCATCTGCTGGTCAGGTATACCCAAAAGGACTAATAAAGGTAGTGTGAAGATAGCGTTCTCCTGGTCTTTCGGTTTCTACTGAGTTTTATTACCTGAAGATGGTTTTTGAGGCTTACGTACCATTATTCTAATTAATCATGATTGTTAATATCATAGCTAATTGTCCTAATATACAAACAAAGATAAGTCATCTAGCAGCATGTTCCCCGTCACAATAAGCAAATAAGTTCAGATGACAATCTTGGGCAGTAGCTTTCTAACCTCCTTACTCCAAGTGGTCAACTATCCAAAAACCATTTTAAATGTAAACAAAATTAGCTTAAATGTCAACCGATTAATTCACCAGACAGAACAAGCATCCCTCAAAATAGACTAGAGCTAAAGTCTATGCATATGGCGGAGAATAAGGGATACACATCACAAGAAATAGCATTAAATTAAAATTAAACATATGGTACCTTACTGTTATATTTCTGGAAATCCAGCTGGAATTGGGCATATCTTCACTTGCTACAATCATGTGGAAACGTGCAATTGGATATTGGTTGTCCCTATGGACCAGACTCCCAGGATATTACCTAGGCCAATGCCTATGGCGGGACCCTTTTCATAGTTCCTGGGCCCATAATATCCATACAAAGCTTTTGAAGATCGGGATTTCCCCCATTGAAGCTTTTACTTTAGGCCCTGATGCTGCCAAATCATTGATCTTTCAACGGCTGGATGACATTGACAGACAACTAAATCTGGCAAACGGATCGGGAACATGCTCACCGTTTTCCCTTGGAATTGTTCCCTTGCCTCACCCTCCACCTTACCTCTCTGCGTTACATTCTATCAAACATAGGCTCGCATTTATGAAGGCAAGATTTAATGTGATCCCCTCGAATGTCCTCGACAGTAGGCTTTCGGGGGGAGTTAAAATCCTCCTATTGTGCATGTGATGGCCGATCCCCAGAACCTCTGTTTCACATTACATTCGTATGTCCCCACTACCGAGACATAAGATCAAGATTCATTTCCCCTATTTCCCAGAGATTCCCTGGATCACCTGATCTGTTCAGCCTTTATTTCCTACTCCAGGATGCAGACCCTAATATAACTTCAAAGGTGGCAAAATTTTTTGCTGCAGTCACGGCGGAAAAAAAACGGGGGAAGAGACCGGTAATTCCTATGGCAGAGGATCACTAGTATTGATAGTATAGATTGTATTTGAGGTAGTACATGGTGTATTGTCGCATGATCTTTTTACAATTGTAAAATCTACCCCCCCTTTTTATATGTATTTAATTTGGTCTCTGACCGCAATAAAAGCTATCTTTCTGGAAATGTAGGTTTAGTTCAAATATTCAAAAGCCTTCTGCTTATTTTAAGATTATAAATGAGCTATCAACAAAAAATAAAATCCCGCTGCAATTCAATATTACATTACTATTGTTCATCAAATAAAAACATCAACGTTTTGTAGAAAAGGTTTCACTCATAGGAAACCATTCTAGTTGCAGACAATGACTCTTAGGATGTTAAATTAAACAAATAAACACATATTTCAGACTTTTTTTTTATTTAATCCTATGCTGTGTCAAGATTCGATGTCGTCTCAAATAAATTGCATTTTAAACAAAAAGTCCTTGATAAAATCTCTCATTTATTAAGCACAACAACCGATACCCGACTCCATCGCAGCCAACACTGACTTCCTGACCCAAAAACTCTCCATTTCCTTTCCCCACTCCTCTGCACTCATTGGCCATCTTCCAAATCACTCTGCCCCTAATCTACTGCTCCAGCTCAAATATCTCCTAGGGGATATTATCTCCAGGGAAAATAAGTAGGTGAAAAGTCAAACGTCCCTTTCCAGATGCCTCTTCTTCTTCTCCTTCTTATGTCAGCACTAGAGTAAATGCAGCTTGAAGTGCTGACATCCTGTTTATATAAATTCCAAAAATCTTTTATACCTTAGTAAAATAAAAAGAGCATCCATCCTTTCTAAGGTCACCCTTGACGGCTTACAAGACAGTAAAAACAAATAACTCTCATGTTATATATATACAGTAAATTATATAAGAAAAATTAAAACTTTCAATCAATTCATTCTCTTCTTATACAGTTGTTTATTTTGATATGATACAAAATGCAACAAAGTGCATAAAAACATAAATCTAAAGCAGATGCTGTTTATATATCACTGTGAATTTTTCAATATTTATATAAATATATTTTTGAATTTATTTAAGATCAGCATATATTCCTGAAATTATACAACTTTTAATGAAAAGGAACACCCCCCCGAAAATGACAGCATTTTCCATATCACCAAAATCTAATATGGGTTTGATTGTAATACAGAAGTGTGCAAATGTTTTGATTAAGCATTAATGTTGATTAAGCATTACTCACTCATTCTGTCTCTCTCCTTCTCTTCCATTGTTTTTTTTTTTAAAGGAAACAATTGCAGTGACATTGCAACAAACATTATGACAAATAATTGCACCTACTGTCTCTCATATTCATATGAATCATTTCAACTATACATGTTTAATTAGTTAATTTCAGCTATACATGTTTAATTGGTTAAACTGGCTCCTAATTAATAATAAACAGGCTCAAATATCATCATAAATGTGACAAAAATATAAGCTACTCATTTTGGTATTAAGTTAGTTTTAATTAGGGACATATCAAAATATTGTCCATGGGGGAAAATTGAGAATTGAAGTAGATGGTTTGTGAAGCCATACAACTCAAATTAGTTTCTTGAGTTGTCTCTCCATGTAGCCATAATGCTTATACTTTATTGCCCAATATTATTGATGTCATGTTGTTTGGCTTCAATAGGCACTGTACCATAGGATCTAGAAGTAGCATGTCAGAAATCACAAAAGCTTTGAAGTAAATCAAGTTACTTGTTGACTTTATCTCTTATTTTGAATGGAGATGAATTGCTACTTTTGATCAATATATCTTCTCGCTCTTAAAAAGTATGTGGTGTCCAGTTTTACAGATAGCAGACTGCAATGTTAGCATCTGTGTTTTGATTAATGCAATTGCTTTCATACAAAATTTTCATGCTGACTTAAGGATTCCTTTGGAGCAAATTATCTAACTGGAAAAAACACCAGTATGTCTATTAGAATAATAGAGTTGGAAGGGACTTCCGTGTTCTTCTAATCCATCCCCCTGCTTGAGCAGAAGACTATACCATTTCAGACAAACAGTTATCCAGTCTCTTTTTGAAAGCCTCCAGTGATCGAGCACTCACAATTTTTTGAAGGCATTGGTTGATTGTTCTCACCGATAGGAAACTTCTCCTTAGTTCTAGGTTGCTTCTCTTCTTGGTTAGTTTCCAAGTCTCTCATCTAGCCTTGTGGTACTTTGGAAAATAGTTCAACCTCTTCATCTTGGTAGGAGCCCCTCAAAGATTGGAACAGTGATATCATATCCCCACCCATAGTCCTTCTTTTCATTAGAGCAGACATACCTAATTCCTGTAACTGTTCTTTATAATATATATACAATACAGTACCGTACTGTACAATGCAATGCAATGCAATGCAATGGAATGCAATGCAATACAATACAATACTATTGTTGTTTTTTAGCATGTGAGCCACCCTAAGTCCGACAGGAGAAGGATGGCATATAAATGTTAATAATAAATACAATACAATACAATACAATACAATACAATACAATACAATACAATACAATACAATACAATACAATACAATACAATACAATATGACAGGATGCTTTCAATTGTCCCTCTATAGAAAGTGGTAAGGATAGGGGAAAGAAGATGTGCTCTTCTCATACAATGCAGAAAATGCAACTGCTGCTATGCCTGCTTCATCAGTGTCTCACTGTTGAGCAACCAAGCTAACCTGCTTGGTTATTTGCTCTTCTCTGCACTCTTTCCATTCTCAACATCTATTTTAATATTGTGATCAGAACCGGATGCAGTATTCAAAATGTGGTCTTCCTATGGCTTTGTAAAGTGGTACTAGAACTGCATATGATCTTGATTCTATCCCTCTATTAATGCAGCCTAGGAGTTCATTGGCTATTTTGGCTGCTACCACATGTTATTGGCTCATATTTAAGTGATTGTTTCCTAGAACTCCAAGATCCCGCTCACAGTTACTAGCACTAAGCCAAGTTTCACCTAGTCTACACTTATACAGCTGGTTTTTCTTCCCTAAGTGTAAAACCTTATTTTTTAATCTCTGTTGAATTTCATTTTGTTAGATAGGTCCACAGTTCAAACACGTTGAGATCTTTTTGGATCCTGAATTAGGATTGCTTTCATTCGGCATCATTCTTCCAATATATATTTGAGAGCCACATATATTCACTGCTAGTATTCATTATCTTCGTCAAGGTAACACTTTTATCCGAACCATCAGAAAGAAATCCTTCAAGTGGAAAACAGAAGATTACACTTCATAGTAATGAACAATAAGGTCAACTGTGAGATTAATAATGCTGGGAAACTGATGCTTAAAATATTGTCAGGATTAAAAACAATGGAACTCGTACAATATTTTGTATTTCCAAAATAAAACAAAATGCTGATAAACATAAAATGAACATAAACATAAAATGAACATATTTGCAAGTGGGAAATGTTGCTTTCTTGTATTTGATTTAGACCACATTGTGTAAAATATATTGACACATTTGTTTTACATATGTACCTATAGAAAGTTCACAGATATTTTTATCCTGGTTTCAAATTTTTGTAAATAATTGAGCAATAATCATGAATGTCTCTTATAAATAACTTATTAGATTGCACTGCCCCTAAAAAGGAGTTGTTTTGTAATACTATAAATTAATACCAGTATAACCTTGTAAACAATTAAGTTGTCAAGTTAATGATAAAACCAAGACTTATGAACTAATGACTACATCATTTTTTCATTAGAAACTGAGTAATATCTTATTTAAACTTCAGTTTTGAACTGTCTGAACTCCATAGCATTCAAGCAAGCATAAGGTTATGCTTTCATTCATAGAATTCTGAAATGTTTGTCTTACAGATTACCATTTTTGTGGCTAATTAGAAAACTCAGACAATGCTACCATTTGCTTGCCGTCTTCTTAATGAGCCGTATTAATACAATAATAAATTACTGGTAACAATCAAGCAAAATCCATTTATTATTAATGTTATGGGTTTTCTATAATCATCAGAAGATAGTTAAACAATAACAATTTTTATCTATTAAGTTATAGAATCGGTGATCAAGATGCAAAACAGTGCTCATTTTCTGTAGCTAAATAATTAGAATTGATCCAAAGATTATCCAATTCTGTTTAAATATAATGTTACTTGTGAAATTCTTTTGACTAGGACTCCCTAAGATAAATGATAGGAAACAGGAATTAATAAGGGTCTGAAGAAAAACTTCCCTAAACTTGTCACTCCAGATGTGCTTGATTTTCTGCCAGCATGAATGGCTTTATTTATTTATTTGGGTTTTTTCTGTTGCTGATTTTCTGTGAATTTTATTTAATTAACATTAATAGTTTGTGTTTTCTCAGCATTTTGTTAATCCTAGAAATTAATTTAAATGTTACATTTTAAAATGCAAGGAAAAAGTGTCTAAATTAATAAATACATACGAAGAAATCATCTTTTTTTCTAATTTACATTCATTTGGATCTGATTATCAGGAACAATCAGATATAAGGTTTTTCAGAAGTGGCTTGATCTGGACTGAGAGGGCAGGGCAGATTGTAATGTGGAAATAAGGACTCTTCTTTATCACCTTTCTGTCCTCATTCAATTCAAAGAGCAGTGGTGGCGCAGTGGTTAGAATGCAGTAGTGCAGACTACTTCTGCTGACTGCTGGCTACCGGCAGTTTGAGTCTCATTGACTCAAGGTTCACTCAGCCTTCCATCCTTCCGAGGTCAGTAAAATTGTAGAGATAGGTCAAAGTTCATAATGCCTGCTAAGAGCAGCACGCTGCCTTAGCTCATGCTCTGTGAATCTTGCCTGCTTACCTCATTTTGGCTTGGATCTGGATTATCTCATCTCACCTTCAGAGAGGATGGCATCTTGAGAGGGGGGGTGAATGGTTTCTATCAATTAGGATACTGTTGCTGTCCTTCCTTTTTATCTGCCTGTGTAAAACTGTATAAAAAATAAAGCTCTCTGCAAGAGTGGGAGAGACATCTTGGAACAGAAAAAAAGCCTGGACTTCTCATTTACAACATAAAATGAGGACCCAGATTGTTGGGGGCAATAGTCTGACTCTGTAAATGGCTTAGAGAGGTGCTGTAAAGCACTGTGAAGTGGTATATAAGTCTAAGTGCTATTGCTATTATGCCCAATTCTGGACAAGTCCATGCAGTTTACCATTACCTGCTTCCTAGGGCTGAGAGAAAGTGACTGGACCAAGGTCACCCAACTGGCTTTGTTCCCAAAGGCAGAATTAGAATTTGACATTTCTCAATTTTCAGCCCGATGCCTTAACCATTACACCAAACTGGCTCTCTGTCTCATTTTATCAAACTTGAAATAATACTAGAGGTGTGTGTGTGTGTGTGTGTGTGTGTGTGTGTGTGTGTGTGTGTGAAGAAGAGGATATTTGTAAATAAATGGAATATGGAAAAAAATTCAACTGCATTTCTTTATCTTTTCAACAGTAAATTAAAAATATTCTTCACACTTTGATTTAAAAAACTTTCTAAAAAAATGCATTACAAGCTAATTATCACCAAGGATGGAGAATTTAATGAATTATTAAATTAAACACATTATTCATTAAGAATTGACAACTTTGTGGCTGGGGAAGGGTGGAGGAAAAAAGGGGAGGATGACAATACCCACAGCAGATTTATTTTACATGATATATTGAAGAAGTTAGAATGTTGTTTGGATGTCCTGCCTCTGGCATATTGTTCACTCAGTAATCCAAGTCATAGCTGGAAATGCAAAAGCTTCCACATTACCGTATTTTTCAGAGTATAAGACTTTTTCCTCCCTAAAAGAGGGTGAAAATTTGGGTTCGTCTTATACACTGAATGTAGCCAAAAACATGAGGCATGGAGAAGGCGATGGTCTATGGCAATCCCTGCAGCCTGGAACAGCTGATTAGGGGTATTCTGGGAGGCTGATCCACCTGCCAATCAGCTGCTCATGCTGAATCAGGCTACAATAATGCTGAAGCTGACCTGGCTGTTCGCTATTTGCTGCAAGGACTGTTACAGTTTGCAGCAGCAAGCAAAACACAAGCAGAAGAGAGGAGTTTCAGTTTTAGTTTCAGAGATCAGCACAGCATGCAGCTTTAGAACAATTGACCTAAGTCATGCCCTGGTTCCTTGCTGTTTCCTTCCTTGTTGCTCACACAGCAAATACTGTTTCAGTTTCCAAACATTCTCACAAACTTACAGGACGCTAGCCAGATGAATACCAATGGATGCTGTAGGCAGTGGCAGAATTTTTTTTCTTATTTTCCTCCCCCAAAACTAAGGTGTGTCTTATACTCTGGAGTGTCTTATACTCTGAAAAATATGGTACATGGTTTATGTTAGCATGTGACCAACTCAGCAAAATAGATATTTACAAACAGTAAGTGTTACATAGTGGTGGGATTCAGCCAGTTCGCACCACTTTGGGAGAACCGGTTGTTAACTTTCTGAGCAGTTTGGCAAACTGGTTGTTGGAAGAAATCATTAGGGCAGAGAACTGGTTGTTAAATTACTTGAATCCCACCACTGGTGTTACACATATGTACTTAATTCAATGTCACAAAAGATGACCCAAAGGTAAAGATTAAAATTAGCTGCTGGTAAGTGTTCATGTTACCACAGAAATAAAGGACAAAGGAAGCCAGCTGGGACTAAACGAGAAAGATAGAAGGAACATTGTCATTGGGACTGTTACTTCAAACTCCTTAAAGTTTAAGTGAATGAAGCGAGCTCAGGTGCATCACAATCCTTTCTGATGTTACTCAATGCTTTCTTGTCCAAATAATAAAAGGAATTTTTATAGAGAGATTAATGCTACATAACATTAGGGATGGAAGTTGTTATAATTTAATCAGTTTGGCTACAGTTTAGTTCCTTCAACATCTTTCTTTTGCTTCTACTGATTCTTCTATTCATTTTTCTCCTTCCGCATAATGAACAACCTGCCCTCAAAAAAAAAAGTTAAGGGACAACCAAGAACTAAGAATGTCTTTAAGAAGGACCACCTACAATAAGCTGATTTAATATCATTTCCATCTCACATGCTGTACCATTTCTAGAAGAAAACAAAGGAAGAAAAGCATTTCTTCGGAAATTATCGTATAAATTCATTCCTTTCATCATTATTAGTTCTATTCATAAAAGCACATATCAACTGAGTTGCCAATGTAGCCAAATCATTGGTATAAGTAATCTCTAATATTTTGTAGTTTTATATGCTCCAATTCTTTCATCATGGTTGAAAATAAGAAAACAACCAATGTTCCCATTTTTTTCATAATAAAATTTATTCTTTCTTTAAATCTGATTGTATAGGATTCAATGCAGTTGGTGGTATGTGTGTGTATGCTGTTTAATGAAAATTGATTTAAAGGTATTTCTGTCAAATCTATAAACTGAATAATTTTTGTACTGAATTGGCAGGTCAAGCCACATCATCAAACAAAGCAGGACCTATCTAACCTTAATCAACAAGTCAATTTAAATTGCTGAACCAATCTGAATGTACTGAAGTAGATTGTTCATATACTTACTGTATGTTCCTATCACATTTTTATGAATTAATTTCTACATCAAAGTGGAAATAGGAATGAAATTAGATCCCAAATCGAAATTATTAATTTAGATCAGATTTGTCTACTAATTTCATAATTTGAATAATAATGTGTATTTATAAATGGAATCCAAAATTGTATCAGTTGTTTCATAATAGAGGCAGATGCATGTTTAGATAGAATATATTTGCGTATAGATGGAAGCAATGGTGGGTTTCAAAATTTTTTACTACCGGTTCTATGGGTGTGGCTTGGTGGGTGTGGCTTGGTGGGCGAGGCAGGGGAAAGATATTGTAAAATCTCCATTCCCACCCCAGGAAAAGCTTATTGCAAAATCCCCATTTCGTCCCGATCAACTGGGACCCGGGAGGCAGAGTATAGATGGGGGCGGGGCCGGTCAGAGGTGATATTTACTGGTTCTCCGAATTACTCAAAATTTCCGCTACTGGGTCTTCAGAACTGATCAGAACCTGCTGAAACCCACCTCTGGATAGAAGCCTGATAAATAATAGAATTGAAGAAATTAGTTATACAACAGTCCAAGTACTCTTATCAGTAACTTGAACAATTAAGTAACAGATCAGTTGCAATCCTTAGCAAATATAATGGCTGGAAGAAGAAACGTATACCCAGAGACAACTCTTCGTTTCTACTTAGGATTCACAGAAATATATCAGCTAGATAATGTAAAAAGGGTATTTTTGCATTTAAGGCAGTTGTAAAGTGACTTGTTTTGACTAAAATACATATAAGGGTTATGGATCATAACTTTTCCAACTACAAAAACATGTAAGTAAACATGCCATTCTTATGTTTCCTAGCTACCAAGATGTAATAAACACATTACACATTAGTGGCATCATTTTGGATGGTACTAATGTGAAGTCACATATTTTGATGAGCTGTGGTGGCACAGTGATTAGAATGCAGTATTGCAGGCTAATTGTAATGCTCACTGCCTGGAGTTCGATTCTGCCATGCTCAAGGTTGACTCAGCCTTCCATCCTTCTGAGGTCTGTAAAGTTCAGACCTAGACTGATATTTTTTTTTTATCTTTCTGGGGAAATATGCTGACTCTGTAAACTGCTTAATGAGGACTGTAAAGCACTACGAAGTGGTGTATCAGTCTATTGTTATTGCTATTTTTATAGTATCCTAACTTGCTTTTTGCCAAGTTAGGATACTGCACCATTATATTCTATTTTAGTTACGCTGATTGACAGAGGCTCTTCAGACAATATTCTTTCTCAAGACACTCATACCTTTAATTTTGGGTAACAGGTAGCCTGTTTCTTTAGAATAGTGTTCAAGTTTATTGTTTTAATATTTTGGACATTGTATCATCTGGGTTCCTAGTTCAGTTAGGGAAGGTCATTAGAAAGCTAAAATAGTCCTTTTCTAAATCTTCACTGAATCAAGGGAGAAATGGAACTAAAGGTGAGAGGGCAGTATCACCATTTCAATTTAACTTTCCATTTCAAAGAGCTTTTCAAATGCAAAATAAATAAAGAGGAAAAAGCTAACATCAAAGCCACCAGTAATAAAAGCCAAGATAAAGAATAAAGTAATTGCTTTTCAGCAAAGCTTAAAGCAAAACAATAGCAGAGAAATACTACAGCTTAGAAAATTATTTGCCATTTCAGTGATTCATTTCAGCTCCGTAATGGGTTTTATTTCTTTGCTTTCCCAATGATACATTCATTACATGCCCAATTTAGAGCAAAGTTAGCCACTCCATTTTGTATAAATCTATGGCGAAGTCGCTTTTCATCTCATCATGCTAACTCCATCAGCATGGTATCTGGCAAATGCAGAGGATATTAATGTGGCAGAACAATAAAATACAGACAATAGTTGTGTGCTATGTCTTATTGGGAAAAAAGATTAACTTATTTACTAATAACAAGAGTTCACTACATAATATATTTGGCTGGTGTCCGGTTCTCCTTTGAAACACAATTGAAACCATCATTTGATTAATCTGATTTGGGTTCAGATCAAGTGGTTAAACAAAGCAGACTTTAATAGGCCTGTCTGATGAATGCTGAAAGAAGGTATATACATGTATGTATGTATGTATGTATCAGTGGTGGTATTCTGCCAGTTCTAACTGGTTTAGGCGAACCAGTAGCGGCAGATGCAGGAAGCTCCGCCCACCTGCCCAGTCGCCATCACTCTCGCTCTGCGTATACACATAAGGTCTTGTGAGCATGTGCTCACATTTGCGAACCAGTAGTGAAGGTAAGTGAATACCACCACTGGTGTGTGTGTGTGTGTGTGTGTGTGTGAACTCTGAATCGAACCTGGCTAAAGCCATCTTTTGCTGGTTAATAATTGCTTCATAGTTGCCACGTATTCCAGGACGGGGGGGAGTCAAAACAATGAGCCTTCCCATGGGAACCAAGATCATCTCAACAGGTGGCAGTTAAAGGAGGAGAGGAGTGACCAAGGAGCCTGCTGACTGTTTCAATTGGACAATGTGACACTTGGGGAGAGAAACAGTTGCTCTTTTAATTATGCTATTAATGCGGGAAACTTCAGAGTTGGCTTTCACTAGCTGTGCTGATATGATGTATCCAATAAACTTGTTCTTTGAGGGACCTGCCTGCCTTAGACTTCTGATTTCTTTGGGTGTGTTACTCGGAACACTGACATTATGTATATATACTGTTAATAGAATAGCGTCAATGAATCATACTAGTGATAACACCTAACTCATGGTGAAAACAAAAAGAAAATCACTCAATGGCAATGAAGTTTGATATATTTATTTAATATTTTTCCTCCTACTAAGTCATTATTGCTTACCTTGGGTGAGTAAGAAGACTGGAAAAGAAACCACAGACCGTGGAAGATGAATGTCCCCAAAACCACAAATATTTAAACCAGACCAGGTACACTGATACCCTCCATGACAAAAGAAATTCTACAGGAAGGGTCTCAAACATATTATATAGGGCAGGAGTACCCAACCCCGGTTAATGGACTGGCACTGATCCATAGCAAGCCTCAAATTGGTGCATGCAAATAAGTGAAGCCCTATCTGTGGGATGTAGGCAGCACATGAAACCACACTCCCTCCAGTCTGCAGAAAACCTCTGTCCATGGAACTGGTCCCTGGTGCCCAAAAGGTTGGTGGTTGCTGATATTGTGTGCCTAACAATAGGACAACAGGAATCCCAGTTGTTGAGGCAGCCCAATGGTGTAAGCAAATGTCTGCATTGTACAGAGATACACCAAATAGCCACATGAAACATCAGAAGTATGAATCAGGGTAAATTAGAAATTGCCAAATGTGAGATAATCAAGATGGGAACTGATCTCCTTGGTGTCGGTGAGCTACACCAGTGAGCTACACCAGAAAAAAGCCATTGTGGCCAGACAATGGCTTTTTTCAATTTGAAACTTCACTGTCTATCATTCAGGACATAATACCAGAAAACAAACCTAGTGGTTCTCAGCCTGTCAGGGCAGGCCTGGCGTAAAGGAAAAAAGCAAACAAACACAAAGCGTCTACAAAGGTGGCTGAAACTCTGCTTTTAATTTCCCTATCAGCAGAACACAGCAAGAAGACAAATAAAGCCATGTGAAGTCAGTGTTGGGAGCATCTGCCTTCCAATGTTGCTTTTATCCTATGTGCTCCACCCCCCAATAACCCAGTGGCCACACCCCCTCATCAGTCAACATCCTGCTTCGCTGGCCAGGATCTGACCAGTCCAATGCCCATTCAGGTTTCCTCGGTGGCAGTCCTGGCCATCCTTGTTTGTAATAGCCCTGGTTGTAATGGGATGGCCATCTCCATGCTGTCTGGAGCATTCATGGGTGCTGGACCACCGCACCCACCTCTGTTGCACCCACCACTGGTCCTGCCATCACCCCTACCATGTTGCATCCCCCAGGGTGTGGCGAGCCCATGCACTGGGCTTCACAGGCAGTTCCCCTCTACCAGGGGTCCACCTGGAAGACATAACAGAGAGGTGTTAGCTGTTGTAACATGACATGCCGCCGATCCCACCCCCTGATTTGCCCGGATGCTGGCGGTGGAATCACCTCAGCAGCCAGTCGGCATTTACGCCCTATTTAGGATGCATTGGAATCTGGGTATCCCTTCCACTGGACTAAATACTGGGGTTTACCCCTATGTAACCGGGATTCTAGGATCTTGTCTATTTCATAGTGGCCTGAACCCACAGCCCCGGGAGGTTTCGGTAGAGGTCTTATCTTAGTGGCCTCCACAGTTTCAGTATGCTGCTGTGGAACATGGGATGCACCCAGCCCAGTAAGGATGGGAGCTTCAGGTCCATGGTCACTGAGTTGATCACCCAAACTATAGGAAAGGGGCCCAGGTATTTTGTGCCAAGCTTTTTGCATGGTACTCTCAATTTAATGTACTTTGCTGAGAGGTACACTAGATCACCCATCTTAAAGGGCTTTAGTATTGCCCATTTTTTGTTGGCTTGTACCTGATAAGTCTCAGCTGCTTTTTGTAATGCCTTTTTCACTGCTCCCCAGACATCTGGTATCATATCTGCCCATTCCTTTGGGGTTCTGGGGATCTGGGTTGCCTGGACCCACTTGGGTATGGCTATAAACACTATCCCGTTCACCCCCGGAAGGGGGTGAATCCATCCTTCTATGGATTGCATTGTTGTAAGCCACTTCTGCAAAGGAGAGGAGGTTTGCCCAATCTTTCTGCTGGTAATCGACATAACATCTCAGATAGTGTTCAACCATGGTATTGGTCCTTTCAACAGCCCCGTTAGTACTGGGGTAGAAAGCAGAACTTAGTCCCTGGGTGGAGCCGATCAGCTGGATGAAGTCATGCCAGAACTTGGCTGTAAATTGAATTCCTCTAGCTAAGATGATACGTCGAGGTACCCCGTGGAGACAATAGATATGCCTGATGAATAGTTTCACGAGTCTCCATGCCGACAACCAACATCCAACTTCGTTGGCCAGGATCCAACCAGTCCAATGCCCGTGCAGGGTTTCCTTAGTGGCGGTCAGGACCATCCTTATTTGTAAAGGCCCCAGTTATAGTGCGATGGCCATATCCATGCCGTCTGCTTCAGCTGCGAGGCGGCAGCTCGGCTTTCCCCAGGAATCAGCTATGAAGCGCAGAAGACTCCTGTTGCCACCCAGGCTTGTTGCCGGAGTGCTTGTGGGTACTGGACCACTGCATCCACCTCTGTTGCACCCGCCGCTGCTCCTGCCATCGCCCCCACCACATTGCACCCCCAGGTGTGGCAAGCCCATGGACGGGGCTTGACAGTGGCATTTATTGTAAGCAAGAAAATTGCTAGAGCAGTGGAATGCTTCTCAACTGTCAGTGAGAGTATTATGACCATCAGAATTCATGCCAAGCCCCTCAACAACTCAGTTGTGCAAGTCTATGACCCAATGACTGCTGCAACAGAGCTTGAAATAGAGGGCCAAAAAAAAGAAAACAACAACAAAAAAGATATTGTTTATATCCTTGGTGGCTTTAATGTGAAAATTACCAACAAGTGGGGACAGGCATCACTAGTTGTTTTGGACTAGGTAAGAGGAACAATATAGGTAATTGTTTTGTAAGATTATTTAGGGGGGTGTAAGAGTTCCAATATATGGGGTGATGATGCAAAATAAAACAATCTGTGTAATTTATAAAGGCCAGAATTATGAATGAATCTTGAAAGGTTTATTTCTGTTATAACTATGCCAAGCCTATCTTAATCATTGTGACTGATGTGAAGGGTGCTCCTAAGAGAGACTAGAGAAGGGTGTTGGGAATATATAACAATACTTCCAACAAGCCATCCAAGGTGTGAAGGTCATTCCAGCTGCCCAAGTAGAGCAAGGAGACACTTATATTGGGCAATAATGATATGGAAAGATTGCAGAGACATGCAATCACTTAAGACATCAGTATTAATTCATGCTGCACTGGAGAAGTCAGTGGCAAACCACCTCTATATTTTTATCAACAAAGGCACATGGATAGAGAGAATAAAATGATTGATGATAGACTGCAGATGATGAGCCTCTCTACTTGGATGGTACTCAACATACGACTGAAAAAAGCTAAAGACTTTTCAGAATACTAGGGATGTTTATGACACAGGTAGATAAAAGTTTTGGCACAGATAGTATTTAATGTTGTCATGCAGACAAAGAAAATCTGAAGCTCTAAAACCCATATGGGAATATGGAAAATAAGAAATAGGAACATAAACGAACGGTACCTGAAAGGTGAAAGCTTTGCAGGCTGATAACGTAGGCAACAGCAAATTGAAATGGATTAGAACTGAACAATTTCAGTCAGAAAATCATACTGTTTGCTACATAGTACATGTACAGCCACTGCTGGTATTGCAAGATTATAGAACATTATTTGAATACTGTAAATAACCAAATAATGTCAGTTAGACTTTCTGGACACCTCTTTAATGTGATCCAATTTTATGCTTCAACCACAGTTGCAGAAGAAAAATCGTTTAATGCAGTGGTGAAATCCATTTTTTTTTTTTACTACCAGTTCTGTGGACGTGGCTTGGTGGACATGGTGTGGCTTGGTGGGCATGGCTTGGTGGGCATGGCTTGGTCGGCATAGCAGGGGAAGGATACTGCAAAATCTCCATTCCTTCCCCACTCCAGGGGAAGGATACTGCGAAATCCCTATTCCCTCCCCACTCCACGGGAAGGATATTTTAAAATCTCCATTCCCACTCCACTCTGGGGCCAGCCAGAGGTGGTATTTGCCAGTTCTCTGAACTACTCAAAATTTCCACTACCGGTTCTCCAGAACCTGTCAGGGCCTGCTGGATTTCACCCCTGGTTTAATGGTCAAGTTCAATTTAGACAAAACTGAATTGAAAAAAATATGAACATGCTTTTAAAACTTGAAGAGAAAAAATGATTTATTCTAAGCTACTGATGCTACTCTGATCTCTGAAAATGGAAATGCTTTTATTAGAAGGTCTAGTAATCAAAGTCAAGGACCACACTGAAAAATAAAAATGGGACTATGATTAAATGTAAAGATGACCAAACTAATGATAACTGCTACAGAAACCAGCCTGAGAAATGACAATGAACAGACTGGATTCTGAAAGGGATGAAATCTCAGTGCTGTTTGATACTCTGGGTGAAAGATCAAATGTGAGAGGTCTATCATTAATAATTTTTAAAACACTGTGTAAAGTGTTTGGTAGTACAAATAAAATATTGAACTGACTTTAGAGATACGATTTAAATATCTGTTTAACCTTGAAACTCACCATAGATTAATCTGAACCATTTATTGTTATTACTGAAAGTTGGCAAACTCACATAATTGTCAAAACATCATGGAAAACAGCTAAAAGAACAGCACACTAAAGTCCAAAAAAAGTGACAGCAATGTTACTCCATCATGCTAATTAATATAGTATTCGGTTTTAGACAGTGGGGAAATCCATTTTTTTTTACTACCGGTTCTGTGGGCGTGGTTTGGTGGGGCTTGGTGGGTGGGGCTTGGTGGCATGGCAGGGGAAGGATACTGCAAACTTTCCATTCCCACCCCACTCCAGGGAAACGGTACTGCAAAGTCTCCATTCCCACCCCATTCTGGGGTGAGCCTGAGGTGGTATTTGCCGGTCCTCTAAACTGCTCAAAATTTCCACTACCGGTTCTCCAGAACCTGTCAGAACCTGCTGGATTTCACCCCTGGTTTTAGACTCTCTCAGTCAATTCCTTATCTTTCTGTGAATTCCAGAAAAGAAAAGAAAAATCAAGTACACTGTATTTGTAATTTTCATATTAGAATTGTCCTGCTATTTCTGTATTACGTTCATCCTTCTCACTGTCCATTCCAGCTTATAAACCAAAGCTTATTCATGTGCACTGGCCAGAATGGGAGAAAATAGTTATTATTTTCCCCTTCACATCCTTTCATATGATATCATATGGCTTGAGGACAGAAGAGATTATTTACTTGTAGAATTATAACTAGAAGTTAACTCATAGAAGTGGGCATCAAGTGCAGAATATACCAAGGATTGTCCCAGCTGCTGTTCTGCATAGGCTTAAACTCCTTCAACCGGATGATCACAGGATATGGATACAAGTTCAAGAATGCAACTACCATCAGCCACTTCTTGTACATGGATGAATTCATGTTGCATGCTACAAATCTTCTGCTTCTTGTGCCATATCCGTCATCGGATGTTGGCGATCATGTTGGCAATCCTATTTTTGTCAACAGCCATATGAAAAAGTGCTGCTGAGTTTTGCCCAAATTAGTCCCTAAGGTTTTGAAGCCATGATGTTCTTCTTCTGCATGCTACAAATAGAAACGTAAAATAAGAGACTTAATTTTATGTTTGCGTGGAAATATGTCCAAAGAGTTTTAACAGTTCCATACTAATATTATTGAGTGTAAGTGAAAATCAATTCATTAAATTATAATGCAGAAAAAATGAAAGACATCTTGTAAAAACAAAAACGATTACATATTTAATTAAAACATGAGATTATTGTTTCAATAAAGGTCAAACCACATCTGAATAGAATAGAATAGAATAGAATAGAATAGAATAGAATAGAATAGAATAGAATAGAATAGAATAGAATAGAATAGAATAGAATAGAATTTTTATTGGCCAAGTGTGATTGGACACACAAGAAATTTGTCTCAATGTACATAAAATAAAAGATACATTCATTATAACTGAAGAAAAAGCATTACTGTGTGTCTTTCACGCAGAGAGACACACACACCACAGATACACTATTGACATTTAAGAAATGTCTATGTCAAATGGATTTCATTTTGACTGGATGGATGAGTTAAAGTTATATGACTAGTTAGATGTATCATTAGCCACACCCCCTTAAAGACATTATTTGTTCTTTTCTATGTGCTACATAGCAATTGAAATTATTCAACCAGTGATTTATTGAACATTATGAAGCTGCACAGTGATGGGTATATTAATGAAAAGCAATGCCTCAAATGTTATAAACCACCAATAGATGGCAGTGTTGATATGCTCGAGGATCTGACATATTCTTTAGCATCTGTTCTTTTCCTTTAGTTGGTAGGAAGTTGTTATGAATGGTGATGCTATTTTTTGTGAAGCCTTCGCTTGGTATTTGTCAGTGTGCTTTGATCAACTCACCATGATTAAATTTCTGACTGCTGAAGAGTCCTTCCAATTGAAATTCATGGCTGAATGCAGGTTGTTTATGGTGATAGTTATTGACATGACGAATATGTATTACTGGGCTGAAATGTGTAGACACTGAACTAGGAAATGCTGATCTGTGCAATCAATAATCAAATGGATGACCTGTAACAGCAACTGCTGATATTTCATGCAAGAATTAATAATTAATTATTGCATAATTAATTAACTAATGATAATTAAGGGCAATTGTCAAACCACTCAAAGAGAAATTGCTGACAAGCTTAGTATTTCGCAAGAATATTTAGGTCGCATCATTGATGGAAGGTTGTTATAAGATGGAACCTTTGTATCAGTAATGGGTTTCACTTACCTTTCCTACTGGTTTGCAAATGTGAGTGTGCATGTGTGTGCACTTGCTTCACTTGCACGAGCCATGTCTGCGCATGCGCAGAGCGTCCATGTTGACATCCGGGCGGTTGGGTGGAGCAACCCGCCGCCGCTACCAATTTGCCCGAACTGGGTAGAACCAGTAAAAACCCACCACAGCCTTGCATGGTGATAGCAAAGTAAAAGATTCAAGTGTTGGATTTTGTTAACAATTATTGACACACTACAGGAATTAAAGAGAAATTTCTTCACAGAATTGTTCCAATCAGTGAAAAATGGGCTCATCATTATGATTCAGAAAAAGAACACCACCCAGTGGAATATTGTCCTTAAGTTTCATCATAGAAAAAAGGTAGCAGAACTCAAGCTTCTGTTGCAAAATATATGTTTGTAGTTTTTAATGACTGCGGATGAGTCATGAGTTTTTCATGATTCACATTAGTGTTTCTGAATGACCTCAGAGAACTACACTGCAACACTAATTGCAAATTTGAAACAGTGGTTAAACAGCATTTGAAAGCACAAGAAGGACATTGACTGCAACATGGTAACCCAGGATTTCATAATCCAGGAACATACGAAGAACGGTTTCAGGAACTGGGTACGTCTAGTTTGATGAAAAGAAGGACTAGGGAGACATGATAGCTGTGTTCCAATATCTCAGGGGTTGCCACAAAGAAGGAGTCAAACTATTCTCCAAAGCATCTGTGGGTAGAACAAGGAGCAATGGGTAGAAACTAATCAAGGAGAGAAGCAATTTAGAATTAAGGAGAAATTTCCCGACAGTTAGAACAATTAATCAGTGGAACAACTTGCCTCCAGAAGTTGCGAATGCTCCAACACTGGAAATTTTTAAGAAGATGTTGAATAACCATTTGTCTGAAGTGGTGTAGGGTTTCCTGCCTGGGCAGGAGGTTAGACTAGAAGACCTCCAAGGTCCCTTCCAACTCTGTTATTCTATTTCTATTTCTATCTCATGAGGTCTCTAAGAGGTAATTGCAGCATTGGATGTCACTGGCTTACCCATCCACCATACATACAGTCCAGGTTTTGTGCCATATATCTTCCACCTTTGAAGGAATGTGTTCCCATGGGCATTGACTGGACTCAAATGAAGAAGTGGATATTATTGTCAAGGCAAGATTGAAGAGGAAAAAAAGTGGAGTTTTGTGATGGCTTTAAGAAGCTTGTGCATCATGGGTAGAAATGTGTACAGGATGGTAGTTTTTATAAGGAAAAATAAATACAAATTGCAAAAGAGCTCGTTTTTCTTATTATTATTTTCTTATGTCACTTATTAAAATATCTTTATTTACACTGAATTTATGAAGATATTACATTTTATTCAGCTGTCAGGTATAATATAGATGTTACCTAGAGTGCAGTGAAACTTTGAGAAGACTATCTCTATTAATGTGCCAAAATCTTCCCGTTTTCTTTCTCTATGAATTCACTGCTTGGAAAGCGCATTTGTAAACATGTATACAATTTTTCTCTTACACCTAGTTGCTGACAGCAGCGAAGCAAACAGGAATACACAGTTCTTTTTTCAAGGTCAGAGGGAAAATTCCAAAAATTCAAAAATAGCTGGCAAGGAAAATAATGTTGATATGCAAACTTCTGAAGAACAGGGAGGGGGTGGGAGAGGAGATTTCTAGACTTTTAGCATAGACAGCCAAGAGTTGTATTCAAAACACAATAAAAATACAATAAAGGTATAACATCTTTTCAAGTTGATAATACGTGCAGTCTTTTTGGTAATGGAATGGGACCAGGGCTGGGATTGAGCCGGTTCAGGCCGGTTCAGGCAAACCAGTTGTTAAATTGCTGGCTGGCCCCACCCCTCCCCACCCTGCCCCTTCTAGGAGTCCCCATGCACCCCATTTTGGCTCCAGGTAAGTGCAAGGAGGCCTACTAGGCCCAAAATGGGGCACAGGGAGGTGTGGCGTGGCCACCCCATGATCCATTTTTGCTCCCTGGTGGCTACAGGGAGGCTGAGTGCTATCTGTCACACATCCCTGGCCATGAACACCCAGCTGATCATTAGGGCAGAGAACCGTTATTAAATTATTTGAATCCCACCACTGAATGGGAGAACTTGCCACAGCTAACTCGCTGGCACCAATGTGCCGCGGCCAACTCACCGCAGGACAACTCGCCATGGCCAATCCGCCTTGGGACAACTTTCTGTGGACAATTTAACAATTCTATTTAATTATTTGAAATAAATTTAAAAAGTAATTTTTGCCATTCATTTTGTCCCTCCTTTTGCATCCTTTCTTTAATGATTCTATTCTACCGTTTCTTTCAAATTAGTGTAACTCTTGTCCTGTGGTGAGCATCCTGTGGTGAGTCGTCCCACAGTGAGTTGATCATGGCAAATTGGCTGTGGAGAGTTGGCTGTGGCAAATTATCTGTGGTGAATTGTCATAGATCCTTTTGGTAAAAGTTCAAGATGATGAGATCACTAAATTATTCTCTCAGTAATCTAAGAAGACTTGTTGCCACTTGCCTCTTCCATACAGAGTGATAAGCTATTTCCACTCACACTTCTGTACTATTAAACTAATTAGAGTCCATGAGGAGGGAAAATATCAAAAGTCAAGCACACAGCCAGCAATTAACATGCCGAAAGAGAAGAAAAAAGAAAAAGCTTTGAAAAAAAAAGTGGGGTTAAAAGCAGAGGCATTCTTCGAGAACAAAGACTGGATGGAAAGGATGTGAGACTGTCCTTTGGTTGAGTATACCAGAGAGATGAAACCAGTGGTGGTATTTAGCCGGTTCTATCCAGTTTTGGCAAACCAGTAGCGGTGGCCCGGATGAAATCATGTCCCATTTATCCACGTTTTTGATGCTCTGCGCATGCACGGAGGTGGCACATGAGCTCACATTTACGAACCGGTAGCAATGGTAAGTGAATACCACCCCTGGATGAAACCATCCTAATCTCACTTCCCTAGCCAGGCATGAACCATCCAAGGAGTTTCAGGTTGATTCTGCTCAGACCTTTTCTAATTCAGGAGTGAATAAGCTACAGAGACCAGCTCCTAGCCACCAAACCAGCCATTTGTCTAGCAGAGCAAAAAATGCACTGCTAGTTCAGAACACCATTTTCTGGGCGAAGTAACAGAATAGTTTTATGACATAGGGAATCAATATTATCAAATTTTTCAGAGAAAAACGTGTCCCTAAATTATGTCTTATTCTAATTAGTAAACAAATAAATCCAGTTTCTTGGAAGATGTGATTGCCTGTAACACTTTTTTCCAATTATTCTGACATTTCTATCACACCTGGATCCAGAGTAGATTAATACGTTTACTAAGTGACAGAATAAAATAAGAAACACTTGCAGTTTCACTAGAGTTTCACCACTGAAATCTACCTCTTATAAACTGATAATGATAAACATAGATTTTTATCCATTGGTGTTAAGTATTGTAAAAGCTAATTTCAAAATACTTTGTCGAATTTAGCGAGGATTAAGAACTAAATACAGGTAGTTCTCGATTTACAGCCACAACTGAGCCCGATATTTCTGTTGTTAAGTGAAACATCTGTTAAGTGACTTTTGCCCATTGAATGATTTTTCTTGCCACAGTTGCTAAGTGAATCACTGCAGTTGATTAGTTAGTCACCTGGTTGTTAAGTGAATCTGGCAAAGTCTCCATTGACTTTGCTTGTCAGTAGGCCTCAAAAGGTGATCACATGACTCTGAGACAGGTCAAAGGTCATAAATATGAACCAGTTCACAAGCGTCTGAATTTTGCTCATGTGATCATTGCAAAGGTTGTAACTATGAAAAATGCTCGTAAGTCATATTTTTCAGTGCCATTGTTAACTTTGAACGGTCACTAAACAAACGGTTACTAAACAAACTGTTTACAAACTGTTGTAAGTTGAGGATGACCTGTAATACAATTGCTTACCTTTCTCAACTAAATGTATCATTTTCTCAGCTACAGTGCATTAAAATTGGCAAGATGTAACTTAATTAATTTTTAACTGCAATGAAAATTTCTCCAATACATCACGCACATTTTCATCTTGTACATAAATCATATGAGCAAGCATGTGTGATTTTTTCCTAAGAAATAGAAAGCAAATATTTTGTTTTCCAATTTCTTGTGAATTTCAGAAGCCAAAGAATTTGGCCAAGAGCTAATAAAAAGTTATGCATCAAGTACACTGTATTTGTAGTTTTCATATTAGAATTGTCCTGCTATTTCTGTATTACAGTCATCCTTCTTACTGTCCATTCCAGCTTATAAACCAAAGTTTATTCATGTGCATTGGCCAGAATGGGAGAAAGGAGTTATTATTTTCCCCTTCACATCCTTTCATATGATATCTCTGGGGCTTGAGGGCAGAGGAGATTATTGATTTATAGAATTATAACTAGAAGTTAACTCATACAAGTGGGCATCAAGTGCAGAATATGCCAAGGTGATGCATTGTCCCACCTGCTGTTCTGCACAGGCTTAAATTCCTTCAACTGGATAAACCCAGGATTATCTATGGATACAAGTTCAAGAATGCAATTATCATAAGCCACCTTTTGTACATGGATGAACTCATGTTGCATGATACAAACAGAAAAGTAAAATAAGAGACTTACCATATTTTTTGGAGTATAAGACACTCTGGACTATAAGACACACCTATCTTTTTTGGTGAAGAAAACAAGAAAAAGAAATCTGCCTCTGCCTCCCAGAAATTTTGCCTCGTTGCAGCAAACAGCAAATAGCCTGCTTTACTTTCATTTTCGTTTTCAGCATAGCTTGATTAGCACAAGAAAAAAAAATCTGCTCCCAGCAATTTACCTCCTTGCAGCAAGCAGCAGAGGCCCACGCAAAACAGCTGAGAGCAAAACAGCTGAGAGTTAGGAGGCCAATCCAATCAATTTGTGCTAATTAGACTATGCTGAAGCTGAAACAAGCTGTTTCTTCTTGCTGCTTGCTGCAAGGAGGTAAACTGCTGGGAGGCAGAGGCCAAAGGGTGGTGGCCAGTGGGTGGGCGGGGCTACATTCGGTGTATAAGACGCACCGACATTTTCACCCCCTTTTAGGGAGGAAAAAGTTGCATCTCATATTCCAAAAAATACAGTACTTATTTTCATTGACCCAAGAATTATTTGGTATTAAAAGAAAACTGGGCTAATGGGAATCTCTAAGCTTCCTTCCGCCGCGCCCTAAAAACATTTTTATTCCAACAGGCTGGTCTGGCCTAAGTCTCTCCTTTTAAATTGGGTTTTAAAATGTTTTATATAATTGAATGTTTTAAATTTCGTTTCTAAACCCAAATTATTTAATCTCTTTTAAATAACTTTTAACTTTTATATGTTATTGTATTTTATTTTGGCTGTTCACCGCCCTGAGTCCCTTTTGGGAATACGGCGGTATATAAATTTGAAAAATAAATAAATAAATAAATAAATAAATAAATAAATAATAAATAAATAAATAAGCTCTACACTATAACCTCTAGCAAAAGCACTTGCTGAATTCAGTTTCCAACTATACTATTTGTGGGACTAAAAATTAAGGATAGACTAAGAAATAGGAACTGAATAGTTCCTAGCCCTTACTGTATATACATTCTCCCTCCTATTTAAGACAACATGGCTTACTGAAAGCCAGTGTATTTAAGAAAGTGATAGCCTTCTACATTTAATAATAACACACCTAAAAGCCAATTTAGACATAAATCAAGAAAAAAAAAGCCTGCTTAAAGAATAACTCAGCAGTACTGCAGACTAACGAAACGGCTGAAAGAATTGAGAAAAGCTTTTCAAAATGGAGTCTGCATACGTTTTATGTTAATTATCATTTGGTTACTTCCCTTGCATACTTGTAAACAGTAAATTAGTTGTGAAGAAACTTTAGCTCAGCAAACCGCTTTGGAATCACAGTGCCTTGATTAACTGTTTCATATTCCCATGGGGAAATTACTTTTTAAGTGTCTGCCCGACAATGCAAATTCTTAAACTTCACAGCTGTCAACTTCCTAGAAATATTTTCTATTTACATTTACCTGAAAACATGTTTGCTGGGCACTTTGTAGTACAACCAAGCAATTTTTTCATTTACCTCCTTCCAGATTTAGGATGCAATCTGTTTATCTTCTTAAATAGTATGACCTGACATTAATCAGGTCATACTATTAGGTTCATAGGGTTAGGATGGTGTTTGTATGTTTAACATGCTTTAATGTTATCTATTAATACTAATGGTCTACTAAGTGTTATATAAATTGAATAGGCTATTTAATTGCCTACCAATGTCAGAATTTTGGGATTTTTTTTTGCAACTTTTCAATACATGTATTTATTTCCATTACCTGTTAAGATGCCAGACTTCACAACATATTTTATTCAGATAGACTTAATTTATGACCACAGTTGAGCCCAAAATATATGTTGCTGTGAGAAATTTGTTAAATGAGTTTTGCCCCATTTCTTTGCCCCAGTTATAAAACTGAAGAAATTTGTCGAGTGAATCACTGCAGTTACTAAATTATAACACCGTTGTTAAGTGAATTTGCCTTCCCTTTGCTCCCTCTTTGAGGGAGATGGGTGGTCTAGAAATGTGACAAATAAATAACATTAATTAATTAATTAATTAATGCTAAATAAATAACCTCACTGTTTTCCATCAATATTTATTGAACTTAGGAGAATTGTACTGCTTTCTGATATCAATAGAATTCTTTGTAAATGCCATTCATTCATTCTCACTGTAGCCTGAGTCTTATAAAATCATATTATATTACATAATTTCAATTTACAAGGAAAAGATTGAAATCTAGATCCTTTTGCATTGAGAGCATAAAAACTTCCAGCAGGCTTCTTGTTCAAGAATTACTCTCTGGAAAGAGGTCCAAAAATATCAATATATCTTCTGTAGTTCACTTTTTTTCAAGTTGCCATAATTGATCTTTCATATAACTTAAGAAATAACACTTATGTACCATTATTTAATAAGATTAAGTGTTGATAGCATTTTTTCCAACATGTTTATTTAATAATATATTTCTAAATCATAAATCATATATTTTAATTTAAATGCAGGAATGTCAAATGAAATAAGTTCTTTATAAGAGCTGTATGTATTTCAATTCTATGCATATCAACTTACAATGGTAAGTTACAATTTACCATCTCAATTAAATGAGACACGTCTCAGTCCCATATATGTATAGATTCCAACATGCATCAATGTAAATGTACACATGAGAAGAATGGTTCCGCAAAAAAATATATTTAGAACAGATGAAATCACTTAGTAAAACAATTTTCAATGTGTAAAAAAGAAGTATATAATTCCTATGTTAGTCATTGTCATTGCTAGTTTCTGAACATCTTACTGGGAAAGAGAACAAATCCACCCATTTTTAATTCACTTTATTAAAAAAAATCTTTATTTTTTTAAAAAAGAATTCTATACAAAATATATTAGTACATACAAAGTATTTCTAGACATTTTCTTCCATTTTATACAATAATACAAATTGCCCTAAAACTTTTTAAAAAGATGCAAGTCATTAATTTTTCATTTTTGATGAATAATTTTCTCTCATACAATTTTTACAATACAAACGCCCAGAAGTAAGTTATCTTTTAAACAGTAGTACTTCTTTTTTCATACAACTTTCAATGGTATATTTTAAAATACTTTTTTTTCCTTTGATTTTTGAAATCTTCTTTTTGAAGATTTTTGATGAATGAAAAAGTCTTTTGAACATTAAGTTCTCTTCGTTATGTAGCCCTAACTGAACCAAACACCTGGTTTCCTCCCAATGCATCCGGTTCTTTTAAATCTCTGCTTATAAAAAGGCATATAAAAATCAATGGGAGCAAATAGCCTCTTACATGTTTTTGGGAGTAAATGCTTTTCTTCTGTGTCTCTTTACTTCAAAAAAAAAAACTGTTGGAAAATATATGAGGATGTCGATGAGAGAAAATATGGAGAGAAAAAAAGAAAGAAGGCTCTTAAATTTATTCACTTAGCTAAATATAATTAATCTGCAGCTGTTATTTTGAGGAAAGCAGTATGCATTTTCTAAAACTGCTTATTCAGTCTCTGAGTTGATAGTAAACATTTCTAGCTTTTAGATTACTTAGATTAGAATTTCCAATGTACATCCCGATACCAAATTAAGTTTTTCAAACCAACTGAAATAACTCTTCATGCTTAGCTCTGCATATTACAAAGTGTTTTAGATGCATCTCCTCAGCATCAAATAGCTTGATTGCACAATTCAACCTGCTATTTAAAGGCGCACATTGATAGTTCTCAACATGCAGCCATTTTTAATTAATTTTTAATTAATCATTCAAAACTAGGTTGGTGCTAAAAAAGGGGACTTATGACAAGACTTGGAACTTAAGACTCTTGTGGTGTACCGTGGTCAAATGATCAAAATTTGGGCACTTGGCAACAGTATTTCTGATGGTTACACCATTCCAGAATCACATGATCCCAATTTGCAATCATCCCAGGGGCTTCTAACAAGCAGTCAATACAGGAAGTTAGATTCACTTAATGAATAGCTGAGGCTCATTATACACTTCCAATCCCAATTATTTTTATTCCCTGCTAAAGCACAGGGGAAAACCCCATTGCGATGAAAATCTGCTCAGGGTTAGAGTTAGATTTCAATGAATCGACAGAATGCAACAAATAACCAAATGAGTGATCAGTGACAGGGGTGGGGAAGAACATATGGGACCCATCAGGGTGGGATATAGCCCCCAAAACTATAGAGATCACTAGGATTAGGATGGGGATGAGATAGATGTGGGGTGGGGGTCAATTGTAAGGATTAATGTAGTCAGTTATGTTGGAAGAAATATCCTTCTGGGTTCAATTCCAAGTGGGGAAAAAGACACTGAATTCATGGTAGTTACTTGGAAAGATGTTTTATTGATGAACATAATCACATGGCTTGAGTTCCTAAGCAGAAAAATGACTGAGATGCTGAGAGTTTTATGTCCTCTGTTGGGCTTTCATTTTGAGCTTGTATTCTGATTGGTTGTCAGACTCCCATGGGCCATGCAGGGGCAACTCTGTAGGCCATGTTTGAGTCCAAGTTTGGTTGAGCCTTGCCATGGTATGATATAATGAAGGACCTTTGGGCAATTCCTATTATGGCTCTGATAGAAGGAGCTATATCTTTGTTATGTAGAATAGACTGGCCGAGGCCTTAATGGCCCATTGACAAAGGTGGAAGCTGAGTTTCTGCCTTCCTTTTAGAGGAAATATTCTGCCTTTTTAATATTTCCTAAAATATCTCATTTTCCTAGGAGATAGGTGGGTGCTAACTTCCTACAATTGTAAGGATTAATGACTGCAGGGGCACTTTAATGGTTTTAACTTCCAATCCAGATCATGAGTAGCTTTTGGGAGGAGGGGGTCTGTCATAATTTTGAACAGTGACTAAATGACCCATTGTAAATTGAAGACAACTGTAATTACCTAAAACAATGTCTAATATTTCTTAAATCATAAGATTTTTTTAATGATTAAAAAGGCATTTTTAAATGTTTTCTGCTTCTTTGTCTTCCTTACTTTTTCCCTCAAATGAAGGAGGGAAAAGAAGGAAAAAGATTTATTATAGCTTGAGAAAAAAAAGTCTATCCCTAGCACTATTTGTTGGACTGGCTAATCTGAAACCAAATTAGGATCCCTGACCAAACTAATCAGAAGGCAACAGACTCTATTGCCACTACTTCGGATTTAACGTTCCAATACAATTGCTCTTTCATCTTCTTTTCCATGTTCTCTGAAGAGGCAGTTCAGAAATATCCACAATCACACTGCTTTCTCAGTGAGTAAACAGAGATATCTAGGGAGGCCCAGGGAGGTTATGAAGTAAGATCTTGTCAAGATCTTGACAGACTTGAAGGTTTGGTGCTATCTAACAAAATGAAATTCAACGGTGAAAAAAGTAAGGTTCTACATTTAGGCAAGAAAAACAAAATGCACAGGTACAATATATGTGGTACCTCACTCAATAATAGTAATTGTAAGAGGGATCTTGGAGTCCTAGTGGACAATCATTTAAATGTGAGCCAGCAGTGTGCAGCAGCTGCCAGAAAAGCCAACACAGTTCTGGGCTGCATAAACAAAGGGATAGAATCAAGATCACGTGAAGTGTTAATACCACTTTATAATGCCTTGGTAAGGCCACCCTTGGAATACTGCAGTCAGTTTTGATCGCCACGGTGTAAAAAAGATGTTGAGACTCTAGAAAGAATGCAGAGAAGAGCAACAAAGATGATAAGGGGACTGGAGGCTAAAACCTATGAACAATGGTTGCAGGAACTGGGTATCTCTAGTTTAATGGGGAGACATGATAGCAGTGTTCCAATATTTCAGGGACTTCCACGAAGAAGAGGGAGTCAAGCTATTCTCTTTAGGGCAGGACATGAAGCAATGGGTGGAAACTAATCAATGAGAGAAGCAACTTAGAACTAAGGAGAAATTTTCTGACAGTTAAAACAATTAATCAGTGGAACGAGTTGCCTCCAGAAGTTGTGAATGCTTCAACACTGGAAATTTTTAAGAAGATGTTGGATAACCATTTGTCTGAAGTGGTGTAGGGTTTCCTGCCTAGGCAGGGGGTTGGACTAGAAGACCTCCAAGGTCCCTTCCAACTCTGTTATTCTATTAGTACAGGACAAGATACCAATAGCAGCAGCAACAACAAAAATCTCCAGCTCAGAACAACAAATGGAGCATGTTGTATTTAATCTCTTTCACTCCACGCCCTCATAGCATTTTTACCTTTATAATATCTGGGTGGATATAATTTGGAACTTAAAAGGGCAGGCCACAAGATTACTCTTCCCTTGAATCATTATATTGCAGAACCAAATCAAGGAAGCTGCCATGATAGCTCAAAAGAATTTCAAATGAATAAATCATTCAAGTATGACTTTTTTCATTAACCTGATTGTCACATACTGTATATACAATCACTGTGAACAGGGAGTTACTTTCTGTTTCAATATAAATGCTGTCTCAAGTTGGTGCCACGAGCCCTTTCATGTTGTAGATTCTTCCAATGCTACAGTACAATAAAGGTTTATTTCAAAGCTGGAGGAGATGGAAGAATACGTTTTCTCAGACTGTGCTTGATATTGCTCTTCTTTAATAAAACAAGAATTACCTTCATCTTTTTATGGCTTTAGAGCAAGAAGTCACAATATATTCTTAGATTGTATGATAGAAAAGATGACGCTTACTAGAGTAAATATGACTTTTGTAGACTTTCTAGAGTAGTTCAATTTGGAATCCTTCCTCTTAAAAATCAGTTAGATTATGCTATTCTTTATTAGCATCCCTTAATATTATGCTCTTTCCAAAGTATAATTTATGCAATTTGGTTCTTTTCTTTATAATCATATGTCTCAGATATATTTCTCAGAGACATAAAATTGGTGAGCCATAGCATCAATGACAAGACATTCAGTTTCTTGTTGATTTGATAAAAAAATGTCCAAGCTCTGTTTGACATCAATGAGATTAGAACTATTTTTATAAAAGTTTTACACTTTTACTGTATATATAGAGACACAAGAACTTAACTTGATTGAAAAGAAGCTTTTTAGTTTCTGATAACACTTTTTACTATAAAAGGACATTACATAGAAATGTTATGTAGGGATATATTTACATATAGGATCAGATGTTCTTTTCAATTTACTAATAATATAAACTTAAATATTCAAGGAAAATAAAGTCAGGATTTAATGTAATAATGTAAATTCAAAAATGGTTTCACTCACTTGTGTAATCTGCTTCATTTTTCTTGTTTATGTTTAAAAAGGGACATGATAGCTTAGTGGTGAAGAGTTGAGCTTGTCAGCTGGAAAGCTGACAGCCTGGGTTCAAATCCCGAGTACTGCATGACGGGGTGAGCTCCCATCCTTGCCTAAACTCCTGCCAACCTAGCAGTTCACAAGCATGCAAATGTGAGCAGATAAATAGGCACTGTTTTGTCAGAAAGGTTACTGCATTCCGTATTTTCATGCCGGCAGCATGATGAAAACGTAGGCTCCCTTGGTTAAGAATCAGAAATGAACACTGCCTCCTTGAGTCAGTCACAAGTGGATAGGACAGTGATAGCTAACCTTTACCGGACTGAATACCCAAAGTACGTACGTGTGCGAATGTGTGTGCGTGTGTGCGAACCCCCAGAATGCAATGCCCATGCGGCCCTCACAGATGCTCCCTGCTCCCATGCATGTGACCCCACACATACGTGCATGACTCCCTGCGCATGCACATGTGTTGCCCTACATGCACATGCCCCACGCATGCACGCATGGCCCCTGCATGCACCCGCCCCTCCGCATATGTGCACCACCCCCTGCATGTGCACATGGCCCCTTGCATGCAACCCGTCCACCCTGCATGTGTGGCAGAGACCCAAAGACTCAAAGCTGGCTGGCAGGAGGCGCATGCTGAGCTGAACTGGGGCAATGGCTCGCATGCCATAGAGAGGGCGCTGCCATGCCATAGGTTTGCCATCACAGGAATAGGAGAAACTTTTAAACTATTTGATATTTAAAAAGCTCTGCTGTTTAGCAATGTAGTGGTGGTGGTGGTGATGATGATGTTATCCATTCAGTCATGTCTTATTCTAGTTGAATAAGTTTCTCATGACTTCCAATCTTCCATTACTTCTTTGAGTTGTTCTGTGTTCTGGCTGATGTCAGCTGTGATGATTTGATGGCTTAGCAATGTAGATGAAGACAAATTTCTAGTATGGTAAATGATTTTAACAGGTCCAATATGTGCAAATAATTATCTAGTAATTTAACATCCAGTTTCTACATGAATAGATATAAATGAGCGAGAAGGGTTTTTTGTGTATATTTTTTCAGATGTTTGGCAGTCATTTTAGGCAGAATGAACAGTGAGGCATGAGAATAAATGACTTCAATTTTCAAGTTTATACTGGTAATTGGAATATAATATGGAATCAATTCAGTTTCTTCCATTTTATATATATATAATAAAATATTAAATATATTTTTTATATATATATATATATATATATATATATATATATATATATATATATTTAATATTTTTGCTGATAATACTATAAATAAAGGGAGGCTGTTATCGATCTATTTCGAGCTTATTTGCTCTCATCAGACAGTCATACCCTTACTGGGATATGCCTCCCTTTATTTATAGTATTATCAGCAAAAATATTAAAAACATAGAAAAATAGCTTGTCGGCTATATGATACTGTCTGGATGGCCCATGAGATTGGGCTGAAAGGTGTTGTGGCCCCGTCCTCTGAGCCTATCCCATTGGAGGAAGGAAGCTCTGAGCAGGAGGAAGAGGAGCCAGCCAGATCTCCCAGCCCCCCCCCCCTCTGGCACCGTCTCAGGTGCCAGCTGAAAGAGAGCCAAGTAGTGGGGAAACAGGTGTCTCAGATGAGAGTGAGGAAGAGACGTCATTCCTGGACGCACGCCAAAGAAGGCGAGAGAAAAGATTACTGCAGCTGCGGCGTATGAGGAAATAGATCTGAGTCACTGATTGGAGTCATAGGATCAGTGAGTCACTGGACCACACCCAGAAGCCTATCTATATAAGACAGGCCAGTGGGTCAAGAAGTTGTGACGAACAAAGCTAAATAAACATAGCAACCTCGTAGTCTTGGAAGCTAGATGAACGGCAAAGCTACGTAGGTGATTTTCTTGTTTGTGTAACCTAATAAAGTCCTTGGCAGACGGTGTGCATATCGCTGCCAAGGTTGAGATAAGAACTGTGGAGTGTGCCAAGTGATTGTTAACCCTCGGCTGGCTGTGTTTTTGTGGGTCTTTGAAGGGGGAGGACAGATCAAAAGGCAAAAATTGGAGATTTGTGATATCTCCTCCATTCGTGGTAATCCAGGATGACTTAATACAAAAAACATACACACACACACACACACACACACACACACACACACACACACACACACATATATATATATATATATATATATATATATATATATATATATATATATATATATATATATATATAGGTCTTTGGTTATTCGGGTCTTCTCCCGCGTAGAATTGGAAGACCTGAATAACCAAAGACCTACATACAAACACCCTCGAAAACCTCAGAAAACATACACACACACACACACACACACACACACACACACACACACACACACACATATATTGTTAGCCACCCAGAATTTATTTGTAAGATGGGCAGCCATATACATGTTTTAAATTAATCAATCAATTAATTGAGATTGTATAGATCAGGGCTGTCAAACCCATGGCCTGCGGGCCAGATGCATCATGCACTGGCCACACCCATGCCCGGTTTAGTGAAGGGGGAAAAAAGTCACAATACACGATGCTACCAAGATGACGTGAGATTCACACCCGTTTGCTCTTTGCTCTTTGTTGGAATTTGCTACACTGATGAATTTTTACTTGAAACAGGTGAGAAGAAACATAAGATTCAAGTATCATTTTAAAGGATGAGAAAAGTAATATTAAAAGAAACAAGCATTTCCATATAAGACACCATTCACTAAATTATAAGTATTTGCAACATCAAGAGTCGGTAGTTTCCTCTTGCTAGATGGTTGCTTGTCCACATGCGGATTTATATAATTGGGGTTAAAGAAGCAGGATGTACTACTTAGATGACAGTTTGTCTGCTGTCAAATCTCAATGCACACATATCAGTACATTGTCAATACCTTTTACACTCAGCTGTGGAGTAAAGGTGCCAATTGATTAAGCATCATTAGATTTACATGGTTGTTAGTCTCTAAATTACACATACTCATCAGCCCACTTCTGTCCTGGTTCATTAAACTGAGCCAGTCACCACATTGCTCCCCTCTGGCTGGGTGTAATTGAGTCCCTGCCTTCTGGCAACGTGATAATGAAATTCATTGAATAAGTGACAAGTGGGTGGGAAGGAATCTATTTACACCTATCCAAAGGAGACTGACCCAATTAACACTTTGTTTAAGGACAGATGTTTCCTCCCACATGTTTTATTCAGATGGATAAGAGGTTCCCTCCATTTTTTCCTGTTGACACTTATAAGGAAATATTTGGAAAACTGTAGCCAAGTATTTAAGTCCTTGATTTATATTGTTTTGTCATTTTAAAAAGTTAAAGAAAACTATTGTTCTACAGAATGCATTTCAAATTATCATAGTAGCTATCAATAGGGGAATTATTTAACCAGCTCAAACGCTCAATAAATAATATTGTCTTTCTGTCAGAGATCTAAGCACTGAAGTTTATAACAACAGTATAGAGTTCTAATATGAGAATGAATTTTAACAAACAACAATGGATTTGTATCCATCTTGATCACACATAATGTTTTATTTTTAATGATTAAATCCAAAGTGGAATTCAAATATTGTTTCTGAAAGATGTTATTTTAGTAAAAGTAACAATTTAGCTAGGAAAAGGCACAAAGAGATTTTTTTAAAAAATTACGACATTTCTTTAGTAGAAAATTTAGAAATATTTGTTGGTAATTCCTTGTTGGTAATAAATGCATTAGGATTCCTGAAACATATATGTACTGTAAAGGCTAATAGTTAGATTCTTTGTATTCAACATTACATTTTCTGATATTTTTGCTGATAACCAAGTTTCTTCATTTTATTCCAGCGTTATTATAGGATTACTCAAAGCTTGTCTGACTTTAAAAATATGAAGTAAACTGTGGCCCAAGCTCAAGGTTGAAATACATAAATCCATTATAATCTTTTATTATTAGGTTGTGAAGCTTGAATGAAAGTTCTGTTTCCTAAATTTCTAAAAACATTTCTTCATATAAATAGAATTGAACATCCTTTCCTCAACAGAATGAGATGAATATGACACCACCTATCTCAAGTCTACAATGCAGTCCTTCAGCAGTTCCATGAAATCCTCAACCAATTGCACTCTGATTCATCTGACCCTGAGGGCACAGATAAACCGCCAAGTGGCCTCAACAGCTCTAAGAGAGAGGGCTAACAACCAGATGACTGCAAAGAAATACATCCTTCCATTCGCACCCACCCCCGTGGTGTCTGAACCTATACTTCCATCCCCCTTATCCAGTCTCAACTGTCAGAACCTATCCTTCCATTTAACCATCATCCAGTTCAGGGGTGGATTCTACTTACCTTTACTACTGGTTTGCAACGGGGCCGTGCGCATGCGCAGAAGCTTCCTGATGACATAGAGGTTGGTGGGAGTTTTACTACCGGTTCTATAGAACCGGTCTGAACTGGGGGGCAACCCACCACTGACCCAGTTACAACTGATAAAGCTTCTTGGGTGAGAAGAGAAACATCTTCTTCTTCTTCTTTCTCAAAAACAAAAACAGTCCAGATGCCTTTTTTAAAAAAAGCACATTTGGGGTTTCTTCACATACTGTACATTTCATAAAAGTGCTTTATTGAAGTGATCCCCTATATTTTGGGCACCAGGTACCAGTTCCCCATTTTTGGCATGCTGTGACCTGGTACCGGTCCATAGACCAGGGGTTGGGGAGCCCTGCTCTATTGGTACTATTATGTATTGACTTTTGCTTTCCATTCTAGACTTTATATCATAATGCTCATTCTTCTCTGAACGATTTTTACTTTATGTAGTTCATTTATTCTAATAGATAAGCAGATAGAAACAGACAGAGATAAGCCACAGTAACAATGAAGTTATCAACAAAAATACTACATTAAGTGCCAGGTTTTATGTTATTAAAGTCTAAACTTTATATTCACTATCCTTAATGAAGCTATGAGATAACACACACACACACACAGATTAGATAAAAGTTATGGTAATTGAAGAATCACTCTGTCCCAGCTATTCATATTCAAGTTAAAATTGAGATCATTTATCAATTTCCTTTTCCAGGGGATAAATAAGAATTAAATTACATTCAATCTTTATATACCTTCTATCAGTGGTGGGCTCCAAATTTTTTAACAACCAGTTCTCTGCCCTAATGACTGGGGGTTGGGGGTGGAGGGTGGGTCATGTGACTGAATGGGCGTGGTCAACTCTATGTCACTTGTGTGGGTGGTACCTGTATGGGATAGGCAGGGTTGGGGAGGGAATCCAGGGGTCTCCGGTGGTGGGATGGTGGGAGGAAAGAAAGATCCAACCTATTTATGTGTGTGTGCATGTGAGAGAGAGACAGAGAGAGACATTGCATCAAGCTAGACTGGGAAAGCTAGCTGCAAGAGGAAAAGAAACTGGTTAAGCTGTTTTTTGGGTGGTTTTTTGGCCATTTTCAAGCGGATTTTCAGGCCGATTTGGCCTGGAAAATGGCCTGGAAATGGCCCATGTTTTGGGGTGTTTTTTGGCCATTTTGCAGGCCATTTTTCACCCGAAAAACAGCCCATAACAGTCCCCAAAATGGCTGAAAATGGCCTGAAAAATGGGTGGGAGCAGGGCCAGCCAGTGGTCCGATTTGCTGGTGCTCCAAACCACACAGAATCGGAACAACTGTTCAGATGAATCAGTCTGAACCGGCAACAGCCCACCTCTGTTCCTTCTCCCTGTTTCCCAAGATCACTCCCACATAATATTACCTATGAACTAATGTTACAGTTCTAGGGTAGTCTTCTGTAAAAACGGGTGAGCCTGCTTCTTTTGTTATTGTCAACTGTCCGGTTGGTTAATCCAGGAAAAGTAATTCCTGGGACATCATTTTACCAAGAATATAAAACTTTACTGAATAAACCACATTGGCACAGAAGAAGCAAAACCAGCTCTGGGTTTCCCTCGCAAAGCAAGTGTAGTTAGTTCCTCCTTTTCCCTATGCACCACCCACAGCCCAAACTGTCCACCAATCATTCCTGTTCATTTTGTTATGGGAAATAGACAGCCACGCTGGGACATTTGCTCTATGTGTCCTTGGGATTCCAGTAATGTGTCATGGTGCCAATGGATGCTTGAATACCATTCTCCCACCCTTGCATTCCATCCACACACACCAGGGGTGAGTTCTACTTACCTTTACTACCGGTTTGCAATGGCGTTGTGCGCGCGTGCGCGAGCGAAGCATTTTGATGATGTCAGGATCGGTGGGCAGAGCCTCCCGCTGCTTTTATTACCAGTTCTATATAACTGGTGTAAACCGGGGGCAACCCACCACTGACACATACCCTTTGCTATTGTCAAGCTAATAGTGAAGGAAAACATAAGTGAAAGTGTGAATCAATCTTGACAGTTATATTAACTGTGAGGTGTTGTGATTATTCTTAAAAATAAATGGGATAATTATTGAACTAGACCCAGGGCACAATATCACAATATTTGTAAAGGTTGTATTAGTTTTCAGAAGTCAAATTCCATGATAACTTGAGTAAAAAGGCCTAAAAATCAACTCTCCTCCTGAATTAATAGAGTACTCAAGTAGCTATTTTAAAGGAAATCTTTAATAAACATCAAAGAACTAAGTAATAAATCACCAGGAATAAATTGCTTGCACAAGTTTTGCTTAGGCATAAAGAATGGTTGATAATGATGGTATTGATTATTCATACTTTGAAAAAATAATACTTATGTAAACATCTAATCATTGATATCCTCCATTTTTCACTATCATTAATTTATTTCCACAATATTTGGAAACAAAATTATTTTGATTTCTGAAACTAAAACTACATTGTCAGTCTGAAGCATTTCTAAACATGTGGAAGGACAAGCAAAAATATTCTTTTTCTGTATTTTCTGTATTTTCATTCCTTTCTGCACTAAAGGATTGGACAAATATTAATAGCTGTTCTTCCTGTTCTTAAAGAATAAAATCATTAATACAGCATCAAAAGTCTGGGCGCTAACTTTATAGCTAAAATTGCAAAAACTTTGCATTGAGATGTGTCCAAAGCATTCCAAGTTATGCCTGTTGACTTCACTGGAATTGCTGATAGGTTGTCAATTTAATAATTCCTTGGGTGATGCATGTATTGTCCACTTTTTCAGGCAGATCTTCTAAAGCTGAAAACATTTTTTATGAAAAAGAAAAAGGACATCACCTAGCATCAAGATTTTATGAAAGTGATTGGAAAAAAGAACTTTACAATACACAATGAACCTTTGGCATTTCATACCACAGGATGTTGTGACAGCAACTATTTCTTCATGTCTACAAACACTTATATATCTTACACCCCAGAACCTTTTTATATGATCATCTACATGCAAAGGATTATAGATTTCCCTATAACAAGATAATTATCTGAATATCTTAAAAACTGCTGCTGTTGCAATATTTGCCCATATGAGATTATGATATAAATCATAAGTCATAAATTTATTTGTCAAGCATATATAAGATAACAGGTAAAAGTATAAACATAATTTGAATACATGAAAGGAGTAAGTAAAAAGGAATATTAGGACAGGGATGGTAGGCCCATTGGTGCACTTATGCATGTCCCTTACAGATCTCTTAGGAATGGGGTGAGGTCAACAGTAGGCAGTTTAAAGTTAAAGTTTTGAGGGTTTGGGAAACAAACTTCAGAGTCAGGTAGTGCATTGCAGGCATTGACCACTCTGTTACTGAAGTCACATTTTCTGCAATTGAATTTGGAACCATTTACCTTTAGTTTGTATCTATTATTTGCTCGTGTATTGTTGTGGTTGAAGTCATTGACAGGAAGTACATTGTGGCAGATAATTTTATGTACTATGCTTAGGTCAGACTGAAGTCAGCGTAGTTCTAAATTGTCTAAGCCCAAAATTTGAAGTCTGGTGGCATAAGCTATTTTATTGCGGTTAGAGGACTGGAAGACTCTTTACTTAAAATATCTCTGGACTCTCTTGATTGTATTTATGTCCAATATGCAGTACGGGTTCCAGACAGAATTGAGCTGCATTCAAGAATTGGCCTAGCAAATGTTTTGTATGCTCTAGTTAGTAGTACAACATTACCAGAGAAGAAGCTACACAAGATTAGGTTAACAACTCTTAATGCCTTTTTGGCAATGTTGTTCAGTGGGCTCGGGCACTTAGATCATTAGAAATGAGTACTCCAAGGTCCTTGACAGAGTGAGGGTCATCTACAAGGTCATGTTAGACCAGTTTTCTTGCCTTCTCAGTGAAACTAAAATTATCAGAAATCAACATTACATGTTTCCTATTGCTAGTTAGTTAATAACAGTCTCAAGAAGTGAAATTAATAGATTAGTTTAGATTAGAATAGAATTCTTTATTGGCCAAGTGTGATTGGACACACAAGGATTTTTTTGGTGCATATGCTCTCAGTGTACATAAAAGAAAAGATAATAGTCGGACTGGTCATTCACATTCATATATGTAAAACATCCTAGTACAATTCAACCCTTGATTTCAATGTATTAATTCATTTTAGTTAAACAGGTTTTGCAATTATTAAACAGTATCTATCAGACTTTAAATGTGTGTGTATATATATATATATATATATATAAAAACAGTATCAAAGTAAGTAGCACAAAAATATGTCAGGTAGACCCATTCATGAACAGTGAAAAATACTGATAGCCTAAAATACAATTCACAGAGGAGGCTCCATTTTCTCTGCATGACTTTATGCTAATCATCTCCATTAGGGATAAAGTGATCTTTCTCTCTAAGTCAGTAACTTTGTATGTAGACCTTGAGCTGAGTTATGTGCCCTTGGAAGCATCTTAAATTTAGAAATGATATGGTAAGCTTTCTGACTGCAGACTGAATAATGTTAGCAGAAATGGTATGTTATTTTGGGACTTAGCTCAGAAATTGATATAATATCTCAAAAACTTATTTCTTATTTCTCAGAAAGTTTTCTCCCACAAACACAGCATATTTCTATTTTACTATTTTGTTGTAATTTCTTTGAATTTTGTATTGGTAGTGTTTTTGAGATTATTGAAATATTGGAAGATACGGATATATGTCTGCCTCTGTCTACATGCATGACTGTTTTGTATAAATTCCTCTATCTTTCTGAGCAATTCCTCTGGAAGAATTTTTTTTTTTACATCTTTAAAATATTTATATATCTTCCCTTGGAAATATTTACATATTATATCTCAAGTGTTATTTTAATTGCAGACTGCTGGAGAGATGGGACAAAGACTTAGGGGAAGACATATGGCATGTGTTCTAACCCTAAACTATCCCATTGCTAATAAAAATGTAAAATTATAAACTTCACTAATGAGAATTCCACCATAATATTCATATTTGAGAGCAATTATGTAAATAATCAACTTTCCCTGAAACTGAATAAATAAAAAATGTCTGAAGAACTCTTTAGAGTTAGCATTAGGAACTAGTTAAGGGGAACTTACTTTCTGATGCATACTCACCAACAGTTGTAATTCCTGGTGAACTTAGTTTAGGTTGTCACGGCAATGTCACGGGATGTATTGGGACCATTCGCTAAACCAGGAATGGGCATGTCCAGCATGTGATGCATCCGGCCCTTGGGCTATGAGTTTGACAGCCCTGACTTAGCTAGCTGTAGAAACAGAGATAAGTTACATCTGAGCTATGATGTCTGTTCTTGTTGTTATTAGGATTGATATTAGGCATACTAGGATTGTATGCTGTTATCCCTCAAGTGACCAGTCAGGCAGTAGAAGAAAGTTAGCCAGTTCAGATTCAGGTTTGCAGAAACTGCTTGTAGCTTCTAAATGCATTATTTCTATCCCTGTGTGGCACAGACTGAACATCAGCTTCCTAAGTTATAAAACCAAGTAATAAAACCTTACATTTGTGAATACATTGTGTGGCTTCTCCTTCCTTCCAGCATCCTTGTAAGTATAATAACTTACAAGATCACAGACCTCTAAAAGTGATTTGTGTTCTAAGCTTTCAGCTATGTTTTTGATCATTGAACAAATCTGAGTTCTAACTGAGCATCCCCAGTTAAATGTTTTATAATCAGTCTGGACCCAGGCTCAGCAGTGTAACTTACGAGCATGTCAAGATTCTTGACATTTGATATATGCAAGTAAGGACGATTTATACTGAATGCCTGAATCATAGATCAAGTCAAGCACTGATGAGAAACATTTGGCCTGCAGGGAAGACTCATCTAAGAGAAATATAAATCTAATATTGGTGAGACTGCAGGCATGGAATACATGTGATGTTGACAATGTGGAAATATCAACTGGAAATACATGCAAAGTTTTATAAAATCTGGACTTGGTGAAGGAAAATCTTTATGTGGTTAGCTAAGGAGGGAGAAAGAAGGGAGAAATTTTCTGATTTTTCCTATAAACTTATTAGTTTCTTTGTCTGCTTCTCTGCTGTTAACTATTAACTAAAGAAGTTATTCCTGTATATGTAAATTAATGCACATTGCATTGGGTATTATAGTAAAATATTTTTTCTCAACTTGATGTCCTACCTCACCCAATGTTGTATTTAAAAAATTGCCATTTTATTCCAATATTTCTAGAGAATACCAAGTGTATTTATTCATTCATATACCTATCCCATTGCAATCAGTTTTGTTTAAAACTGCTTATAACATAGTAACTGTTAGAATTATAAGAATTATATAGTGGGTATATTATAAAATGAGTATATACCAGAATTATATCTATAGGTATATATCAGAAACAAGGAGACAGGTACTTGATTCAGTAGAATCAATATCAATATCAACTTGATTCAATATTTTTCAGATGCCAGAAAAATATTGGTCATTTTACTGTTTACCAGTTGCAAAGCCTGTTTCAAAGCAACGTTCTGGTTTTTCAGCTGCTATATTCAAAGACAGTGCTTCTTGTTCCAAAATTTTGAAAAAAGTCACAACTTTTTGATTTGATTTTATTGGATTTATATACCGCCCTACTCCCGAAGGACTCAGGGCGGTGTACAGCCAACAATAAAAAATACATAAATACAAAATTTAAAACCAACTAAAAACAGATTAAATAAATTTGGCCCAGACAGAATTAAAACACCCCAAATAATTTAAAACAGATTAAAATTTAACACTAAAAATGGAGAGTGGTTAGACCAGGCCCTCCTGGCAAAATAAAAAAGTCTTAAGAGCGCGGCGGAAGGTGGGCAGATCCGGGATCCTCCGTATCTCCGGGGGGAGCTCATTCCAGATAGTAGGTGCCCCCCCAGAGAAAGCTCTCCCCCTGGGGGCCACCAGCAGACATTGTTTGGCTGACGGCACCCGGAGGAGCCCCTCTCTATGAGAGCGTACTGGCCGGTGGGAGGCTATTGGTGGTAGTAGGCGGTCCTGCAAGTACCCAGGTCCTAAGCCATGGAGCGCTTTAAAGGTAGTAACCAAAACCTTGAAGCGCACCCGGAAGACCACCGGGAGCCAGTGCAGCTTGCGCAGGAGAGGTGTCACATGGAAACGCCATGTCGCTCCCATCACCACCCGCGTGGCCGCACTCTGCGCCAGTTGGAGCCTCCGGGTGCTCCTCAGGGGGAGCCCCATGTAGAGAGCATTACAGTAGTCTAGACGGGAAGTGACAAGGGCGTGAGTGACTGTGAGCAAGGAGTCCCGATCCAGAAAGGGACGCAACTGGCGGATCAGGCAAACCTGATAGAAAATCCTCCCGGCCACGGCCATCAGGTGCCCTTCCAAGGACAGCCATGAATCCAGGAGGACGCCCAAGTTGCGAACCCTCTCCGTGGGGGCCAGTGATTCGCCCCCAATAGTCAGTGATGGCGCCAACTGACTATATTGGGACGTCAGAAACCACAGCCACTCGGTCTTGGATGGGTTGAGCCTGAGCCTGTTCCTTCCCATCCAGATCCGCACGGCCTCCAGGCACCGGGACATCACTTCAAGGGCATCGTTGGGGTGGTCTGGGGTGGAGATGTACAGCTGAGTGTCATCAGCGTACTGATGGTACTTCACCCCAAAACCACGGATGATCTCGCCCAGCGGCTTCACATAAATGTTGAACAGAAGGGGCGAGAGGACCGATCCTTGTGGCACCCCACATATAAGGGTCCTCGGAGTCGACCTCTGCCCCCCTGCCAACACAGACTGCGACCGGTCGGAGAGATAGGAGGAGAACCACCACAACACAGTGCCTCCCACCCCCATCTTTACCAACCGGTGCAGCATGATACCATGGTCGATGTTATCAAAAGCCGCTGAGAGGTCTAACAGGACCAGGACAGAGGAACACCCCCTGTCCTGAGCCCTCCAGAGATCATCAACCAACGCGACCAATGCCGTTTCTGTGCTGTACCCGGGCCTGAAACCCGACTGCAACGGATCTAGATACATCGCTTCATCCAGGTGCCGGGGAAACTGTTTTGCAACCACGCTCTCAACAACTTTCACCACAAAGCGAAGGTTGGAGACTGGACAATAATTTACCAACATTGCCGGGTCCAGGGAAAGCTTCTTGAGGAGAGGCCTCACTACCGCCTCTTTCAAGGTGGCAGGGAAGACACCCTCCCCCAAAGAAGCCTTTATAATCCCCTGGAGCCAGCCTCGTGTCACTTCCCAGGAAGCCAGCACTAACCAGGAACGACACGGGTCCAATAAACATGTGGTCGCGTTCAGTCCACCCAGTATCCTGTCCACATCCTCAGGGGTCACAGGATCAAACTCAGCCCAGATAACATTCTCAAGACCTGCCCTGGTCCCTTCCCCCGAGACCACCCAGTCGGAGTCCAAATCTTCCCGAATCTGAGTGATTTTGTCATGCAGATATTGAACAAAGTCCTCGGCTCTACCCTCCAAGGGGTCCTCCCGCGCTTCCTGGTGGAGCAGGGAGCGGGTCACCCTAAACAGGGCAGCCGGGCAGTTATCTGATGATGCCATAAGAGCAGCAACATAGCTACATTTCGCTGCTTTTATTGCCACTAGGTAAGTCCTGATATGGGATCTTACCAGTGTCCGGTCAGATTCAGAAAGACTGGCCCTCCAACTACTCTCTAGGCGTTTTTTCCAGCGCTTCAACTCCCTCAGCTCCTCAGTAAACTGAGGAGCCAAGTGAGATTGACGCCGGGTCAGAGGCCGCAAAGGCACGACCCGATCCAGAGCTCCAGCGGCCGCCCTATCCCAGGCGGCCACCAGGTCTCCGGCCGAGGTGTGTGCCAGAACCTCAGGGAATGGCCCAAGCTCCATCTGGAACCTATCAGGTTCCATCAGGCGCCTGGGGTGGAACCATCTTACCGGCTCCGCCTCCCTGCGGCGGGGTATTGCGGTTCGAAAGTCAAAACGAAGGAGAGAGTGATCTGACCATGACAAGGGTTCGATGACTATGTCCCCTATATCAAGATCTCTCAACCACTGTCCAGAGACAAAAACCAGGTCCAGTGTGTTTCCCCCCGTGTGGGTAGGGCCATGAATTAACTGGGTCAGGTCCATAGCCGTCATGGAAGCCATGAACTCCCGAGCCACCTCAGACATCTCCCCCATGGACGGCAGGTTGAAATCCCCCATGACCATAAGCCTGGGAGTGTCAACCGCCACCGCGGCGATGACGCCGAGAAGCTCGGGCAGGGCTGCTGCCACGTGGCAGGGAGCCAGGTACGTGATCAGCAAACCCATCTGAACCCCATGACCCCATTTCACAAGGAGGGATTCACAACCGGCCGTCTGAGGAACAGTGGTCTCCCTCGGTTTCAGACTTTCTCTAATAATAACCGCAACCCCCCCGCCCCTCCCCTGTGACCTCGGCTGATGAAATGCTTGGAAGCCCGGCGGGCACATTTCAACGAGAGGCACCCCCCCCTTATGGCCCAACCAGGTCTCCGTAACACCTGCCAGGTCCGCACCCCCCTCCAGAACAAGCTCACAGATGAGGGGGGCTTTATTTACTGCAGACCTGGCATTGCACAGCATCAGCCGAAGGCGTTGTTAGAATAATTTTTAGTTAGGTTGTAGAGGTCAATGTGATCTTTCAATGTCCCAGTAGCTACAATTAAGTCAGATTTCTTTTGTCAAGAAAACTTTAATTGTTTATTGAAAGTCAGTAAACTATTTACATTTTAAATCACAGAACATTGTTTCTTGGTCTATATTTTGTTTCTTAGGTGAATGTGCCTAGAGCATATTCCCCTTCTTATCTAGCCATTTTGACAGAGTGAGTGTCTGTTGTTGAGTGTCTGTGATAAGTCTGTCAGGTCAGTGTATTTCTTTGTGTGTTCTGTCCCTTAAAAAATGGAGGGAAAGTATAAACACAAAACTATCCTTTCAGTATAGACAGTGTAGTTCATGGCACTATTTTAGATTACTATCTGACAAGCGTATTCAGCCTTATGCTGACCATCAAAGATGTAACTGTTTCTATCAATAAGCAATTCTAATTCTGAACTTTGTAAAAACTTGTCTTGCAAATCTGGTCTGCTGAAGTAAACTGTATCAAGAATGTGCATGCAATCCTGAGGTAAATCATCAGGCAAATTGTCTACTTAAGCTGGATTTAGCTTATTCACAGTCACAAGTCTAACCTTTTCAGAAGCAGGAAAAAAAAAAAAAAACAGCCAGCATCATCAGAGCCTTTTAAAAGCATTTTTTACAACCTCTTCAGCTGAAGAGGTTGTAGAAAAAATGCTTTTAAAAGTAAAAAAAAAAAAAAGTTGGCCACACCCACCCAGTCACATTACCCCTCACCAAGCTACGCCCACAGAAACGGTAGTAAGAAATTTTACATTTCACCACTGCACTACTCTGATTACTGTAAGGAGAGTGAAAGATTATCATGATCAGGTATTCATGACTTCCAAAGAAAGAATAGAATAGAATTCTTTATTGGCCAAGTGTGATTGAATACACAAGGGATTTGTCTTCAGTGCATATGCTCTCAGTGTACATAAAAATAAAAAATAAAATATATTCATCAAGAATCATAAGATACAACACTTAGTGATAGTCATAGGATACTAATAAGCAATCAAATCATACTAGGAAACAATAAAAACAATGTAAGTTGTAAAGATACAAGCAACATGGATATAGCCATAAGTGGGAAGAGATAGGTACTCGTAAGGGTGAGAAGAAATACAATCTTAGTAGTTAATTTGTTGTGGGAATTAGTTGTTTAGCAGAGTGATGGCATTTGGGAAAAAAACTGTCCTTGTATCTTGTTGTTTCTGATGTGCAGTGCCCTATAGCGTCATTTTGAGGGTAGAAGTTGAAATAATTTATGTCCAGGATGTGAGGGGTCTGTGGATATTTTCTATGGACCTCTCACATCCTACAGAGAGAAAAGCTGAACTTTCAGTCCAAGGGTGGGTTCTACTTACTTTTACTACCGGTTCGCAGCAGGGCTGTGCGCTCTTCTGCGCATACACAGAAGCATTTTGATGACATCTTGCTTGATGGGTGGAGTCTCCTGACGGTTTTACTACTGGTTCTATAGAACTGGCACGAACTGGGGGCAACCCACCACTGTTTCAGTCCCCAGATGGGCTCTTTTTAGAAAAAAGAAAATAAAGAGGGGGATTATTTCCCATATTCTGAATTTTAATTTGGCTCCATTTACTCTCAAGAAAAAAGGAAGAAAAGAAGCACCTTATCTTTTAACTCAAAATAATGTCTCTCTGAAAGCAATGCTTGGATTCAGTCCAACATTATTGCATTTTTTTAAAAAAATAAAAGTTGCCGGCTTTCAGACATTTGTCTCTTTTGGCTTATATTTGGCTTATTAGTTTAATGCACACTTCTATGAATGAAGACAAACTATACGTTAATATAATAAAAACCTTTTTGTGAAATTAATTTTTCAGCAAGCAAATAAGGTTCCATGTACCAGCCTGATATTAAAAATGGGTACCCACCAGCAGATTAACTATAGCATCTTGTGTTTGCCAGTGAAACATGCTGTTTAAAAATGATTGCACTGGAAACTATTGGTACATTTGAATGCAAACTATCAAACCATGAAAAATGAGGCATCCACTGGCTGTAAAAATAAATTAGAAGGCCTTAGCTTGGCTGGCGATGCCATCTGAGCACCATGGTTTATAACTATTTGTGTTACCATTAACAGATGTCTTTGCTCATCTTGTGTGCTATGCTAGGATAGCGCTCCATTCTGTTGCATAGGGAACAAGTCAAGCAACCTTTTTTAAAAATACAGTAAAATCTGGCTTGATGTAGAGACCCTATGGGAAATTATACAATCGTGTTACCTATGTAACTAATTTTCTTCATATAAAATCCTGATTCCCACTACACTTTTAGAGCTGTTTGAAGTATTGTTTAACACCACCATTTCCATGTTAATACACCAATAAATCTTAGAAATATAATACTTCATGTAAAAAAATGAAATTTGCCAGGAGAATCATAAATTTTCTTTTCTAAATTAAAATGGGAAGAAATGTAGGCTGATTGTACTCCTGCTTTTTACTATTGCATAAAATAGTTCTGTATTGAGAATTGAGCTGCATGGACCACTTAAATGTACTGTATGTAGTTTTATCCCCTAGTTTTATGCCACAAGGAACAAACTTGAAGAAACAGGAGGATACTCAAGGTGTGCATTCCAAGAAGAGAAGTGGATATTATTGTGTATTCTATTCAAAAAGCAGAACACGGTTCTCCTTAGAACCTATTTAGCCACTTGGGTGGAATTCTTTAACTATGTCTTTGGAATTCCATAGGTTTTTCTCCCAGTCATCAGAAAGAATTCCAGGTTCATAAGAACAACTTATCTCACTTTCTTTTGTCTGATGGAGAAAATAAAGCTATAACTTTCTAACTTACTAAATATACAATATATCTGAGAGATTCTAGGGCAATGATGGCTAACCTTTTCCAGACTGAGTGCCCAAAGCCTGCACACACATGTCCTAACCTCCAAATTGCAATGCATGTGCAGCCCCCGCGCATATGTCTCAATGCATGTGTGCATGCCCTACATGCGCCCCACCCCTGCATATGTGCTCATGGGCCCTGCATGGGCTCTGCCCCCCGTGCATGCACGGCAGAGACACAAAAACCAGCTGGCTGGTGGGAGGCACACACGCATGTGTGACGGAACTGAACTGGGGCGATGGCTCGCGTGCCCACAAAAGGGGCACTGAGTGCCACCTCTGGCACTTGTGCCATAGGGTCACCATCATGGTTCTAGGGCATGGCTACCCTGAATTTCTTTTCCACTCTCCCATCCAGTCTCTTAATTTGGGACTCTCTTTGGGAAAACTCTGTGCCAAAATTCTCCCCCACTCCTCTTGTACTTATATGTTCTATTACAGGAACAGACATTTAAAATGGTTCTATCATTTCACATAATTTATCAGTCAGAATAGAAAACATTCCAAACCCCACATGGTAACCTATGCATTTGAAATATCTACATTAAAAAAAATCATTTTAAAAAGATTTAGTTGTTGGGAATTAACAATAATTAATTCTTTAACCATAACAGATTTCATGCACATTTAATATCTTAGCCATACTATTTAACTTTTTGGACTCAAAGCCTTTTCATTTGCTATCCGCCATTGAAAATGATTGGATGTATATAAATATATATATAAGACGGAAGCAAATAAAAGGCCCATCACCACCGTTTCCTAAAATGGTCAGTTCACATACAAAGAAACAAAGCTGTTATATCAGAGTGTTAGAACAGTGGTCCCTTACCTTTTGGGTACCAGGGACCAGTTCTGTGGAGAGAGAATTTTCTGCAGACGAAAAAGGGCTTGGTTTTACATGCTGACTGCATCCCGTTGATAGGACTTCACTTATTTGTATGGCCCAGTTGCTGGCATGCTGCCAACCAGTGCTGGTCCACAGAGCAGGGATTGGGTTCGAATACTCTAGAATTGGATGACAGATATTAACCTGGGATTCTTTGAGACCCGTTAGTATATTACATGCCTTTCCCCTGGTGTAATTTTGGTTGGTTGATCACTCTTGAGGAGGCTAACAATGTTGAATTGCCTCCATTTGTTCACAATCTGTCTGACTGGTAGAGTCCAAAATCTTGGAACTAGTTTTGCAAACTTTTCTATATTGGTAAACATCCACAGTTTTTGAGCAGTCCTGAGAAGTTTCCTTTTGAGTTTAACCATGGCAAATTTACCCATACGGTAGCTATACGGTGAAGATCAGTCTCTGATATCCCCAAAGTACAAGTCTCTTTTTAGCATTTACATTTTTAAATTCTATTTTCCTGAATCAAATAAAACATATTTGAAGTTGTTCAACAGCGTTTTTCATGCTGGGAAAAATTAGATTCAAACCTGAAATACAAATATGACTTGAGATCTTAAAAATAAGTAAAGAAAATCTTCTAGTGAGATTATCTTCTCAGTCATACATGCTTTTTAAAAAAAAAAATAAAAATATTCACATCCTCAAGGCAATAATATAAATGAAATGCTGGAACTTAATATTTAACACAGATTCAAATTAATACAAGGTAACAAAGAAATGAAGTTAGGCAGAACCAAGGAACAAACTTTGAATTCTCAAAATTTTACAGATCACTGAGTTTAATTAGAAATGTGTGTGTGTGTGTGTGTATGTGTGTATGTGTGCATATATATGTGTGCGTGTGTATACATACATTATACACACACACACACACACACACACACACATACACACATTCTCATATACACACACACCAATAATGGAATTCAAATCCCGTTGCTACTGGTTTGCTCATGGGCACACACATGCATGTGCAGAGGTGTCCGAGCAGGTGGGCAGAGCCTCCCACCGCCACCACCACTTGTTCACCCAATCCAGGGTGAACCAGGAGCAACCCACCACTCCCTTCCGCTCCTCCCTCTCTCTGTCTCTCTCTCTCTCTCTCCCTCCCTCCCTCCCCTCTCTCTTACACACACACACACACACATATATATATACCCTGTTTTCCCCCAAATAAGACATCCCTGATTTTTGTTTTACTTGAGTTTTATGTCTTTTCTTACTTCTTAATCACCCAGGGGAAGCATATGGTTTGTAAGTCTTAATGGCTAATTGGAAAATATCCGTTATGAGAGCAAACGGCGTGACTAGCATACAATGAACTAATTTATATGTGAAATTAGAAGACCACAAAAAGTCAACAGATGGCAGTAGATATTCTTCGTAGAAAAATTAGTTAAGCCACTTCTTCAGTTGACTGAATTTACATTTCATCCTTTCTTCAAAGGGTATTTTCCCTTGATAAAATTCAATGGGCAAAGTAAGAGTACTTTGAACAAGCTATTTATGCACCTTCATAGCTGAACTCAGATTTGAACTCACTGGAGACTTCCGGTTTGGCATTGCGGCGATACAGTTCAGAGCCCCGCGAAAACCCCGACTGACGAACCGCCGCTGACAGGTCTGTGGACTGAACCTGTCCTGTAGGGACAGGGGAAAGAAAGCGATCCCTTGGGTGGCCGAGAGGAACAGGCAAGTTCCTCGGAGGCCAGAGGAAACCCTCTGAGTCAGCGGTGGGGAGATGGCAGCCATGGCAGCTGCCACAAAGCCGGGACAAACTGGGAAAAGAAATGCACAGGAGGAAGGAAAGAAGAACGATGTGCTTTCAAGCCGAGTGAGTGTCACCGACCCAGGCGAAAAACAATGTTTTGAGCATAAATATCTACTAATAAGACCCCAAGCCTGAAACAGCGGCTGGAGATCTTTGGGGCTTGAAGATTTTCTAAAGAAATAACAAGGGTTAAAGACCCATTAAGGGATTTGCTTCAGTAAAGATTGATTGGAATGAATTGACTATTAATGAAATACAATTAGAAAATTAAGATCTTCAAATTGAAATAGATTGATTTCTTGTTTTTTGTGGAAAAGAAAAAAATGATTGATACCTTTAAAAGTCAGATGAAGTGAGATGGTTACATAATTGCTTTAAAAATGGAGGTGAAACTGTGACTAAGCGAAAGTGTTGATTGTAAGGTCTTGCTGTCTGCTTGAAAAGGAACCATTTTGACTAGCTATTAACTTTCGATTACCTTAAAAATAACTTTGAACTTTTGGATTTTGGGGATTCCTATTCTGTCTAAAGGATAACAAGAACAGAAGAAAAACAATGGAATTATAATTTAAAAAAAACTTAAATTAACAGGCGTAGCAATAAAAGATTCTGCACAGGGACAAAAATGAGCAAGCAGATGGATTTTACAGAGAACAGATTCTACATTAGAACTAAAAAGACATATGGAGTTTGAAGCACGGAAGTACTGTTTAAACACTGGAATAATTATGGACAGATAAGGAAATGAAGAAATAAAATTGGTAAATTTAAAAGCAATACTTAAATGTTTAAATGTTTAAACGAGACTTAAATAAAAACAGGAGGTGTCTATGGAGAAATATGAAGTTAAGGTGGTTAAAAATGATATTTCTGTAAAAGTAAATTTGATGTAATATGTTTTAACTTTAAATTGTAAACAAAGTTGAGAAAGATAAATATGACTAATTGTTAATTGCTAATGATGAAATGATTAATTTGATGATATAATAATACAAAAATGGAAGTAATTGAGATTGAATTTAATATATATTGAAAGATGAAGAAATAGGTGGGAAACACCCTGGAAGATTATATTTGGAAATTGTTGATTAATAGATTAATATACTGGAAAGAAAACACTTAAAATAAGATAGGCTGGTTATCAACCAAACAAGAGGTGGAGATGTGGAGGAAAATATGCTGGAAATCAGCCAAAATGCTGGAAATCAGCCAAAAGTAGTTGGAGTTATGGAGGAGAATATGCTGAAACTCAGCCAAAATAAGACATGCTGGAAATCAGCCAAATAATAGTTGGGGAGTTGGGGAGAAGAATGTGCTGAAATTCAGCCAAAACAAGATACATTGGAAATCAACCAAAAAGCAGATGGAGTTAGGGAGAAAAAAATGCTGGAAATCAGCCAAACTGAACTACATTGGAAATTAGCTAAATAATAGTTGGAGAACTATATAAAGGGTGAAAAAGTAAATGTTGGAAAACAACTAAAATGAAAAGAAATTTTGAGATCTTTGTGTAAAAATGTAACATTTGAAGACTGGATGGGTCTAGATACTAAAAAACACAGTAAGAATTTTGATCAATAAATGGAAATAAAAGTTAATGTTGTATAAAATTGGAACTTAAGATAGGAGATGATAAAATAGTAAGGTAAACATTTAGATTAAGAGGTTAGATTATTACTATTTTTTTTATTTAGGGAAAAAAACTTTTGTATTTTAAAAGTGTCATTAAAAGAAGTAATGGAGAAAAATTTACTGGATTGATTTTTGATATAATAAAATGGTTTAATTAAGATGCTAGAATTTATGTTATAAATATTTGTTTTTATTTGGAACTAAAATATGTAATGGTGAAAAAATTTTTTATGAAAATGTAAGTGAGATTACCTACCTATGACCAGATGAAGACTGTGTTCTTGAAAGATATATTTTATATTTATGTTTGGAAAAAAAATATATTTTGCAAAAAAAAAAAAAAAAAAGATTTGAACCCACTGTTGGACCTACTATTTCCCCATTTAATAAGATTTATAACATAATTATGCAATATCAGTTAAAAGGTAGACCCGCCTGGATTGAGCTTGGCTCCTAGTGGCTATGGGGACACAATCTTGGCAAAAAAAAGTGGTTTGCTACTGCATTGTTCTAGTTTCTTGTTCAGAAATTAGTTAGCTTAGCTAGATCCTAGATCCTTTGTCAACCTAGTGAGCTTCAAATCTGCTTAGCTCCTGAATCCAGAAAAGATCAAGCAGAGATTTTCATATATTGAGTCATAGATATCTGTAGCATAGCCAGTTATAAGCATTTGACTGACAATAATACCTCACAGGGACAGCAGGACCTATATTCAGGGCTGGGCTGCTGGGGTTCGCAGGGGTTTGGGAGAACCTCTAGCTAAGATTCTGTGCAGTTCGGAAAACCCCCAAATCCCACTCCTGCCTGGCTCCACCCACCGCACCCTGCCCCTCCCAGGAGTCCCCACACAGCCTGTTTTGGGCACAGGTAAGTGCAAGGCACATGTGGAGGCTTGGGGAGGGTGAAAAATGGGCCTACTGGAAGTTCAGGAGCCTGAGGAGGCCATTTTTGCCCTCCCGGAGGCTCAAGAAAAGTCTCTGGAGCCCGGGGAAGGCAAAAATGCCCTCCCACCCACCGTGATGCAGGAGCCAAGTAGGCCACGCCCACTATGGCAACATCCACCCAGTAACCAGCTAACCAGAAAGCCCCTTGCTAAAAATTTTGAAGCCCACCCCTTTAATACATCAATCATGTATTAAATTTTACTTTTAATTTGAGGTATTTTTTTAAAAAAATTAAACAGCTGATTGAACTAGTTGGTAGTTAACAAGTAAAGTAAATACTAACTATAAATCTGGTGCTCCTGTTCTGAATCTCATCTTTGCCAGGAACACATTAAGTGATGTTTTAAGCAAGCTCACCCTCTATCTCCCCTTAGGCAAAGCATATGATAAACAACTTCTGTGAAGCTGCTTAGCCCATGAATGATTAGAACACTTTTGTTTTCTTTTTATATTATTGCAACATTTTCTGCAAGAGAAGAAATGAGCAAATGCCACACATTTATTATACAGAAAAGTAATGCTAGAGAAAAACAGTCATTGCCAAGATCTATTAACCTTGGTACACATTCATAGCTGCCAGTACCATCCTACATACGTATTTATTTAGCCTTATTGAGCGGTGAAGACTGCAGATTTATAAAAGAGGGGTATTGAATAGCTATAGTACAATGCCATTCCCAAAAAGTATTTCAGTCATAATGATATATCCCAGTGGATACTATTTTAAAATAATTCAGATCTTCGCAATTAACTATTTCATGCTTGGCCAGCACAGTAGTTTGAGAACATCTGATTTATGATCACTTTTACATCTCATGAATTCATGCCAATTGATGAATGAATGGTCATCATTCTTGTTTGCACTAATCCCTTGATTGCTTAAGTGCCTCTTAAATAGGTTGATGATAGTTTCAAATATGAATCAACTGAAACTGAATAAACGTTTTCCTGTTTTCACACATAATTGTAAGAAAATAATTGGCATATCTTCCCAAAATATGACTTCTCATGCATTTTTATGGAATTATAGAACTTTAGGTTAGTTCTAATGATAATTCAGAAGAAACTAATGCGTACCAGACTTTCTTTACAAGGTGTTCTGTGAATAGGAGTCTGAGAAAATGTATTATGGTGCAGTAGACTTGCAGGACAATAGCACTAACAATAGCACTTAGATTTATATACCACTTCTGTTGAATCATGGGCGCAAGAAAGGACAGGATACGCAGTAACGTCTAACACTTTTATTAGCTCCATGAATCGCAATGGCAAACCTAGCTGCAGCAGCTCTTTTTATAGCTAGGAGCTGTCCGCGGCTTCAGCCACTGGCGGCTCTATGAATTTCCCGCTCTTGTCTCTGATTGGTCCGTTCAAACCTGTCATTCAATACTCAACAACTTCACAGTGCTTTACAACCCTCTCTAAACAGTTTACAGAGTCAGCACATTACCCCCAACAATCTGAGTCCTTATTTTATTGACCTTGGAAGGATGGAAGGCTGAATCAACCTTGAGACAGTCAGGATCGAACTGCTGGCAGTTGGGAAAATTAGCCTGCAATACTGCATTCTAACCACTGCGCCACCACACAGTTATTAACAAAAATTAATAACAAAATAATAACAAAACAAAAACTTGTGATTTATATTCAATAACTCCATAAGATTAAATAAGAAAAGTTGTAGCTAGTATATGCTGTTAAGGGTGAGTGGGTCCTGGAAGGACAGATTTCATTTCACGCCACAAATATAAACATGTGCATGTTATTTTAAAAAGTAAAAATGTTCATGGTATTTCTTCTACAGCAGTCAAAGTTTCTTCTAGAATCCATCAGCTTTTTATGGGATCAGATTCCACCACAATTATTTCTTTGCCTCAGTTTTGACCTAAATTTATTTCCTTGGCAAGATAATAATAGGAAGCCCAATGTTAATTTTTTTTCTAATTAGCACAGCTGCTTCCTATTCCAAGTATGAATTCTGTATTAAAAAGAAAGAAAGTTGCTATTTGCGGAATCATAAGGAAAATTCTACTGTGTATCTAATGGTGCTAAACAAAAATTACATCCACTTATTCTGAACTTTGCGATTAGGAACCTTGTGAATATCTTTGATACAATGCAACTAGGGGTCAAATACTGAGGAGTGGTAGATCTCTAGATATTATTCCATACTAGTTCTTCTGGTTTATTGATCATAGCTGGCTCAAGCTGTTGGGATTTAGATTCCCATGATACCCAGAAGGTCACTGATTCTCTGATGCAGGGATGGGTTCTAATTTTTTTTACTACTGGTTCTGTGGGCGTGGCTTATTTTGAGGGCATGGTTTGATGGTCATGTGACAATTCTTTAGGATTTAGCAGAGGTACTGGTCTACCAGGCTTTTAACTGCTTGCAGAGCTGTACTGGTCTTCCCATTTGTTCTTGGAGCATCCTGGTCTACCCATTTGTTCTTGGAGCATCCCGGTCTACCCATTTATTTTTGGAGGGTCCCAGTCTACCCATTTGTTCTTGGAACATCCTGGTCTACTCATTTGTTTTTGGAACGCACCGGTCTACCACCACACTGTCTTTTAAGACTGATCAGCTATAAGGCGGCCCTTTGAAACCCCGTGACAAGAGTTTAAACAGTTTTTTTCCTTCTAGTCGTCAGCTGGCACTCAGCAGGCAGCGAATAGATTGGGGGTGGGGCCAAATAAAAGGTAAGAATAATGCAGGCGGAACGGGAGGGCCCAGCTCCCGAACAAAGAGAACCAGTTTGGTGGCATCATATCGTCACCGCTACCGGCTCAGCTGAACCAGGCCGAACCGGGAGGAACCCACCACTGCTCTGATGTGAACTCTTCTAATGCTTATCTAGAATAAATTAAATACAGAAATCATTCTACGAAATTTCTCCCAGCAGATTCTGAACTTTGACAATGACAAAAGGGGATTAATAGCAGTATATTTCATATTTGTGTTTCTCTGTCTGATGCTTTGATTATTTTATGGTTTCTTCCCAACAAATGTTGGTCATCATGAATACATCATGAATATTTGCTGAAGCTAGTACAAAAGAAATGACCTTCAAATGAAATAAATTTGGAAGCTAGTATTTATCTCATTGTAAAACTGACAGGCCTATTAAACCACTTCAGAACAGTGCAAATAGAGAAACAAGGTTGTTTAAAGTTTTTTTTTGAAGCTTCCAAAGATCTTAAGAGTGGAAAATAGATAAATAGAGATGTTATAATCTATCTGTTAACTACAAATAAAATTAGAACAATTCGTGGCAAAAGAAAGTAGTAATAGAAGCCTTGGATGCAATTCCAAAATATCTGAAGCACCATCAGCATTGACAAAATCACCATTAGTCAATTGCAAAAGGCAGGTTTACCTGGAACATCTTACATCCTGAAAATGGTACTTTTAACACTATCAAACACCATCAAACAACAACATCTGACTATCCCGGGTCCTTGGGAATAGAAATGTCTAATCCAGTCTAAACATCTGTCTGACTATGTGACCAAACACCACAATGCAATCTTAATTGCATTTTAGAAAGACCCCTGGGTCAACTAGGGACAAATGAATCCATCAAATTCTAAAGTCTTCTATCTACATTAATTCACCTTTTAAAAAGAATTTAAAAATTGGATTAAGAAACTCATATGAGATTAAATCCTGGTTGTCAAAACACAAAGGAGCTTGATCTTTGTTTCTTAAATAAATTGGTCAAGTTTCAGGTACCAAGAGGAAAAGGTCCAAAGAAATTAAATATCACCCTTATGAAAGGCAGATGGGTCAAAAATTAAATTGAAGATTTAAATCATATTGTGCTGAATGCAACTTTGATGGAAGTGATTTGCACTTACATATGGGACACAAATTTCTTTTCCATGCATTCAGTGAGAGATAGAAAATTGAGTTTACCTTTAGTTTATTTTTAACAAAATGCATGTTTCAAATAAAAGGAAAGCTGTTGATGATCAGATATCAACACCATAAAGGTAAAGGTTACCCTCGCACATATGTGCTAGTCGTTCACGACTCTAGGGGACAGTGCTCATCTCCATTTCAAAACTGAAGAGCCAATGCTGTCCGAAGATGTTGTCCTGGTCATGTGGCTGGTATGACTAAATACCAACGGTGCACAGAAGACCGTTACCTTCCCACCAAAGGTGGTCCCTATTTTTCTACCTGCATTTTTTATGTGCTTTCGAACTACTATGTTGGCAGAAGCTGGGACAAGTAACGGAGCTTACTCCATTACGTGGCATTAGGGATTTGAACCGCTGAACTGCGGATCTTTTGATCGACAAGCTCAGCATTTTAGCCACTGAGCACTCTATCTATCTATCTATCTATCTATCTATCTATCTATCTATCTATCTATCTATCTATCTATCTATCTATCTATCTATCTATCTATCTATCCCAACACCATTTATACATATATGCAGTGGTGGGATTCTAGTAATTTAACAACCAGTTCTTTGCCTTAATGATTTCTTCCAACAACCATTGTCAAACTGCTCAGAAAGTTAACAACCAGTTCTCCCGAAGTGGTGCGAACTGGCTGAATCCCACCACTGCATATATAGTATATCAGCACTATAGCATCATATTTCCTTGGAATGAATTTGTACTAATTCTTCCTTGATAATTAATTTGTATAGACCTCATGTTTTGATGAAGGTATTAAAGGTGCAGATAGCATCTACATTACTCATTGGGTATGAAGAAACATAATAACTTCCAGAAGGGCAATGATAAAGCAAGGGCAGCAAATATTTGATTAATCTTTTTCCACCTTGATGATTTGACATATCCACCATGCAACGACATTTTGCAAAGTGCTTACTAGGAAAATTAATTGTGTAATTAAGTGGTAGGAAAGGCAAAATATCTGTTTCTTTCTTATTCATAGAAGGATAATGCTCTATAATTTGCAAAATAGATCTCAAAGTGTTACCTTTTCCAAAAAGGTAATTGCTAGAACATTTGAAATGGCTTGTGGGCAGCAAAACAGAATAAAAAATCTAAATCTTTGCTGCCATTTAGTGTTCTTCTGAAAATCTGCATTCTATTTATTACTCCTGTAAACTAATACTATTTTAATTGCATAGATGGTATTTTTTTTCAATATTTCAATCAAGTTTATTAACATCTTTATGATATTGCTTGTAAGCTATTTAAGAAAAACTATGATCCTGAAAAAATGCTATAAGGTAGATGTATAAATGGATTTAAAACTTTTTAATCATCGCTTTACTTCTTTCATCATTTTGTATTCATTTCAATTATTTCAGCATAAACACATTTTCATAGTCCCATGAACAAAGTTCAAGTGGGAATTAGCCTATTTCTGCATGATGAGAATCATGCTTCAAAATACAAACTATTGTATCTAGAGATTATTATGTATTATGCTGTAGAAGAATTGTAGGATTGATGGGGCAGGTACCAGCGACTGAAGATAGTAAAGGAAAGATTTTGACTGTACAGTGAAATTTGATGCCTTTTTTTGCATATGAATATATTCATTGAATCCAGTTGAAAGCTAATCAGTCTTCTTTTTCACAGAACATTTTACTAAAATTTTGATTTTGCTACAATGCTTTTGTAGAATTTAACTGCTTTAACACTTCAGGGAGAAATAGTTTGCTGATACTAACATGCTTGCAAAACCTTAGCTGAGATGTTAATTTCATATAGGGTCTAAAATCCATTTTTCCAAAACCATGCTAAGTTACTTCTAAAGGAATCATTATCTCTTCTTATTCAGGTTCAGGTGTGGGCTTATCTATTCAAGGATCTGTGAATAAGAAAATAGCTCCAAATGAACAGATAATTGCACTTTGTAATGTGACATTAATTGCATTTTTACTCCTATCTGTGGTTCTTTTCTTCTCTTTTCTCCTATATTTGACATATCTCAGACCCTCTCTTTTTATGTCATAGTATTTTTTTTTCATCAGTGTATGCATTACATTAATTTCAGTATTTTTCTGAATACTTCGGTAATATTTAAGCCTCATGTCAACTGTGAGGCCCAGATTGAGTTGAAAACGTTTCTGGCTCAGGAAAACTCAGTGAGACTCAAGCATAGAACATAGGACTTAGATATCTATTGAAAGATGCACTTGTCATTTGCCAATCATTGTTACAGCTTAAGGCCTGTGTGTCCTAATTTAAGATCATACATACATGAGATTTCAAGGCTGAGACAAATGGTAATTTTTGGATAAGAAGTCCAATACCCCTGTTCCTAGCATATTTAACCGGAAGCCCATTGTAAAAAGGTTATGTAGAGTGTATTCATTAGTAATTGGACTGTGACTGAGTATCCTTGCTCTTTCTGCACATAATTACCCCTTATTGATCCTCCTAAATTGATTGTCTTCATTGACTTTTACAGACAAAGGGATTTCTCTGCTAAAGATAGCCATAGTCTCACATGGAAAGTAGAAAATGCTATCTACAATCTCCCGGGCATTATAGTGATATAACTGTATATCACTGGGAAATGATATATTCATCTTCTGTTTGTGTCCAGACTCATGTCATTACAATAATGAAGATGGTTATTATGCACATACATACTGAAATATTTAAAGGAACAGAGAGGATTCTCTTTGTCACAGTTCTTTATTATAATTATCAAAAATAGTTCTTATTAGCTTGAGTATTTTTTCTCGTTACCCAAGCATTTATAAGCAATCGGCCATGAAAAGTATCATTACTCATGATAACTCTATTGTCTCTAAATACAGTATGCTCCTCCAGCTGTTAGCTTCAGAAACATTTAACATTTTTAAGCTGCAATATGGATTTAGAAATTGATCTTACCTTTTACTATGGCATGGTGTCTTACTTTGATTTTGCCTGATACTTTAGAGTTATTCTAAGCAGGAAAGATGAAAGAAAATTCAGGGGCTACCCAATGGAAGACTAAAATCAACCCTCTTACATTTTTTTTGAACCCTGAAATAAGTGCTTGGCCTTATTTTTGGGCAGGTCTTATTATTTTGGGGTGTGTGGACCAAGATGAGGCTCCTCTTGCTGTCTTACCTGATTTATAGCTCTGCATTTAAATATTTTTGGGAAGGACTTATTTTTGGGGGGAGGCTTATTTTAGTGCATGTGCTCAAAAGCCCGATTGGGCTTATTATCAGGGGATGTCTTATTTTTGGGGAAACAGGGTAACAGTGGCAGAATGCAAGGATTAAAATAAAACTTTAAGAACAAGTTAAAATGTGGTTCTAAGCATTATTAGATATCATTATATGATTTCACTGAAATCAACAATACCTACTTATTTATATATAAATTATATATGTATACTTATATATCATATCTTCCATATCCATATATATAAACATGTGTTCAAGATTACTGCCAAAGTGAAGCTTTTCCTAAAATGCCCGCTGGCTAATATTTGTTTGTACAAATTATATAGTAAGTCATTTGTAATGTATAATTACAGATAACAGGAACTATTCATTAACAATTCACAAATAGAATTAAGGAGAATACCTTGGGTATTTCTCACAAAATGAATAATTTACCAGGCCTACTGTTTGCTATTCTGTGAGTTGCTCTAACTATAATTGCTACTTCTTCAAATAGTTACAACTTCCTGGAGATTGAATGAGGAAAGCAGAGAAGTAAAATAACATAAATACAAAGAAATGGAATATTAATTGTGGAGAGAATAAATAACATTCTTGACATGTTAGAATCAGGTGCTATTAACTGCAATCTGACCACTGAAGGGGTTATTGTTTCATTACCACCAACCAAAACTCACAGGAAAATTTATTTTTAGGGAAAAGTGTCAGATTACTGGGATTCTGAGAAAACAGCTAAATGGAAATAGTTTCTGTGTATTGATGGCTAATTGACAGATAGTTAGATTGAGAGACAGACAGACAGACAGACAGACAGACAGACAGACAGACAGACAGACAGACAGATAGATAGATAGATAGATAGATAGATAGATAGATAGATAGATAGATAGATAGATCAAACAAACTCTGGAACTGCTGTTATAATTGATGTCATGCCTTATGATCATTTTGCCTAGCAATGGAATTCCTGATCTAAATTACTGCAATTAACTAAGGACTTCCTGTAGATGTTTGAGAAGTTGTTGCATATTCATTGCTTCATCCATTCTTTCCCTATTTTTCTTTCCCTGTTCTTTTGTTTTAGAATAGAAAGAATAACAGAGTTGGAAGAGACCTTGGAGGTCTTCTAGTCCAACCCCCTGCTTAGGCAGGAAACCTTATACCACTTCAGAAAAGTGGCTATCCAACATCTTTTTAAAAATTTCCAGTGTTGGAGCCTTCACAACTTCTGGAGGCAAGTTGTTCCACTGATTAATTGTTCTCACTGTCAGAAAATTTCTCCTTAGTTCTAAGTTGCTTCTCTCCTTGATTAGTTTCCACCCATTGCTCCTTGTCCTACCCTCAGGTGCTTTGGAGAATAGCTTGACTGCCTCTTCTTTGTGGCAGCCCCTGAGATATCAGAACACTGCTATCATGTCTCTCCTAATCCTTCTTTTCATTAAACTAGACATACTCAGTTCCGGCCACCATTCTTCATAGGTTTTAGTCTGCAGTCCCTTAATCATCTTTGCTGCTCTTCTCTGCACTCTTTGTAGAGTCTCAACTTTTTTACATCGTGGCAACCAAAACTGAATGCAGTATGCCAAGTGTGGCCTTACCAAGGCATTATAAAGTGGTAGTAACACTTTTAACAGTATTTTTAACAGTAACAGAGTTGGAAGGAACCTTGGAGATCTTCTAGTCCAACCCCCTGCTTAGGCAGGAAACCCTACACCACTTCAGACAAATGGTTATCTAATCTCTTCTTAAAAAGTTCCAGTGTTGGAGAATTCACAAGTTCTGAAGGCAAGTTGTTCCACTGATTAATTGTTCTAACTATCAGGAAATTACTCCTTGTTTCTAGGTTGCTTATCTCCTTGATTAGTTTTCACCTATTGCTTTTTGTCCGGCCCTCAGGTGCTTTGGAGAATAGCTTGACTCCCTCTTCTTTGTGGCAGCCCCTGAGATATTGGAACACTGCTATCATGTCTCCCCTAGTCCTTCTTTTCATCAAGCTATAGTCATACCCAATTATATTTATTGAATTCCCAACCTATGCACAGATAAGATTGAAAACTTTTTACTGAAGAACAGTGAATAAGAAACTAAGCTCTCAAATAAAACACAGGAGCTTTGTTTAAGTTTTAAATATCACAGGCAGGGGGCAATAATCCATCCTAATACATCATAGTGGAAAAAGCTGAAACTCAATATAAATCATTTCTACGATGTCTTTTTGCATTCAGCTATTTTACAGGGGATGCCATTTTTACAGAAGTATTTGGCAAAGATCACTCTTTTCACAGAAAGAGTGATTTTTACAGAAGCATTTGGCACTTGAACCCCATAAACATGAGGTAGTAATATTATTTTTCTGTAACGGCCCCATGGCATTATTTTCAGGTTGTCTACAATCCATAAGTGAGATACCTTGAAATCATCCTTAGCTGTATCAGTGCTGAAACAGTATTTTCCTCCTTTATATCAGAGGTTCAGCCTCAAGATATATAAAATCTCTTTATCACCCATTCTTTTGAAGAAAATTCAGGTGGCTGCAGTAAATTGAAATGAAGGCAATAGAGATTGGCAACTGGAACACCAAATGTCATGCTATTATTGCTTTCTGTTCATTCAAAGATAAGACTAGATGGGATTTTGATATAGCTTTGGGGAAAGACACTGAGACAGTTATATCACCGAGACATTTTCTCTTGTCTCATTGTCACTATTGGAATTGCACTCAGATCTACTGTACATTTGGATTAATTTCAGCTACTCAGCATTATTTGAATGAAATGTGGTTGCAATGCTGGATTTTTAATGACAGGATATCATCATCAATCTCAATGAACTAAAGTGGCAGCAAAACAAATCTGGAAAAAGTATTTTAAACCGGAAGGAATATTTCAGCCTCCTGAAGTATCATCAGCTTTCAGTTCTTTCCAAGGTACATGGATAATCTTCAACTTTTTCAGTGAGATTGAACACTTGTATGCTGCTATCTGTCTAGGAAGACCCTGATCCTTTGATAACACAGGGTAGATATTTGCTATTGAATGGATGGGCACATCTGTATCTTCTAAATTCCTTTATTGCAACCCTGATAGCATTGGCATGATTCCATTTTCTGTTATTTTGAATAGGGAATATACAAAGCTGTTTAAAAAAAAAATAAGAGCTTTGTCCAAGTGGGTAATATGGCTCCAACCAATTCTATATTGCTGCCAATCCATTACAGCTGTCACAAGCAGACATCTTAAATATTCCCTACTATTGCTTTAAGTGATCCATGGAAAACAGTGATTTTTGATTCAATTACACTAGTGGACAATGAGCAATCCTTGGATTTAGTGATTTCAGAGGATGTTATAACGTTTACCAGTTTTTATTTCCAAAGCCACATGAAAGAAAGCAATGATAGCCCTTGGCTTACAATGATTAATTTAGCAACTATTCAAATTTACAATGACATTAAAAAATGACTTATGATCAGCCCTTGTAGCTATGACCATTATAGCATCCCCATGGTCACATGATCAGAATTCAGACATTTGACACCCAGCATGTATTAACAATAGTTGCCGTGTCCCAGAGTCATGTGATCACATTTGCAACCTTCCCAGCTGGGTTCCAGCAAGCAAAGTTGCGGGAAGCCAGCTTCACTTCATAATTGCATGATTCAGTTAACAACTGGCAAAAAGAAAAAAAAAGTCTGTAAAATTGGGTAGAACTCACTTAACAGTGTCTTGCTGAAATTCTGTCCCAATTGTGGTCATAAGTCAAGAACTACCTATACTAAAATTTAAAGGTCAGAGAAGTTTTGAGAGCTGCAAAATGGAGGAGTTCAAGGCAAACTGCAGTTGCCTTAGTCCTAAGTGGGCATAGTGAATGACAAATGATCAGTGCTTGGAAGCTGCTTTATAGTCAAACTGATAAATTAATTTGAAATGCCTATTCGGCACAGCATTGCAAATGTATAGCCAAGAGGTATAGATATGCACATCCTTTCTCTGCATCAGATGCCTTCAACTGAAATTGTTGCAAACTAGGGCAGATGGAAACCCTGTTTAAATTTAGAAGGCATGAATGCCACATGCTGAGTTAGGCTGAACAATTGCAGATGGTTTCCTTTACATAAATGTTATTTAATATTGAAGTCAGTGCAAAAAAATGTTGTAGTGTTAGTTGTTCTGACCTAGGCTTCCCCAGCAGCACGAAGCCAGGTCCTCGTCCTGATAAACCCCTTTTATTTAATTTACAGTGAATTCCTCTCCAGCAAAGTCCTTCCTCTCCCACAGTCTTTCAAGATAGTTCACAATTAGTGACCTTTATCAGGCTTGAAGAGTGGCCAGGCTGATATCTTTCAGATGCTGCAATACTTGGCAAGAATGCAGTAATTAGCTAATTGTCTCCTGCAAACTCCACTCCCCTTTCGCTCCTCTTTTATTCCCTCTGGGAGGGGCCATTCATCGTCCACCTGTGGCCTTACACCCAAGTCGACCCTTGTTGCTTAGCTGTTCCCTTCTCCTGGCAACTCTCTGCATGCACACACTGGGAACAGGCTCCAGCTTTTGGTCTGCCTCACTGATGTCTGACTCCAAAGGCAGATAATTGGCATATGGGTCTGGCCCCCTCTCTGCCTCCGACACAGAGCCCTCATCAGAGCCTTCCCCAGACTCCAGGACTGGCCCATGTTCCTCCCCAACCTCCTCACTGTCTGAATCTGCTGCCAGATCCGCTGGCCACTGGTGGGCCACAACAGTAGCATCGATAGTCAATGCTTAGAAATTCCTGAATTTCACAATGGGAAACCTGCCCTGATGCCCAACCTACCAAAATGTACGACAGTGTAACCAGAGAGCAGAGTTCCCAAGCATTGCCTCCCACCAGAAATTAGCATTCTGTTATTTATTGGTGGCTTAATAAAAGTCCTGCAACATCCTTAAAGGATTTGTCAGGGTGGGAGTGATCTAGAAAGTAATCAAAGAGGATTATTTCCTCCCAAACCATCACTGAAGTTATTTACTGATCAAGTGGCATCAGCTAAGAGTTTGGGATTAAATGTCAAATTTCCTCTCTTTTGCTATCCTTTTTAGCCATTCATATATCATTCAATTATTTTCTCTCTCCCCTTCTTTTTTATTTTTTATTTTTGTATTGTTTAGAATGTGACCAAATACTACACTCTTTCATTTCCATTTCATTTCATTTGCACATCTTAATTATTCTTTCTGAATACTCCAGGGAAAGATAGAGGTTTCTTAATGAATATGCATCAATCACCATATTTTCCTTTGTTCAAAAGAAAAATGGGCGTGGTGGGAAGTATAACAACATTTCAAAATCGCCTTTTGAAATCATCAGCAGATTAATATTCTGCCAAACCGAAGCAGCAGCAACACAACCCTTTCCATGAAAATGATGCAGCTGACAGAAAAACAATTGCAGGCACTACTGGGAACACAACTCTGGCTGCTGGTTTCTCAGCATCTGGCGCCTTTTCACAACTGACATACTAAATGTATTTTCTGTGGTGAAATGGCCCGTGCATCTGTAGAAATGTCTCAGCAAGGGAACTTTGGGATCCAGGAAGGGTCTGTTAAGGAGGAGCACACACTCTAGTATTCTTCAAAGATAGCAATGTTGTCTCCTCCTTCAATGAGGGTTAGAAATCTCCCTGAGTCAAGAAATTACATTAATCTCCAGCTGCACAATCATCTGTGGGCTTGGTGGGCATGGTGTGGCTTAGTGGGCGTGGTGTGGCTTGGTGGGTGAGGCAGTGGTAGGATACTGTAAAATATCGATTCCCACCCCACTCCAGGGGAAGGATACTATAAAATCTCTATTTCCACGCCTGTGGGGCCCACCCCAGTCTGGGGCCAGCCAGAGGTGGTATTTGCTGATTCTCCAAACTACCCAAAATTTCCACTACCAGTTCTCCAAACTGCTCAAATTTTCTGCTACCGGTTCTCCAGAACCTGTCAGAACCTGCTGGATTTCACCCCTGTTGCCTGGTTAAATATAATAAAACCATTCTCCAAAGTCTATCTTCCCCAAAAAGTCCAGCTGAAAATGTTTTCGAGTGAGTATGATAAATCCATTCCCCAATCTTTTTCAATCTTCTTAGAGAAAACCAATCTATCACTTATCCATTCAATCAGTTTTCTGATCTTGTAAAAGAATGGAAGCCTGAACTTTGGGAAAGCATGCATAATCCCCTCAGTCAGTTCTAAATCGGTAACATCCATATCTTTTTTCAGTCTCCTTCACCGAATATATCACTTTCAAATCGAATACCTTTGGTGAATCTGATTTAACTCCAGTTACTTGCATTTGGATGTGTGTGTGTGTTTTCAGCCATTATTATTTTGTCAAAGTGTTTTAAAAAGTTTTCAACTTGGGTTTTCATATTACCAAATAGCCTTTGTTTTGCTGCCCACCACTTTTCCTTGTCTATAATCAGATAAATTGTTGCTCTGGTGTAACTTAGCAACAAAGAGATAAAACTCCTCAGAAGCTGGGATATTCCTCAGAGTGAAAAGATAAGTAGAGAGGCAGGGAGAATGTTTGGATATTTCAATCCAAGATAAAAAAAGCTTTTTTAAAAAAAGAAATCTCCAAACTTTTTGCAACTTAATAAAATGCAAAATCCCTGTAGTGAAAGTCCAATATATATATAAATCAAGTCCAAACTCTTTCACTACTCCAAGACATGCTGTATTTTCCTTATAGAAGACAGAAGTTATTCAAAAGAATCAAAAAGATCAGAAGGAAAGAACAATAAAAAACAGATAAAATCAAGCAAGGTGTTAAAATAAATCAGAGCTGAACCAGCCAGTCAACTTTTAGATATAAAAAGCAAAAGAAAACAGAAACTTCAGAAAGTGTAATTAAAACCCAGGCATACTTAAGAAAATGATCTGCCAAGAGGAAATGGATGGGTGGTCTGATTTTCTATCAGTCCAACTGTCATCTGTCATTATACATCCTGGGTGGGTCTACAGTTGTCTAAAACCCAACCTGGGTAATTTTAAAGTGCTCCCATTTAAATCTAGAAAGCATTGCTGTCAAAGGACAGCTTTGGCAGCAAAATCAGCAGAATAGCAGAAGAGAAAAATCTCCCTACTGTTCAGTAGCCATCTTGGGGAGGTGATTTTTAACCCTTCCCTATATGAATTCCACTATGCTATATATAGCAGTGAGGGAGACAGTGCACTATCCTTCATGGTGCTGACAATGATTGTCTAATCATCCAATAAAATATAAATGTATCTGTTTAGTTCCAAATATATGTGCCATGCTTTAATTACTAGAAAGCTCACAAAAAAAAAAAGGATGGAAAGGGAATAATTATGATTTGAATGAAGAATCTGAAACATTGTAGGCTAATGAACAGCACTATTAATGCTAATACCCTATGGCCAAATGCTGCAGTTAGATTTCAATTCTAATACTTCTTCAGCAAATGACCAAAAAACACATGAAGTTAAGTCATCATAGAAACTAAATTCTCATGTATCTTGAAAGAAGCAGTTTGAGAAAGCTGTCCAAAGCATTGGCCAAGGACTAAACACCATGGAATGCACATGAGCCGCTAAAGTCAATGCATGATGACCGTGATTACTTAGATTATTAGCAGAAATTTGCCAAAAGCAAAATGTGTCCGAAACAAATAAGAACAAGATCTGTTCTTAAATGTAACAGTTATAGATGATGTCCTGAGACAGAAATAATGGCTCATGTTATATAGCCTGCAAGCTGAATTAAAAAACCACAAGGAATTCTCTTCCTTGAATTATTCCCACCTGAAAAGTGAAATGTCTGGGGTTTTTTTCACACACACAAGGCGTTGTTTTATGTTTTGTCAGGAATCACACAATGCACTATAAAAATTGTCTGTAGATTGGAATGAGTGGATTGAATCATATTAAAGCAAACCATTTTATCAATCATCCAGTGTTTGGCTGATGTGAGAAAGGCAGCTATGCTTGAAGACAATAAACATCCCAAAATCCATATTGTTAATGCCTTTATTAGCCCTACGTCATTTGTCTGTGCAGCCTTTGAACTAGCTTAATAAAAATGCTGTCTAATATACACTAAAATAATGGAAAACAGCACACCTCAGCAAAGGACTGGGATTTTATTCATAGTGACTGATGGGAAGAGAGATTAATTTTTTATATTGAGGCAGGCAGGAGTGAGTTTTCTAATTATTACTTTCAGTTCTCCCATTGTGATTTTTTATGTGAATAGAGAAATAATTAACAATAATAGTAGCCTCAAGCACAGCACTGCTTATAAATGTACTCATTTTGTACTCCCGGCTTTGAGATAAGCCATCATTTCTTTTTTGCACCCTGACAAAGCTTTCACCCCACCTCTTTTTCTACCTATAGGACACCATTTTTTTTAACTGTGATAATCTAGAAGTCATCTCTGCATTAATTTAATGGGCTTGCAGATGTTACCACACAGAGGTCCACGGTGGGGCTGACAGATGTTAAAAGAAAATAAAATCAAATGAGTGCATGGAGAATACAGCATCTGTTCTCTTCTCTCAATCTTATCTACCGAAAAAGAGGAAAAAAGCCAGTTCTTTCCTTTGATAATAGCTACAACAGCAAAAGCAATATTTTTGGTGCAATTGCTTAAAGTAGAGGAACGCAGCTTCCGTTGGCTTAGAGTGCCCGAGAGTTAGTATCATGTCTTATTTTCTTAACAATATCCCAAGTCTGAAACAACCATTGCACCTTAAAAATACCCAGATATTCCAAAGTTTGGAACATAATGTAACATATTAATACCTGCAACATTAAAAAGTTCCCCATAAATCTATGTTATGTACATAAACTATTAATCCTTAGTATTAATATCCCTGTGGGCAAAGTTGTTGTAAAGTTGTTATATGGCAGTTACTGTACTAAATTATCCTAAGTCTCTTAATTCGCTCATAATGAATTGTCATTTTGACCTAAGACCAAACAGAATAGATGTACTGGCTTCTGCATTCAATTCAAGGTGTTGGTTATCATAGCACAGATCCAAGCTATCTGAGAATCTGGATGAGTTGGAATTAGCCAACTAAACCCATGCTAGCAGAAGGGGCATGCTGCAGGAATTTCAGCTGGCGGCCCAAAGAGCTTTTCTGCCATGCCTTCCATCTTCTGGAACATCTTGTTCCCCTTTTTGGCCTTCTGAAAGGCCCTGAAGATATGGCTAAGCCAACTAGACTGGGGCCCCAATGAGATGTGGCACGTTGGAGGTGGCTGATGGAGTAGAGAACACCAACTTACTCCCTGTGTGCACTTTGCTCCCTCCCTCTCCATCCTGCTTAGATTTGTTTTAATTAAATTTTTAAATTTAGGATTTTTTAAATTATTATTTTAAGAGAGCTGTGGTGATGCAGTGGTTAGAATGCAGTACTGCAGGCTAACTCACTGTTCACTCCAGGGGTTTGATCCTGACCACTTCAAGGTGTCAACTCGCAAAGCATCCCTGGCCTGCTCTTGAGTTGCCATAGGCAAGGGGGATGGGAAAACAGCAAAGCAGCATGGCAGCCAAAAACAAAAGCACATTCCAGGCATATCTCTCTCAAGGCTGTCTCTCAGGGTTAACTACAGTGGCTGGAGGGGAGTGATCTCTACAACCAGCAAAATTGCTCAGTTGGTGAATGTGACTGATGGCATACCCTCGGGGGAGGGGGAAAACAGGGTCAAGATTGGATCGTAAATTATGTGGGGTCAGAGTTGGCTTCACTTGGAATGTGCCGACATGAAGCTCCTAATAAATGACTGGATTTCTTTTGAAGCTTGGCTTGAGGCTAATGATTTAATTAGGGCATCTGTCAGAACCCTGACACAAGGTTGACACAGCCTTCCATTCTTCTGAGGTCAGTAAAACGAGGACCCAGATTGTTGGGGGCAACATGCTGATGTTGTAAACTGCTTATAGAAGGCTGTAAAGCACTATGAAATGATATATAAGTCTAAATCCTATTGCTATTGCTAATGTTTAATGCAGCATTTTATTCAATGTCTGTAAGTTGCCTAGAATCACCTTTGGCAAAATGGGTGGTGTACAAGTTTGATAAATAAATTCCACAACATTAGATATGATCATTCTGACAGCCGAGTCATGCTCAGCCTTCAAATTATATCAGCTCTATATCAATTTGATGGATCATGAATAATACATAGATGTTTTCTAGAAGAAATCCTAAAATTTAATGTGATTTCTGAATGTACTGTCTGCAAAGAAGTAGTAGACCTGTGTACCATAGACCAGTGTTTCTTAAACTTAGTAACCTTAAAAGTGTCATGGTGATTCAGATCCCAAGTCAGAGGAGATTGTCAATGAACAGTCAGCTGCAAAATGGCCAACAGACAATGAGCAGTCAGTTTCAGAGTCTTTGAACAAACTGGGATCTGAACAGGCAGAAGAGGTGTTACAAGGCACTGAATTGCCATCCCATCCTAATGCAAAAGTTTGTTGGGCTGCAAAGCGAGCAAAGACATCCCAGAAGCAACCCCAGAGTTTCTCACTTAGCAGGATAAGAATCCTTCCTTGAGGGCAATCGCTTGTAATACCAGGATTTTTTATCAGTACGAGATTCAAACAATACATACTTTTTTATTTGTTTCTAAAAAGCTGATTGATATATAAAATCCATATACAGTAGTGGCCAAAATTGTGGAAAGCTTTTGGGGAAAGTATATTTTTGAGGTTTGATAGCTAATAACACCACTTTTTTTTTTGGAGTTTCAAGATAATCATATTCCACTGCTGGAATGGCCTGGGAATAGCCAGACCTTAACCCAATTGAAAATCTATGGAGCCGACTAAAGAAACTTGTTAGTCAGAAGCGACCCAGCAATAAAACCCAGTTGACAGAAGCCATCATTCAATCTTGATTTCACGTTATAACAGCTGCAGAACTAAAAGACTTTGTTCACTCCATGGGAAGATGTTGTAAGGCCATAATTCATGCTAAAGGTTACCCAACTAAGTATTAACTGACATGGTGATACTTTTTGTATATCTTGTTTTTTCTATGGTGATAATTTTTATATATCTCATTTTTTTTTCTAAGTGTTTCACTTTTCTTCCTTAAACTGTGACTGCTATTCTAATAGCAAATCTTTCATAAACGTTATTGCATTACATACTTGATTAAATTATCTTTCCATTGATATATAACTTTAAGGTACTTCCCCCTCAAAAAAGTGGTGTTATTAGCTAATTTTAGAAAATACACTTGTCCCAAAACGTTTCCACAATTTTGGCCACTACTGCAACATGACAAAAACAGAAACAAAATTAGATGATCATTCACATGTATCCATGATGATCATTCACATGTATCCATTCACATGATCCATATACAACCATGGATATACAATCCATGGTTGTATAAATAAAACTTAAAATTGGTGAAGATGAGTTTTTAGACTCTTTTCCAACTTTGCGATTGCTTTCAGACTTCTCCCATTCAGAAAAATATTCAGTATCCTCCTAACTTCATATGAATTTTGCAATAGCTCTGTGATTTGCCACTGATGAGTTTAATGAAAGACCCTATCAAGGAAAGAAAACCAAAACTGCATCCATCTCCATTCGTCTCTACATTATATTAATTCACATTTAACTATGGTTGACTGAACAAACCTAACACAATAAGCCAAAAAGCAAATAAACTGCATTATGATTTGACACGTTGAATGATCTAAGCCAATGGTTCCTAATTCTTATTTTAAATTACTTAACAAACTTGTCAATTTTGACAAGAGCTTTAATTAGGGTAGCTTAACAGAACCTAAATTGGTTCAAGAAAATATAGAGGATGAATGCCTCTAAATGGGCTAAGGAATTAGAAACCAGACCCGTATGTGAATAAGGCTGTCTAACTTTTGAAAGGATATAAAAAGACACAAATAAGATGAATCGCTGTTTATTAGAATTCAAAAGAATTCATCATTGTTTCAGAAATATATCCGTTGGATCTTAATACATGCATACATCAACATCATCATCATAAAGTTACTCATTCTAAGGCAAGCAGAATTTTGTGTCTGCTTTCCTCATAGAAATGAATTTAGAACTCACTAACATAATGACAGCCAGGTTTTGCTTTGTTTTTTAAATTTATATGCCACCCTTCTCCGGAGACTCAGGGCAGCTTACAATGCGTTAAGCAATAGCTTTCATACTTTTGTATATTTATACAAAGTTAGGCAAGCAGAATTTTGTGTCTGCTTTCCTCATAGAAATGAATTTAGAACTCACTAACATAATGACAGCCAGGTTTTGCTTTGTTTTTTAAATTTATATGCCACCCTTCTCCGGAGACTCAGGGCAGCTTACAATGCGTTAAGCAATAGCTTTCATACTTTTGTATATTTATACAAAGTTAGTTTATTGCCCCCACAAACTGGGTCCTCAATTTACCTACCTTAGAAAGGATGGAAGGCTGAGTCAACCTTGAACCGGGTGAGATTCAAACTTACATTATTATTATTATTATTATTATTATTATTATTATTATTATTATTATTATTATTATTATTATTTAATCTGTAGTGAGATTCACAGTCTTTGAGGCTGGTTAATAGCTCAGCAGCTCGAGTCCTAACCAAGGACCTAGGAACTGTTAAGGTATCGTCGGAGGATGTAAGCTGTTCCGAGTAAGGTGGTTTTTTGTAGAGTCAAAATGTTCAAGTCCGGTAAATTTAGAATTTCTAAATAGCGGGGTAGCCCTTTGGGTATTGCTCCAAGGGCTCCAATTACAATCGGAACGACACATGATTTCTTTTTCCATAGTCGCTCAACTTCGATTTGCAAGTCCCGGTACTTTGTGATTTTTTCTTGCTGCTTATCTTTAATTCGTGCATCACCAGGTATTGCAATGTCAATGAACCATACTTTTTTCTTTTCAACTACCGTTATGTCAGGTGTGTTGTGGACCAAGTGCCTGTCAGTCTGAATCCTAAAGTCCCACAAGATATTATTATTATTATTATTATTATTATTATTATTATTATTATTATTATTATTATTATTACTATTACTATTACTATTTTGATTTATATGCCGCCCTTCTCCGGAGACTCAGGGCAGCTTACAGTGCATTAAGCAATAGTCTTCATACTTTTGTATATATTTATACAAAGTCAGCTTATTGCCCCCACAAACTGGGTCCTCAATTTACCCACCTTAGAAAGGATGGAAGGCTGAGTCGACCTTGAGCCTGGCTAGGATTGAACTCGCAGAATTACAGGCAGCTGGATGTTAATTGCTGCCTTTAGTAGGAGACATTAGCCCCCTATGCTACTCAGGCTCTTTTGAATTAAGTAATTGCAGACAGCTGGAGTTAATCACAATGCTTTTAGTCTGCTGAGCCACCAGGCCCATTTTTGTTTGGTGTAGTGGTTAAACTTTTGCTTAAATTATAATTTTTAAATGAATTGAACTATACATTTCCTGAAAATATAGCTTTGTACTAACACCCAGAACCACTCCTATTCCCCGTTTTCATCCAAGCAGTTAGAATAGGACATTGATAGTTCTTTTCCAGAAGGGAGGGTCCATTATGACAGAAGGCCTTTCAATTCCCCCCACAAAGAAACTGGATCCTATCTAGAACATGTGGAAATCTTCATGCCCTTTTTTTCTGAAGAACAATTTTCAAACTGGATGCTACAGGTAGTGCAAAGAATATGAAAATCAAATAGATTCCTATTTCTTATGTTTGTATAGATCCATGATGGCAAATCTCTGACACGCATACCAGAGGTAGTACGCAGCTCCCTCTTGGTGGGCATGCAAGCTATCACCTTAGCTCAGCTCTGTGGCGCATGCGCACACTCCTCCCGCCACCCAGGTAGTCTTTGGATCTCTGCTGCGCATGCGCGGGGAGCGGGGGGCATGCGGAGGGTGCAAGTAGTGCAGTAGTGCGTTTCAAACCCGGCACTACCAGTTCACTATTGGGAGCGTGCGGGCATGTACCCTTGCTTCGTGAGCATGTGGCGCTTCTGTGCATGCGCAGAAGGTTCTGCACATGCATAGAGCATTTTTTATGATGTCTGACGGATGGGCAGAGACTCTTGCCGCCGCCACTACCAGTTCGCCTGAACTGGGGCGAACTGGTAGCAACCCACCACTGTTGCACATGCATGCACTGGGTGCATATGGGTGGGACTGCGTGTATGCGTAAGGGCAGGGCGCATATGGGGCACACATGCATGTGTGGGCACAGGGGGCAGGGTTACACACACATTGCATTTTGGGGGGTTCAGCTGCACACTTGCGCATTCGCGTGTGCACATTCATGCACTCTTTGGGCACTTGGTCCAGTAAAGGTTACCCATCACTGATATAGGTGGTCCTTTCAACTGAGCTGCAGAAGAGAACTATCAGAGGGCAAAAGCCATTACAAGAATGTAAGTACAAAAATATTCTAGGATCACATCCCTGCAAGTTGTTTTTAACTCCTAATCATATTGAGTTGGAATAATTAAGATGTGCCTCATATCAGTTTCACCGAGGATCGCTCTGCCTAGTAATGTTCATCATCATTGTTCAAAATCAGAATGGAACTTACTACACTTCATTATCCGAATCCAGGACAATGGATAAGTAATACACAAAGGAAGTGCTAATTTATACACCTGTCTTGAGGAAACTGAGGTCCATTGATTTAAAGAATTAATACTGCTTGCCTTAGGGCTTTGTAGCAGGAGTGAAATGCTCCTGGTTCGGACCGGATTGCCCGATCCGATAGCGATGGTGGAGGGTGGTTCGGTGAATCGGTAGCAAAAATCCCTGCACCCTCCCCCCCTCATACCACCATGCCCAGCTAAGCCGCACGATCATCAGAGGCTTTTTTTTTTTTTTTTACTTTTAAAAGCATTTTTTCAGTGGAAGAGGTTGTAGAAAAATGTTTTTAAAAGTTAAAAAAAAAAGCCTCTGATGAGCGTGCGGCTCAGCTGGGACGGTGAGAGGCTTTTCAAAGCATTTTTTTCTGCAACCTCTTTGGCCAAAGAGGTGGTAAAAAAAAATGCTTTGAAAAGCCTCTCTGACAATCCCAGCTGAGTTGCCTGATCTGCTGAGGCTTTTCAAAGCATTTTTTTTTACCACCTCTTCGGCCGAAGAGGTTGCAGAAAAAATGCTTTGAAAAGTTAAAAAAAAAAAAAGTTGGACACACCCACTCAGTCACATTACCCCCTACCACCACCAAGCCACGCACACAGAACTGGTAGTAACAAATTTTACATTTCACCCCTGCTTTGTAGTTATCTAAATAATAAATGAATCAGTTTCAAATATTGTTCTTGAGTTGTTGAAAAGAATTGTAAAAATGAATTGTATTTCTAGGTTTAATTTGACCAGCAATAGCTGTACAATTCAGTGGGAGGTAAACATATTGTTCTTTACTCCTTCTTAGATAAAGAAGTATGATGCTTTAATATGATCTTGCTACAGATAGTTCAGTAGAAACAGCTGATTTCCAATTCCAAATTAATTATTCCTATAAATATCATGCAGCTTTCATTTTATCACAGTGAGAGAGACAGCCCAATTATAATCGGAGCAATAAATGTGTCTCTGGGTCAGGGTAAAGAATCTTGTGACAAAATCATTTCTCACAGCCAATCTGAATATATGCCTGTATTCTATTATAATTATTTATTTAAATACAACGAACAATAAGTCAAATAATAGGTGTAACCTCAGAGAAATGAAAGCTGTCATGATATTCATTGTGACATGAAATGAATACTCAAAATGAATACCAATGGAAAATGCATTTGGTCTTAACAGATAATGAGGTATTTTTCAGGGTGATATACACACACATACTGATCTCAGGATATAAATATATATTTCCAAAAATAAAACCACCTCCAGGAAAGGATACTAAGGGAATATTCTTAACTGCTACCCTACTTCCAAAGATAAATAGCAGACAATCCCAACCCCTTGAATCATCATTTCAGAGATATTTCCTTACCTAAACAGAAAAACATCATGGCTTCAAAATCTAAGGGGCTGGTTTGGACAAACTCAGCAGCACTTTTTCATGTGGCTGCTGATAAAAATAGAATCGCCAACATCCGATGATGGATATGGCACAAGAAGAAGAAACAGAAAAACAGAAAGACCATGGGAAGCCAGAAAAGCATTGGAAACAGAAGCAACTTCTGATTTCCTGCTGGCTTCTCCATTGATTTGTGGAAAGCTGGCAGGGAACATTGGAAATGATGCTTGCTTGCTCCTCCCTCCAGCATTCTGTAAGATAGCCCATTTAAGTTAACTTGGTTAAATAATTGTTGCCCTAAAAAATCTTTCAATTTCACCCAATTGAAAGTTACACAAAATAGACACAACAGTTTTAATAATATATAGCAGTGATGGCAAACCTTTTTGCTGTCGTGTGCCAGGAGTGAGGGGGAGGTTGTATATGCGCCCCTCCTTGGCACATGCGCGCGCGACCCCCCTCCTCCCCACTCTTGGCACACATGGCCCATTTTCCTTTCTCTCCAAGCTCCAGAGCCTTTCTAGGAGCTTGAGGAGGGTGAAAATGGCCTCCCCCACCTCCGGAGGTCCAACTGGAAGTTGGCAAATGGCCCATTTCCTGTCTCCGGAGGGCCTCTGGGGTGGGAGGCCGTTTTTGCCCTCCCCAAGCTCCTAGAAAAGCTCTGGAGTCTGAGGAGAGAGAAACCTGACCGCCCCCACCACCACCCCGAGGCCCTCCAGAGGCAGGAAACACCCTATTTCCTTACTTCCAGAAGGCCCAGAGGACCCGAAACTCAGCTGGCTGGCACACGTATGCATGCCGGAACTGAGCTTGCAGCTCTCTGATATGGCTACACGTGCCACCTGTGGCACGTGTGCCATAGTTTTGCCATTACGGATATATAGATAATGTCATTTTTCAGTCCTAAGGAATGGGCATTTTAAGGATATTCAGGAGCATTCTTCTTATTACTTCTTAATATTGCAGGACCCCATCACTGGTACTTAAAAACAAATCCCCAGGACAGTAGAGTCTCTCTCTAAACTTCTCTTTCTTTGGACATGACCAAGCATTCATGCAGATAGCACTGACAACTCTTCAAGTGATGCCCTCTTGTTATTTCTGGTGAAAACAAAGTTATATTCATTGTTAAGGTTGGCAGAGTATTAAAGAAAAGGTGGTCAGCAAACTTTTAGCATTTGTCATGCTAAATGTTTCATGTTAGCGTGAGACATGAGTGTTAGCAGGGTGCCAAAAAGAGTCAGAATGATAACTGCCACAATATGATTGTAACTCTGCCCACTGTTAATGTGTGCCGTTACGTTACATTAGGAGTCAATCTGGTATAGTGGTTAAAGTATCAGGAGAGACACTGGAAGACTGCTGGGTGACCACTCTCTCTCAGTCCTAGGAAGCACTTGGCAAGAAAATTGCAGAAACTAGTTCAGTCACCAATACTCAAAAACTAATTCAAAGGCACTCAGACATGTGCACACACACACACATACATATTTTTGTATTCATCATGTGTAAAAACACTAGGTTTTAATGTACTAAAGCTCACCATTGTGGCAGCCATCTTGGCATTTCTGATCATACCCTTCAGGTACCTCTAATATGAATGATTCTCCTCAAAGCATTGAAAAGAAGCTGTATGTTAGAACAAAAGAGTTGGAAGGGACCTTGGAGGTCTTCTAGTCCAACCCCCTGCTTAGGCAGGAAACCCTACACCACTTCAGACAAATGGTTATCCCACATCTTCTTAAAAATTTCCAGTGTTGGAGCATTCACAACTTCTGGAGGCACAATTGTTCCACTGATTAATTGTTCTAACCCTCAGGAAATTTCTCCTTAGTTTCAAGTTGCTTCTCTGATTAGGAGAAACACATCACAACAGGCTTCCAGAAGATCACGTGAAGTTTAGAATCAAGATCACATTGAAGTGTTAATACCACTTTATATGCCTTGGTAAGGCCACACTTTCCCCCAGTTTGTTGTCCTGTCCTCAGATGCTTTGGAGAATAGCTTGACTCCCTCTTCTTTGTGGCAACACCTGAGATATCGGAACACTGCTATCATGTCTCCCCTAGTCCTTCTTTTCATTAAACTATATATACCCAGTTCCTGCAACTGTTCTTCATAGGTTTTAGCTTCCAGTCCCCTAATCATCTTCGTTGCTCTTCTCTGCACTCTTTGTAGAGTCTCAACATCTTTTTTACATCTTGGTGACCAAAACTGAATGTAATATTCCAAGTGTAGCCTTACCAAGGCATTATAAATTGGTATTAACACTTCAATGTGATCTTGATTCTAAACTTCACGTGATCTTCTTCTGGAAGCCTGTTGTGATATGGTTCCTTCAAAGATTACATCTTAGCTGTCTGAGCATTTGCATGTAGACCCAACCATTTCACTAGCCGTTTCAATAAAATGCTGGGGACAGAACCCATAGGGCTTTGCAAACCAACTGAAAGTTTTGGTCAAGTAAAGCATCTTTCCTTAAAAGATAAAGCAGCCACACAATTCTTCCAAAGGGAAAAAAAAAAAACACAAGTGTTTCTACAGCCCTAATACTCTTTGCAAGATGTGTTTTTCAAATCCTTTGCACTGTTCCGTTTGTTATATGCTTTATATAGTCATCTTTTGTCCATAGTTTTGTGATAGGTTGACTGATGCAGAACTTAACTGAATAAAATATTTTATATATTCATTTAGAGTTGACATAGACACATACTCATATTGTGCGCACTTGTAGGTTAGCCTTGTACAGATTCCTTTCTTTGCATAAAAGCTTTCACTTCGTGTCAAGATCATAAAGAAATTGAAAACAAGATGAGAACAATTCCTGCTTCTAGATCTGACCCCAATTTTCTGAAGTACCATTCAGCAACATGGCTCTTGAATTTGAAAGGGAAAAGATTGCTCTGAAACACATCTTTAATTCTTTAACCTAATCATATCTTTCCCCAGAATTATACATTACTGTAAAGAGTTGCAGACAATAATGTTCAAAGTTCTTCTTTGTCCGTAGCCTGAGCCTATAATCTAAGTGGGTCTCTCACCACCACTCAGATTAGGATACCCCATTCCTTGTTCAACTTTAATTGCTATTGTAAATTGAAGTGAACACCAGTCCTATTTATTTCTCTTTTTTCTTTTGTACATAAAAATAGAGCTTCCCCCCCCCCCCCAAAGTAAACCCTGTAATACAAATATGAGCAAAGAAAATTGGGCTAGTTTGCTTTGAGATACAATTTTATTTAAAGAGTAATTAGAGTTTATAATATGAAAAAGTATAAATGGACATATTTATTTATATATATAAATAAAAGCCATCATTCGGTATAAATCAAGGAATTAAAATATGTAAAGCTTTAATTTTAATTACCTGCTTTATACCAAATGGTGGCTTTTATTTATTTATATTTATTAATAAAACCGAAATTTTCCTTCTGTTATTATTTATTAATGTATTGTACTGACATTATTTTCTTTGTACTTTTTTTTTGAAAAATATCCTGATTAGCCCAGAAAATTGTCATTATTGGAAGGATTAAAATGATAACGGATGGATAAATTGTTCTACTCCAGTTTTCATAGCAGAGTAATAAACAAAATAAGCAAATATAGTATTTCAGACCAGAGCGCACCTTTCTTTAAAAGTAAAATTTACTGTTTTCTTTCTTTACTACAGATGCAGCATAATTGCCTTTGTGTATGAGAACCACAAACAAAAAATTAAATATTGTTTTGGTCGCCACGATGTAAAAAAGATATTGAGACCCTAGAAAGAGTGCAGAGAAGAGCAACAAAGATGATTAGGGGACTGGAGGCTAAAACAGATGCAGTACGGCTGCAGGAACTGGGTATGTCTAGTTTAATGAAAAGAAGGACTGGGGTAACATGATAGCAGTGTCCTGGTATCTCAGGGGCTTCACAAAGAAGAGGGAGTCAAGCACTTGAGGTTAGAACAAGAAGCAATGGATGGAAACTAATCAAGGAGAGAAGCAACTTAGAACTAAGGAGAAATTTCCTGACAGTTAGAACAATTAACCAGTGGAACAACTTGCCTTCAGAAGTTGTGAATGCTCCAACACTGCAAGTTTTTAAGAAGGTGTTAGATAACCATTTGTCTGAAGTGGTGTAGGGTTTCCTGCCTGGACAGGGGGTTGGACTAGAAGACCTCCAAGGTCTCTTCTAACTCTGTTATTCTAAATATCATCACTTCACTTCCTTATATTTAAGAAACATAACCTCCTCCCCTCTCCTCCATCTGATAGAAGTTTATGATATGCTTTTTGGTCATAAACTGGAAAGTCTAATTGAGTTTTCTTTCGGGGGCAGGCAGGCTTTTAAGATTAACTTTAAACCTCTAAATTATTTTAGTTCCAATGTAACCTAAAACTGACATGCCAAGAAAGCTGAAGCAAGCAAACAGGGCAAAACGTTCATAGAGGAATATCTACAGTGCATTAGAGAATTGGGTTGTGTATCAGATTGCAAGTCATTTCATACTTATTGTATGACTACCTCATGCTTCTCAGAAAGCACATCAAATTGTCCAATTTTCAAAAAATGCCAAGGTTGGCTAACATCATGGCTCAACACAAATAGTAACAAATCCAGATACACCTGGAAAATGGTACGGTTAGTCATGCAAGGCATTGGTTAAAATGAAAAGCTCAGTTAAAAAAAAAAACAAAAATGTTGAAGCGAACTTCATTTTTTCAGAGTTACAAATGGGTACAGTGCTTATGCCCTGTAATTGTTCTCCTATACTTTTCTCTTTCCAGGTTTCTGAAATTTACACATTGTTCAAGAGACCAAAAAAAAAAAAAAAAAGGCTAGGAAGGAAACAAAAAGACCAGAATATGTCCCTTTACCCCCAAAATAGTGAAAGAGCTTTATATTAGCAGATATAATTCAGCATTTCTTCCAGGAAGATATTTTAACTTTGAATATGTGAGGATATCTGTTTCAATAGCTAAGTGGTGGGAAGGAGATACCATATTATAGAAATGTTTAATTCATTCTTTTTCTCCTTATTATCTTTTAAGGAAAATGTCAAGTGGTGCTGATTATTTTATAGATCCCTCTATTTTTCTGATCAAAATGCAGCTAGTTGATTGAATTAGGCTTCTATGCCTCCTGACTCATAAAGCCCCTTTACATAACTATGTGCAGGGCACTGTTTTTGGCTGCCTAATATCCCTCACAGGAATTAAAAAACAACAACAACATTTTCCCACTATATCTGGATATCACAAACATTTTAAAAAGATTAATACTGTCTGGGGACGCCCTGTGCCTGTTAAATAGGTGTGTGTGTGTGTGTGTGTGTATGTATGTATGTGTGTGTGTATGTATGCGTGTGTGTGTGTGTGTGTGTGTATATTATATATATATAATTCAAGGAAGAAAAAAGCTGAATCATATTTAGCCTTATCATAATATTCAAACTCGATTTAATAAGGCAACCCGCCTAAGAATTAGTGTCTGAAAAGATTCCTCTTACAAGTAGAATAGAATAGAATAGAATAGAATAGAATAGAATAGAATAGAATAGAATAGAATAGAATAGAATAGAATAGAATAGAATAGTGGAATGAAGAACAGAACGGAACGGAACAGAACAGAACAGAACGGAACGGAAAGGAACAGAACAGAATAGAATAGAATAATGGAATGAAGAATAGAACAGAACAGAACAGAACAGAACAGAATAGAATAATGGAGAATAGAATAGAATAGTGGAATGAAGAACGGAACGGAACGGAACAGAACAGAACAGAACAGAATAATGGAATGAGGAACAGAATAGAACAGAATACAATAGAATGGAAAATAGAAAGGATAGGATAGGATAGGATAGGATAGGATAGGATAGGATAGGATAGGATAGGATAGGATAGGATACAATAGAATGGAAAATAGAAAGGATAGGATAGGATAGGATAGGATAGGATAGGAGAGTAGAGTAGAGTAATGGAATGAAGAACAGAACGGAAAAGAACAAAACAGAACGGACGGAACGGAATGGAATAGAATTCTTTATTGGTCAAGTGTGATTGGACACACAAGGAATTTGTCTTTGGTGCATATGCTCTCGGGGTACATAAGGAGAATAAAATACATTCAAGAATAAAAAGATACAACATTTAGTGATAGTCAAGGTTACTAATAAGCTATTAAATCATACTAGGAAACATAAAAACAATATAAATTGAAAGATACAAGCGACATGGTTCTAGTAATAAGTGGGAAGAATAAGGAAGAGAAGAAGAATAGTAATACAGTCTTAGTAAATTATTTGATAGTGTTGTGGGGATTAGTTAAGCAAAGTGATGGCATTAATAATACTATTAAAAACTTTTTTTTTCAAACCTGTCCCCTCTAAATTCTTATTTAATTTGAGGATCCTTCTAATTGGTTCACCGTTTCCATTCCCTTGCATATTTCATATTCCCCTCTTAATGAACCTCGGAATATTTCATATTCCTCTTTAAGGATTGCTCGTTCGCTCAGTTAAAGTGTCCGATTAACAGTTCAGAAGAACGCGCATTTAAATACCGTTAATCCAGGGTATTATTTATGAATTGTCGGGGGGTGGGGTGGGGAGCGGACACGACACAGAGACGTCCATGCATTAGAATTAAACTCTGCTAAGAAGACCAAAGTAAGCCTGAGCAGAATCCCCCCAATATTTTATTTCTACGGTACTGTAATCCGGCTACCGCATTAAGAGAAACCGTGAAGGTTCCCCTCCCTCGCCCGTTTTTGCAAAGAATCCCATTGCGAGACCGGCCAAGAACAGCCAGATAAGACCTGAGCCGCTCTTATCCAAAGCCGCAGCCCCCCCCCCCCAAAAAAAATCTTATTGGTTAAGTAAGGAAATATCTCCACCAATGGAAAAGGGAGCCGGTGCTTCTGTGCTCTGCCCTATTCTTGATCTGTAGCAGGATCCCACCGACCCTTCGGGAGGAGTTGGGGGCGGCTTTCTCCTGAATGGAAGGTGCTTGCCCGCCCGCCCTGACTTTCCTCTCCTGCGCCCGCCCGCTCCCTTTTTCCCAGGGAAGGAAAGCAGAGCGAAGGGAGCAGCTGCTTCCTCGCCCTCGAGTCCTTTCTGGCTCCGGGAGGGAGGTAGTGCTGAGTAACGAAGGTGCCGCCGGCTGCCTCTCTCTCTCTCTCTCTCCCGCTGGCCCCTTCTGGGAACGGGGAGCCCCGGGCGGAGAGGAGCCGCAGAAGGTCGCCGCCCAGAGGAGGCGCCCCCAATGGCTTCGGTGCGCCCCGGCAGGTAAGGGAGGTCTGGGAATGAGTAGCAACGGGGAGGCGGTTTTGATGCCTTTTTTTTTTCCCCCACCGAGGAGGCAGCTCATCTGCAAAAACTTCTTCCCGGAATAAAAACTTCTTTTTTAAAATTATTATTTTTTTCTTTCTATTCCTCCCGGAATAAAAGTTCATTTTTTTTAAATCTTTTTTTTCCCTCTATTCTTCCCGGAATAAAAGTTCTTTTTTTAAAAAATCCTTTTTATTCTTTCTACCCGGAATAAAAGTTCATTTTAAAAAAAAAAACCCATTCTTTCCAGAATAAAAGTTAGCCCGCCTGTGGTTCAAGATTATGCGCCGCGATCTTGGATGCAAAATAGCTGATTGGGCAAAGGGAAGTATAGGAGTTATTATTAACTCCTTTATTATTATTATTTATTATTAACTCCTAAGCATTGCAATAATCTGCATTAAGTTTTTCTGATTGAGAAATGGCTTTTTAAAGAGGGAAAAACTCCCCTACGCACATGCACCCAAACAATGCATGTGTTGTTTAGGAGCTTGTAATTTCATGTTTAAAAAATGCTGTTAGCTCTGTTAACATCTGTCTTCCTAGATTTCCTAGAAATCTAGAAACTTTCTAGAAGTTTCCTCATCTGCAAACTTCGGCTCCTCTTCCCGGAATAAAAGTTTTTTTAAAAAAAAACTTTTCCCCCCTATTCTTCCCAGAATAAAAGTTCGCCAGGGTTTTGGTTCAAGGTTGTGCATCGTGATCTAGGATGTAAAATAACTGTTGGGGTGGGGGTGGTTGTATTGGGGTTGTTAATTATAACGATAGAATTATAAATAAAAATTTTATAATTTTATAATATTATATTACAGAATTATAAATTATAGAATTATAAAAATATTATAGATTTTTTTTTCTGATTGAGAAATAACTTCATATGGCTTTTAAAGAGCGTGGGTGTGTATACCACATACATACACCAAAACAAATGCTGTTTAGCAGCTTGTAACTTCTTTTTTTTTTAAAAAAAATGTTGTTAGCTCTATTAACTTACCTCTTCCTAATGTGGTACCTGCCCATCTCTCACTTGAATGTTTGTTTGTTTGTTTATTTTGTGAATCCTTGATGCCCTCTAGTGTTTTGTGAGACTCCGAATTCTTTCTTTTTCTTGACAACCAACTGAAAATTATCCCAGATATCTTTTTTTTTTAAAAAAAACATCCAAATGTCTAAACATGGTTATGTCTTCTTGTTTACACAGACTTTTTTTTAGGGGAACAGCAAACTTTTGTTTACAAGTTACATGGGATTTTTTTGAAGGAAGAATTGTAGAACAGAAAATTGAATATTTTAGAAAAATGATATCCAAGGATTTGATTTGATTTGATTTATTTATTTATTTATTTATTTATTTATTGGTTTGATTTATATGCCACCCTTCTCCAGAGACTCAGGGCGGCTTACAATGCGTTAAGCAATAGCCTTCATACTTTTATATATACTTGCTTAGTAGGGCTTTCGGCCCCCCCGCGGTGTTTTTTTTATACAAAGTCAGCTTATTGCCCCCCACAATGCAGGTCCTCATTGTACCTACCTCGAAAGGATGGAAGGCTGAGTCAACCATCAAGGCTCTGTTTATTTTAGAATAAACATTGAAAAGATGCAATACAATGAACTTAGAATGCAAAAATGCAATATTTATATCTAACAATTAGACAAAAGGTGCTGTGTGTGAGTGAATAGCTATAGCTATATATATATAATAAGACATCCCCTGATAGTAAGCCAATTGGGCTTTTGAGTCCATGGTAATAAGGCCGAGTGCTTATTTCAGGGTTCAAAAAAAATATAAAACAGGGTCTTATTTTCGGGAAAAAATGGTTTTATATAGAGGAAGGGGAGAGAAAATTAAGTGTTTTAGTAATTTCATCTTGAAAAAGAATGTAATAGACTGTTCATCTAATGATATTGTTAATATCTGGATGTTATTCTAAAGTTATTTTACATTTTTAATCCTGTCTTTGTTATGCTTATAAATAAGTTACACCTAATGCTGCTCCATCCTGCTATTTTCCTGAGAACAATACTATGAAGTGGATTGAACTGAGAGAGAATGTCTGGCTCAAAGTCAACAAGCCAACTTTCATACCTCAGGCAGGACTAGAACTTACAGTCACTGCAGTCAGTTCATTAGAAAACTCAATTGATGAGAAAGTATAAACAGTAACTTTAAAACAGAAAGCATAATACAGCCTGCCTAAATATGGGCATCTGGAGGTTTCAAGTCTGATTTTATTTTATTTTTTAAAATAAGTACTGTCTTACTACTTTTGAGTGAAAAATACACATGGACCTCTTGCTTTATTCTGCATGTTTAATGCAAGTGAGTGAAGTGTTTCTAGCAATTCTGTCCACAGTTAAATAAAATATTTCAGTCTAGCTGTTTGCAGCTTCACAGTTACAATCCTATTAAGCATGTTCCAGTAAGCTCATTGGCAGTCTTTCTTAGATCAGGGAAACTCAGGCCAAATTTTTCTGGGACAGCATGCAGGTATGTAGTATTGAAATATTTAATTTAAAACACTAGTATGTCATTTTTTAAAACATTACTACAATTTCAGGATATTTTGTGTGGAAAGACACGAAAAATAGGGCTAAGTACCACATTTCTTAATTATTTTTATTTTAACCAGCTCTAGAGTGGTATGTTAGTGAACCAAAAAGTTAACAAAACTGCAGGTATCCACAGAATTTGATTTGATTGAGCTTGGTTAAACAATCTCATAAGGTGATATTTGGAGAAATATCTTGTCTTCTATGGAAGATCTTTAAGATCTGCAACTCTCTTTTTCCATTCCAGAATATATTGACTTTGAATTGTACTGAAGACAGAAATACAAGCTGCAATGGTGACATAAACTGCTAAAACTGAACTGGAATAAATTCTGAAACTTTTATAGTCTCAATTCAGTCACAACTGGAAAGTATCTGGGCCTGACTTACAACATGACTTTTATTGTGAAACTTCATAGACATTTTCAATGAAAAGTAATATTACTAGCTGTGTTTTGTATGGTGTGCATCATTATTTCAGTGCATTATACAATGGCTACAAACAAGAAAATGAAGCTTCTGAAATTTCTTAAGAGGTTGAATGTGGAGCTCGTCCAGTGCTGCTATCTCCATGGAAGAAGATTAAGCCCAGTGAACCACTAAGGACTGATGCTATTGTGCTTGTATTTGTGGAATGTCAGTACTCTACTTGGTCAAGATATGATATTAGAATGCAGCAGGTTCCAATATTACATAGAGGTGACCTTCCTGTACTGATAGATAAAAATAAAGGCAAGTATCTTCTAATAATATATGAAAATATTTCTAAGTATGTGAATTTGGATTCCTGGAATTGGGGCCTTCTAGATAAATACTGGGTGGATTTCAAAAAACTAATGATAATACTTTGCAGTATTATTAAGTTAAAAGGTATTCCTTTCCATATTCATGGTAATGTAGGCATAAAAGACTGTTGAATTAATCCTCATTCTCCTCTGCTCCATGTAACAAAACCATCCAAGCTTGATAAAGGGCCTTTGCCTCGAAGTTACTGGACAGTTTTCCATATAAATCATTCCTTTTACCAACTTGTTGTATTTGCAAAAGTAAGAGTATCTGAAGAGCCCCCTCCACCTGCAATTAAAAATATTCTACATGCAAAACAGTTATTCATGACTTGGGTGTTAATGATGGAATTCAACATGTTCTTTTTGGTAATAATTTGAACTTCTGGCTGTATAAGCTCATCTTTATAGATGCTGTCTCCTTTTTGACTGGAAAGAGACTTCCATTATCCCTGGATAGATACATACTTGTAGACATTGATGACATCTTTGTTGGAAAAGAGGAAACAAGAATGAAAGCTAGTGATAAGGTAAGGTCTGCCAGAAAGTCTCTTGTGATGTGATGATACTGCCTAAATATCTATTTTTGAAAGCAAAGCTGCTATATTGTGATGTTTATTTAAATGAAAAGACAATTCTGTTGCATTCAATGTGTTAATTTAAAGTAAAATAACTATTCTAACTAATATAAGTTTGTTGTTTTGACATCAATTAAATCTTCTAATTTAGTAGACATAAAGTCATAGCACTTCAGCTGGCCTTTGTAGGAACCTGGCTATTATAGGCTTATGTTACTCAATAAAAATTATATTAGCTTTTTTGAGAAGGGTTAATCGTGTTGTTGTCTTGTTGTTGGGGTATTTTGAAATTAATACTCTGTATATTAAATTTTATGCTGTTATTTTAAACTCTGACTCATGAAAAGAAATTAAAATTACAGGGCAGTAGATTCTATTATATAATGGGTTGTTTTCATTGTGTGCAATTAAGAGTTCTCTACACAATGAAAACATCTATGAGAGCCAATTAAACGGGATGGAGGGTAATATTTGTATATCTTTTGCCTTTTCTAATGTGATAATATAACAATTTATAGCTTGCTATTGAACGAGCATGTTCAATATGTACAAGCGTTTTCAACAACATAGATTTAATTATAATCATTTGTAATGATTCTGAAATCTATAGGTACAGCAACCAGACCGAAAGCACCAACTTTGATTTTCTTAAATAGTAGATCACATTTATTTATTTATTTATTTATTTAATTGAATTTATATACCGCCCTTCTCCCGAAGGGACTCAGGGCGGTGAACAGCCAGAATTAAAATACATATAATACAAAAATTAAGAAAACTAAAATAAATTAAATCATCGGCTTACCAATTTAAAACCCCAAGTCCACAAAATTAAAAAAATTCCAATTTAACACCCAAATCTCAATAAAATTGAGAAATTCCCCATTAAAAACCATTTAAGGTAGGCCGGCTTGTTGGAATAAATAAGTCTTCAGGGCCTTACGGAAAGTACGGAGGTCCGGGATCAGTCGTATTCCAGGAGGTAGCTCATTCCACAGGGCAGGTGCCCCCACAGAGAAGGCTCTCCCCCTGGGGGCTGCCAGCCAACATTGCTTGGCCGACGGCACCCTGAGAAAGCCCTCTCTGTGTGAGCGTATTGGCCAGTGGGAGGTTATTGGTAGCAGCAGGCGGTCTCGCAAATACCCTGGCCCTATGCCATGGAGCGCTTTAAAGGTGAGAACCAACACCCTGAAGTGCACCCGGAAGACCACCGGGAGCCACTGCAGCTCGCGCAGGATAGGTATTACGTGGGAGCGCCATGTTGCTCCCATAATCACCAGCGTGGCCGCATTCTGGACCAGTTCGAGCCTCCGGGTGCACCTCAAAGGGAGCCCCATGTAGAGAGCGTTACATGCAAATATAATCATGTGATGGACCTTTTCTCATGTTGCAGTACAGTTAAGAGATTTCTTCTTTTAAGTTATTGGAGAAAAAAGAGGTTCATTAATGACAAATGAAAGAATAGTGAATGCAAAATAGTCTTCCTGAAAGGTTAAAGATTAAACAAAATAAAAGTTTGGCATAAGTAAGAAGGATGTCTTTATATTTCTTAATTACAGCAAGCACCAAATATTTTAAGTTATTGATTACAAGCATCCTGCACAATCTGTTCTGAACGCCTGCAACTGAGTGAGATCCCATTAGTTTTCTCAGCTCCTGCCCACCTAAAAGTTTGAAAGCACACAAATGCGAGTAGATAAATAGGTACTACTTCGATGGGAAGGAACAGTGTTCTGTGTGCCTTGGCTTATAGTCATGTTAGTCACATGACCACGAAAAGGGTCTTTGGATAATGCTGGTTCTCTCGGCTAAGAAATGGAGATCAGCATTGTCTCCTACAGGATACAACTGGAGAGGAGAAATCTTACCTTTATAGTATTAGAAAATATTTAATTGTCATTGGCTGCAATGTACCTTCAATGTAATGCTTCACTTCCAACATTATCAAACTTCTAGTTCACATGGAAATGTCAGCATATACAGTATATAAAAGTGTACCCCGTGCATCCACCACATTTCTCAAGGGTGACTGGTTTTCAATGATACCATCAATGAAACTTAAAGAAAAGAGTGGCTGGTAGCCATTTGTTATTAAATTCTATGCAGGGACATGGTGACTGAACAGGACTCAAATAGCTGTAATTTTCATTTTGCAATATTCATTTTAAACTAGAACGCCTTAATAAACTTCATTTAAAACCAGTGAAAAAATTTCCATTTTGTTACCTGGCTTGAGTCTGATATGAAAAACATTTAAGGATCAGTGACTTTCAGTAGCAAAACTTGAGCTTGCATTTAAACAATTCATATTAAAAGAAACATAAATAGAAAAATGGCTTCCAGTTAGAACATGACATGAGAAACAATAATCTCTGCTTTTATTAAAATTTAATGCAATTGTTGAAATGCAAGCTCAAGTTATGTTCTGTAATTGTTTCTCTATTCTTTATCTTTTCAAGTGTGGTAAGTATTCCAGGTAGGTATTCAACTCTATTCTTTAACTATGCAATATTTTGTGAGAAAAGTTAGAGCTGGTTTTGTTTTCTGCAGTGCCGTAATGACGTACTTATAAGTTTTGCTTTTGGGATTTCAACATTCTTGGAAGTTTCTACATTTGTTGGGTTTGTTAGTCAGACCAACGACAGATAGGAAATCCTTACGGCAAATGTTGACTCAATATGGAATAAGTGAACATCTTACTAGAATATGTAAAAGCTTATATAATGACTGCAGAAGTATAGTCAGAACAAAACAATGAACATTGGAACCATTCACAGTAATTTCTGGAGTAAAACAAGGATGTGTCCTATCACCACTATTGTTTTATCATCTACATTGACAGCATGAGCAAAGGCAAAAAAGCCAAACTCAAGAGAGGAAATAGTATGAACAAACTACTCTTTGCAGATAATCAGGCATTGATAGAAAGTACAGCTAAGAAACTGCAACAACATCTTATAGCTACAAACCAAGAATGACAAATAATATGAGAATCAGAGAGAAAACAGAAGTAAGGGCAATTGGAAGAGAAAAGCATACCCTAAACATAACATTAGAAGAAACAAGAATAAAACAAGTATCAAAAGTTCAAATATCTAGGAACAACATTTTCTGAAGATGGTAGAATGAACGAAGAGATTAACATACGATGCAGTAAGGCAAATCAAGTATTAGAACAGCTTGCTCCACTCCAGAACATAAGGCAATGCCTATCAGCACAAAGAAGCATCTTATACAAAATATATTCATCCCAACCCTATGCTACAGGTGCCAAGCATGGACACTTACAACAAAACATAAAAGTTAGTCATCACAGAAATGAGAAGTTTGAGGAAAGCTGCTGGAGATCAGAAGAGATAAAATCAGAAATGAGACCATAAGAGAAAGAATTGCCATAGAACCAATATTAAACTCCACACAAAAACAGTGGTTTGCTCCCCTCGAGAGGATGTCATGGGATTTCATAACATACAAATAATATACAAAAAGAGGAGATGTTCAAAGAACACGAGACAGACCCAGAAGAAGATGGAAGGACAACAGCAAAGACATTCTACACAATATTAATTAATAATGGTTGAGGCTGCCTCAATAGCAACAACCAGAACTTTGTATGTCCCTCGACACCAGGGTGGTAAAAAAGGAAGTTGAGAAGAAGAGAGAAGGAAAACAGATATGATGCTACACTAAGGCATCTTCTATAATTTGGAAATTATAGGACTTCCAGGAAGATGGCCAACTAAACACATGCCTGGAGAGAGATCTCTGAAGATTTTTTCCCTTGGGTGTAGCTGTTCTGCCTTTCAACTGAAGGGTCTAGCATCCCTTTCAATTTTTATTACCTACTCAGCAGGATGTGTCAAAGAACGTGCCATTGGAGCCCTCAAATACAGCTGTAAGCCAGCAAACAGCTTCTGAACTCCAAAGCTATCTGCATGCCAAAATCTGGGAGGGGAGGGGCTGCAATCTGTTCGGGTTGAAGAAGCCACTGTTTTGAAATGTAACTTTCAAACAGACAGTAAGTTGTGCCTTTCTCTTCTTAATCACCTTCAACAATTATTAATCTTTTTAAAGTCAACTTAAAAAGAGACTCTTTCTAGCTACAGCCTGATACCACCTTTTTGAAGACTCGTGCCATATTAGGGATCTTGTTTTGTCTCAAAGAACAAGGAAGAAAGCTGCTAAGGCAAGCCAAATAAGGAAGTGTGGTGAGTAACAATAACAACAAAAAGCTGATGGACAAAGATAAAGATTGAAAGCTGTGATTTTAGTTTACTATTGCAGTAACTGGTAGCTTGATCTTACTGTGTATGGCTAAAATCTTCTGATTCTGATTAAAAGGGGAAATCAAGATGGTGGAGCAAAGTATTAGAGATATATTTGAAAGGTCTCTAAATAAAATACGCCAATTTGTTGACCAGCTGTTCTCTAAGGAAAATAAAAACTCCTCTCAAATTACTTCTGAGATGCAAACATATGGAGAATGTTATCAAACTGCCGAAGCAATTTCATAAGTAGCTGAAAATACAGAGGAGTTTATCACACTTTTGGAAGAACCTCATATTAACTTTCACTATTATGATTCAAATATAAACCTCACAACAGAACTGAAAGAAGAGCTTCGAGAAAAAACACAAATTTGGGACTTTTTCTTTTAAGAACATTAACAAGGTTGAGGATTTTGTGATAAAAAGAAAGGCCTATAACTCTTTGATAAAACTTCCAGAGAAGAAAAAGAGTTTACTCCATGAAGATAAGCTGGAAGGAGTAAGATAAACTTAATGAGTTAACTGGAATTTGGATGGATTTTCTTATGCTTGATTTGTACAGCTGAAAGAAAGGTTTAATTCAAAATTTGAAAACCTATTTTTTTTTTTTTTTTACATATATACACATACATACATACTGTCGGATGTGCTTCCTTCAGTATCCAGGAAAGGAAAACCCAGACTTCATCATAGATTAAAGTATGGTACTTTTACTAGATATGAAATGAACGCAACTATGGAAAGCAGGATTCTGAGGCAAAAAGAGCGAAAGTTACATATAGAAAGCATCCCCTCACACTGTCCACCGTAAATCATCCAATCCAAAGGTCTCCCAGAAGTCAGGTGGGAGCAGACGTCTGGCCGTGTCAGCATCCAGGAATGCAGTGTCCGTTGGCCTGATAACAGCTTAGGAATTGGTTTCGTTTCTTAGATTCATTCAAAGCTCTGTAGCCTAAACCCCCCTCCCTCCGTTACTATGACAGCCAAAGCAAGCGAGCCAAAGCTAGCGAGGCTGACACATACATACATACATATTTGAAATGCTTAAATTCTTAAAGTAGGCAAAAATACAAAAGATGTATTTGTTAAAGAGGATGTTTATAAAAGAAAAAATATTCTATAAGGGTTGTTTGGAGGGAGGGATCTAAATGTAATACTGAATGTAAATGTAAACTGAAGTTTAAAGCTTGTATGTTAAGTCAAAGAAAAAAATGTATTAAAAAGTTTTGATTTAAAAAAACTTTGAAGGAAAAAAGGGTGAAAAAGGTTTTTCTTTTTTTTTCCAGTAAGGTCAAAGAATTTGAAACAATACAATAAATTTTGTAAATAGAAATGGTGACAGTTCACAAAGAAATTAGGTGCAAAAATAGAAATACACATTCTTTCAATAGCAAGGAAGATAAAGTAGGAATGGTTAAATTGATTATTTTATTCAAAGAGGAAAATATGTTTTTATTTGGATCACTTCTGGATTTTGTGCTTGTGAAAAAAAATGAAACTTTGACTTTGGTTTTGTTGATTAGAAAGATTTTATATTACAGTAAGAGCTAGTTATATATTAATGTGGAAAAGCGAAAATTTTGAAGTTGGAGTGTGTTTTATCTTACGCTGTGGTGTTGGAAGGCAATGCTCCTTTTTCTTTTTTCTCTTTCTCCTTGTAACTCACACCCCCCTTTTCCTTTTTCCCCTTCCTTCCTTTAATTTCCTACTTTTTTCCTCTTCTTAATTTCCTATAATAAAATAAAACCTTAATAAAAGAAAATTATATTAGGAAACTTCCTGAAGGACACAAAGGGATTTAGAATGTCAAGGAGAAAAATAAAGGAGAAGAATGAAGGGTACTGCATAAGAAGTTGATGTGAGCAAAATATATTAATTTTATTATAATGCAAAATATTAATATTGCATTAATATTTGCAATTAGCATCTGACATTTCAAAACAAATGTAGAAAGTGCAGCACTGATTAGTCTTGGGGGAATGTCTGTCGTAACTTCAAACAGTCTTTAAGTGACTGGTCATGTCTCAAGGACATATCTTTATTGCAAGTTGCTTTATAGTGATTTTATGGATACTTCTGGCTTCATATTTAATAAACTTCCCAGAATCATGAGGAGACATGTTATATTTTTTTAAAAAAAGAAAACCAAAACAGTCATACAACCTAAACCTTTGTCTTACCCTGTTAACCGCACTAGGTAGAGTAGATCAAGAAATCAATTCCAGAACAAAACTAAAACTGTTTTCATTAAAACTGTCTACAATAACTAAAAATACTTCTGCTTCAGCATCACATACTCCATATCAAGATAATCTTTATTATTCTTCATGTTCCCAAATGAAGTGAAATACATGGTCTTCAAAAAGTTTCCTGTCGAGTAAAGTCTAAAGGAGAAATAGAAGGGTTTGAGGGTCCTTGGTGCTCTCTGAATTTGGTTGCTTTCTTGCAGGTGTTTCATTACCCAAACCAGGGGTGGGCCGCTGGGGGTTCGCAGGGATTCAGGAGAACCTCTAGCTAAGATTCTGTGCAGTTCGGAGAACCCCCAAATCCCACTCTTGGCTGGCCCCGCCCATCCCAGGAGTCCCCATGTGGCTCGTTTTGGATGCAGGTAAGTGCAGGGCACATGCGGAGGCTTGGGGAGGGCAAAAAGCGGGACGTAGTGGAAGTTTGGGAAGGCTAGAAACAGGCCCATTTCTAGCCTCCGGTGCCTGGGGAGGCCATTTTTGCTCTCCCAGAGACTCAAGGAAAGCCTCCGGAGCACAGGGAGGGCAAAAACGCTTCTCCCCTGCCATGGTGCAGGAGACTGACTAGGCCATGCCTACCATGGCCACGCCCGCCCAGGAACCGGGCAGAGAATCCCTTGCTAAAATTTTTGAAGTCCACCCCGACCCAAACTAAGTAACACATTGGTGCTAATGAGAAGAGAAGGGTATATTGTGAGCAGCAACATCTCTGAGATCCTTGGATGACCAAGTTAATGCAGACGTTCATATTTAATTTAATATGACATTGCTTCAATCCGTGATGCATATCTGTGTTTCAACTTCTTGTGGCTCATATTGCCTTTCAAAATTCACCACCAACTTTGTGACAGATGAATTTCTGTTTCATCACCCCATTCCAGAAATAGGAGAAACATTTCTAATTCTTTATCAAGTATGGGTTTCTCCCTCATTTGTCATGGCAAAAGCAACGCTACTGAGAAAATCAAATTTAATAAATTGCCTCATTGAATGTGTTCTTTCCCCAGAGCATTTGGTGGCAGGACAGGGTTAATTTCAGGGGTGGGCTGCTGGGGGTTCGCAGGGGTTTGGGAGAACCTCTAGCTAAGAGTCTGTGTAGTTTGGAGAACCCCCAAATCCCACTTCTGCCTGGCTCCTGCCCCTCCCAGAAGTCCCGTTACATGCATCCAAAACATGGCCCGTTTTGGATGCATGTAATTGCAGGGTGCGCACGGAGGCTCAGAGAGAGTGAAAAATGGGCCTACCAGAAGTTTGGGAAGGCTAGAAATGGGCCCGTTTTCAGACTCCGGAGCCTGGGAAGACAGTTTTCGCCCTCCCTGAGGCTCGAGAAAAGCCCCCAGAGCCCAGGGAGGGCAAAAACGCCTCCCCCCCACCATGTGCAGGAGGGCAACTAGGCCACACCCAGCAACCGGGCAGAGAACTGCTTGCTAAAATTTTAGAAGCCCACCCCTAGTTAATTTCTGTTTAGCTAGCTTATGGGTAAAGTTTAGCCACCTTGATCTTACTAGCCTAAAAAGGTGCAGCATGTTCCCTTCACAAGGAAATGTTCAAGGATTACTACTGACTTTCTTGTCTTGTCACCTTCTGTTCCCTTTCCCAAAGCATTGATGGGAAAGAGGAGGGAAGTGAGGCCTTTCCATCTTCCATGCAGAGAAGCCACTGACAGATCCTCAATTGCAATCTCGACCCATCTGGAGGTATTTCAAGTAAGCAACATATGCCTTCACACTTCTAGGCAGTTTAAATCCTATAGGGCGCAGAGTAGTTATACTTTTTAACCTAGATAGTGTGTATGCTATGTTATAGTTAGGAACACATGGTCTCTTTTACAGAGCATAGATACTAGTTGTTACAAAGCATACATAACATTGCATGTTGTAATCATATAGTTTTTACCTGATCTTGCTGCATTTAATAAATGTTAAATGGTGAAATACTGTCTCCTTTGTCAAATGGCAACAAAGGTTAACTGCTTGATTAGCTTTCCATAGAGCCACTGGGTTACGGATTAGCGAGTTCAAAACAAAATGCCTCCTCGGAATTGCATGGGTGATCAGGGAAGTTGCTAGTTGCAAAAGAGAGTATTATACAATGAAAGAAAGGGTGTTTACAGACATCTTAACCAACTGGTAATTAAAATCATATTCTACCTATGAGAATTTTTATCTTCTTCTCTAAAAGGATTTCTAAAACAAGTTTCATTTCATCAACTAGAGTTAGATCTACCCTGTTTCCCCGAAAATAAGACATCCCCTGATAATAAGCCCAATTGTGTTTTTGAGCGCATGTGCTAAAATAAGCATCCCCAGAAAATAAGCCCTTCCCGAAAATATTTAAACACAGAGCTAGAAATCAGGTAAGACGGCAAGAGGAGCCCTATTTTGCTCCATGCACCCCAAAATAATAAGACCTCCTCGAAAATAAAGCCAAGTGTTTATTTTGGGGTTCAAAAAAATATAAGACAGGGTCTTGTTTTGGGGAAAACACGATAACAGTAATCTGTACAGGAGAATTTATCTGTTCAGGACTATTTTAATTCTTCCGAAGTAAATAAAAATAACTGCATAATCAGAAGAGATCAAAAACCAAACAGAAAATTCAAAATGTGATAATCTATACAAAACAAAATGACTCACAAAATTACGTGAGACTGGGTTTTTTTAAGGAGACTCCACAAAATCCCCAAACAAAAGGAGCCTCAAAAAAACAGAGCCTGCTACAGTCTCAAAAGAAGTGACACCTGCTAGAAAAAGAGCATGAGGTTGCGATGAGGCTGGCAGCTTCTGCAAAAAAGATACGCTGAGCCTTGCCTCACATCAGCTGGGCGGCTCTGCAAAAAACAGGTAACTTGGGCGGTGCTGGGACCTGAGGTGGGTGAGGAGCAGGCCAAATCCTGCAAGTCCCTTGGTGTCCGGATGGGAAATTGGCTGAGGCCTACAAACTGTAAATACCAACCTTCCACTATTTTAGGTTTCCTTGCATGACTAAATGGCTGATTGGGAGGAAACCTCAGCCTGAGGAAAGTCCCAAGAGACACACAGCAGACCACCAGATGCCTCCATATGGGAGAGGCTCTGGGAGGCCCGGAGAAGGGACTCCAAGGGTCTCTTCCATCCCCAAGTCAACCTGTGCTCCACTTAACAATTTGCATTTTCATTGAATGACCCATTGGGGAGAGCAGGAATGGGGTGGGGGTGGGGGTCATTACATTTGACACTTGACTTAACAACCATTACGAACTGAGACTCCCTACCCTGTAAACCAAACTAGTATTTTTCAGAAATTTTAATCAGCTGATTGTATTACTGGTATAAATAGAGGTGAAGAGGTTAAGGTTTTTCCTTTTTTAACATTTAATTAAAGGGGGGGCAGTTAGTCAAGGCCGACAAGCTTTAACTGCCTTCCCTGTGCCGCTAGTAGCTTCATTAGGTTCCCTTGCATGGCTGAATGGCTGGGTTGGGAGCAGCCTTGGCCTGGGAGAATCACTTAGTGACCATCCTAACCTTTGTCTGTTATGAGTAACCTCAATTATGGTGGTAAATTGAGGACAACCTGTACCATGTTTTACAATTATTATTGTGAAAATGGTTTAAAATGTTAGGGATCATTCCTACTGATTAGTATTGTTGTGGCCCGCCAGTGGCCAGCAGAGCTGGCAGCAGATTCAGACAGTGAGGAGGTTGGGGAGGAACGTGGGCCAATCCTGGAGTCTGGGGAAGGCTCAGACGATGGCTCTGAGTCAGAGGCAGAGAGGGGGCCAAGGCCATCTGGTAGTTCTTTGCTGCCTCCAGAATCTCTGGAGTCTGACATCAGTGAGGCAGAACAACAGTGTGAGCTTGTTCCCAGTGTGCGCATGTGCAGAGCTGCCAGGAGACGGAAACAATTAAGGAAATGGGGTCAACTTGGGAGTAAGGCTTGGAGATGATTGGTCCTTCCCATAAGACATAAAAGAGAAACAAACAGGACATGAGCTTTTGCAGAAAGCAATTAGTTCATCTGGCCGATTCAAGATTTGAAAATTTTGTTTGTGACTCTGTGCCAAGTTTGTCCTTGCCCTGCATCTGGAAATTAGCTCTTTGGCAGCATTCCACGTGAGATAGGTGGGTGTTGATAATCTTCCTCTGAAAGACTGTTTATCAAGCATTGTGGGCTGTAAATGAAAGTAATTTACAGCTGTATGAATTAAAGAGGTTGCTGGGACTAAGTTTCTGCTGTTTAATTTCTAAGGAAGCCTAGGTCAAAACAAGTATAGCATTTATGATGTTTTGAGTCTGCCATCTTTCCCTTGCTACTTGCCCCCCTCTCTCTTTTTCTTTGTCATTCTGCATGTGACAGTACTGCCTCCTTCCACTATTCAGGGGCCATAGTGCACACTGATGCCTTTTATGAATCAGACCCAGGAGCTCTTGAAGTCTGAACTTGGGGCTATTTGGGATGAGTTGCATCCCAGGATAAGAGCTTTCAGTAACCCAGTTGATTACATAGGAACTGACCATCTTTGAATTAAACTATTCTATTCTCACCCAAAAAGAAAGTATAATGTATAAAAGTATAAAAGTTATACTTTATAAAAGTTTATACTTTTATAAAGTATAAAAGAAAGTTATGAAGGAAGGATGTCAATGTTGGAGAATGAGGTGGTAGGAGATAATTGGTTTTATGTGATTTGTGGATGTTTCATTAAGATATAATATTCATATGTTTCTCGTTCATAGGGCTTCCAAACTTTAAAGCTACATGTCCTGGATAAGATATTCTTCACTATTGACAAGGTCTTTTAACTAAACCGTTGGTGAGTAAAAATAAATTAACAGTCTGATAAATGAGGTTTTTTTTATCTGTATCTGTATATATTTTACATTATTTTTTAAAATACCTATATGGATTTAAAAGTGGTTTCTACAGCTAATCTGTTCCATGATCTTTTTGGACAGATATTATTTTGTCCCAAACCAGTATTAAATTCTTTATTATTTCAGTGATATTATTTATTCATTAGAATTACTTCTGCATCTTTTCTTTAGGTTATAGCTGCTGTTTGGAGCAAATTACGTATTCGTGTTGATGCTGTACTGCTCCCGAGTTTAGTGAATTTCATAATCCATGAAGGAATCTTCAACTTTGGCATCATGCAGCTATTGCAATATCTGACAGATAAGAGAGTCATTACCATCATCTTCATGGTATAGAGAGCAGTTCTTTTTCTGTTTATGCCTTATTAATTTTGAACTTTGGGAACTGATTTTTAAGTCCATATATACATTTTGAAACAAAATATTTATTTTACTTTATTTATTTATTTAACAGCTTTGAGGTAAAACAAAAATTGCACTTTTTAATTTAAATATTTAGCTAATAATTTTCAAATTAATCCAAGCTGTTTTAGCAATTATAGCTGATCATTAAAAAAAAAAGTGGTTAGCCATAACTGCAGTTAATTTCAGCAAACATCAAGTTGGGAACAACTCTATCCTTGTTATAAAGAAGGGGTACCAGCAGTAGTAGAATTCAAATTTTTTTACTACCGGTTCTGTGTGCGTGGCTTGGTGGGTGTGGTGTGGCTTGGTGGGCGAGGCTTGGTGGGCGTAGCAGAGGAAGGATACTGCAAAATCCCCATTCCCTCCCCACTCCTGGGAGAAGGATACTGCAAAACCTCCATTCCACCCCACTCGGCCAGCCAGAGGTAGTATTTGCCGGTTCTCCAAACGACTCAAAATTTCTGGTACCAGTTCTCCAGAACCTGCTGAATAGCACATTTATTGTAGCACTTGGAACACAAGTTTGCTACAATAAATGAGCAACTGATTTTAGAGAATGTGGGAAAAACCAGAAATGTGCACCATCAAAAGGGCTTTAGACTTCCTATTATTAATTCAGTAGCTCTTAGGCATTAGAGTAGCCTGATTTTTTTTTCAGGTTTTCTGAGCCTTCATCTTGAATGCAATATTTATGAAGTGCCATGTGCCTCCTGCCAGTCATCTTATATTGGACAGATGAACAGACGAATAAGTGTGCCTTCCAGTCAGGACACAGAGTTGCAGGCTAACCAGCATACGTCAGGAGCAGCAAACAGAGAAAAGAGACAACTCCGACCTCGCAGCAGACCCACAGCTTCTAAACTGAAAGTAGGGGCCCGATGATGACAAATTAGAGAGCTTGTCGAAACGTTGTCAAAAAAAAAAAAAAACCCCTTTAAAAGTGTTGGTTAGGATTTTAGTCAAAATTTTAAAAGACCTTACAAAGTGTTTTGTTAGGATTTTAGAGGATTTTGAGCTGGGATTTTAGCCAGGATTTTAAGATTTTATGCATTTTAACTAACAGACTTTTAATAACGTGGGAAAACACCCGAGATTTTAACTTTTTACATATACATACATATACATATACATATATATATATAGGTATACCAAGTTCGAATCAGTGTGCCTGTATGTGCATGGGTATATATTTCTTTGAAGCGGGCATCAGAATTTTCATTTTTTAATGTTACAGAAAAAAGTGACAATAAAAGTTAACTCATCTCATCTGATCTTACATTTAGGTTTTCCCTAAACTTCTTTTTTCCTTTAAAATAATTCTCAAAATAAATCAATTGAATAAGGAACTGGGATAATACCAGGCTAATTTTCTACTGAAATCATAAGTAACCATACAAATTACTTACCTGGTGACAAAAATTGATGAGCTGTGTTGCATCTTGATGATCCAAACCCCGTCCTCTTATATTTGTGTTCTCACTAGATGTAAATATTGTATGTGAATCCCTACTTTGTACTGTGCATTATGGTATATATTCTGTCACTTGTCTCTTCTGCCTCTGTTCCCACAGACTTTTATACTTATGTAAAGATGCGAAGAAAATCTGGCTGAAGACTCCTTAAAATTTGCAATATATTAAATACCAACTGACTGAAAGGTAATAGTAGAAGATATTTTATCTCTTTTTAAGGATATTTGAAAATATAAGGCAACTCTTATTTGTGAAGGGAGTGAACAGTGTTTCTCAACCATATTTTGTAGAATTTCCTTTACAAATGTTGGGGAACATCAATGAAAATATCTTGTGGCAGCTTAATTTAGCCAAGCCTGTGCAGAACGATCAAGGAATTAGGTTTTATGAGAACGAAGAAAGGGAGGCAAGGCCTACCACCCTCTTCATTAACCTCTTTTCTACATTCATTAAAATGAGAACCTTTTTAAAATGAGAAATATGATAATGCAAGGAAAGCAAAGACTACAGTTCTCCATGAGAACATTATGCAGTGATGAATTTTTCTAATAATGTGACTATAGGGATTTGCAAAATATTTGAATTCAAAGTATCCTTCCCTCAAAAACTACCATTTCCAGTATTGTGAAATCAAAAGAAAGCATGTGTTTTGAATATTCTTTTTCTGATAGAATATGTGTCTATTTTCAGGCGGAGTAGGCTTTTTTTTTTCAATCTTAGGGGTAAATGTTTTGGGCCGTTTTAAGCAGCATGGCTACCGGATGAGAGAGGCCTGGGTCTTTAAAATCGTGAAGTATGGACATTGTGACCATATCGCTATCCTTTGTTGTTGGGCGGCAACTTCCAATTCTATTCTACGACACTATCTGCTCATCAGTATCTCCACCTGGGGACTGTGTTACGATCCATCAGGCAGTGGATTTCCAGCTTTGGGTTCGAGCCACAAGAACATTATGAACCTATGTTTACTTATCATCAGGAGCTTGTTCAAATCCTATGACCTGTATACAGCTCATTGTAACCGAGTTGTAAGAGCACACTTGTGACTTATGATCTACCTGGCAGCGATTATACCGTCATGACTGTCAAGTAGTGATGCAAATCCCCTTAGATGGGTTGGCTTGCAGGGGAGGGTAAGGATTGTTTTGTGTAAAATTTCTGTTTCTTATCCTGTAAGATTGACCTATCTAATAATAAAATGTTATCTAACTCTTGTCCTAATTTATGGGCCTAATTTCTTCATGTGATCAATTCAGATCTCTGGCAGGAACAATCTCTTTTAGGATAGGTGAGAAATTTGGCTTATTACAATGATTGTATGAATTTACTAATTCTGGATAACATCCATATACATAGACATTTTATAGTTTGCCCCATTTTGACATCTTAGTAACTTCAAAATATTCACAAAATACAGCAAGAAAAGGCAAAAACAGTATAACATGAATTTTTATAGCAGAACCCTTGAGAAATGTGGCTTTTGATAGAAAAAAATATGGATTTGTAATTGGCTGGCAGACTACTCAACATATAGTCCTAAATGGAACTAGATCTGCATAGAAGGAAGTAAGCAATGGGACACCCCAAGGTTCCATTTTAAGCCTAGTACTGTTCAACATTTTCATAAACAATTTAGATGAGGGAATAGAAGGGGAACTCATCAAATTTGCAGATAACACTAAGTTGGCAGAAATAGGCAACACCCCAGATGATAAACTCAAGATCCAGATGGATCACAATAGACTTGAACACTGGGCCCTACCTAACAAAATGAAATTCAAGTACAGAAAAGTAGAGTTTTACACTTAGGCAAGAAAAATCGAATGTACTGATACAGATTAGGTGAAACCTGATTCAATAGTAACTGAAATATGAATCAGTTGTGCAGCAGCAACCCAAAAAACCAAAAACCAACGCAATCCTAGGCTTTATTAACAGCTTTATTTTTTTATTAAAATCAAGATCACATGAAGTATTACCCTGTTTCCCCTAAAATAAGACATCCCCTGATAATAAGCCCAATCGGGCTTTTGAGTGCATGCACTAAAATAAGCCCTCCCCGAAAACATTTAAACGCATGCACAACCGGTCCCAGCCTCCAAGCGCCCAAAAATAATCAGACCTCCCCGAAAATAAGACTAAGCACTTATTTCAGGGTTCAACAAAATATAAAACAGGGTCTTATTTTCGGGAAAACACAATATTAGCATCTTATAAAGCCTTAGTAAGACGACACTTCGAATACTGCATCCAGTTTTGGTCACCATAAAAATGGATTGGAAAGAGTGCAGAAAAGAGCAACAAAGATGATAAGGGGTATGGAGGCTAAAACATGAAGAATGATTAAAGGAATTGGGTTTGTCTAGTCTAGAGAAAAGAAGGACTAGGAGTGACATAGCAATGTTCCAATATTTGAGGGGCTGCCACAAAAAAGAAGCGGTCAATTTATTTTCCAAACACCAGAAAGCAACACAAGAAACGATGGAAACTAATTAAGGAGAGAAGCAACCTAGAACTAACAATGAGAACAATTAACCAGTGGAATGGCTTGCCTTCAGAAGTTGTGGGTGCTCCATCATCTTTCAAGAAGCTTTAAAGAAAAAAATTGGCAGCCACTCGCCTGGAATAGTATACAGTCTCCTATTTGACCAGAGGGTTGGACTAGGATGAGGTGAGCTCCCGTTACTTGTCCCAGCTTCTGCCAACCTAGCAGTTGGAAAGCATGTAAAAAATGCAAGTAGAAAAATAGGGACCATCTGGTGGGAAGGTAACACGTTTCATGCATCTTTGGCGTTTAGTCACGCTGGCCACATGACCATGGAGACATCTTCGGACAGTGCTGGCTCTTCAGCTTTGAAATGGAGATTAGCACCGCCCCCTAGAGTTGGGAACAACTAGCACATATGTGCAAGGGAAACCTTTACCTTTACCTACCTTTAGCTACATCTAAATCACTTTTAATTTCCCATTTACCTTTTGCGCTAGAGTAAGAGGAGGCTTTTTTCAGCTTGCAGGGTACAGTCGTCCTCAACTTACAACAGTTTATTTAGTGACCATTCAAAGTTACAAAGGCACTGAAAAAAGTGACTTATGAGCGTTTTTCACACTTACAACTGTTCCATTATCCTTATGGTCATGTGATTAAAATTCAGATGCTTGATGACTGGTTTATATTTATCACAGTTGCAGAATCATGAGGTCATGCAATCAACTTTTGTGACCTACTGACAAGCGAAGTCAAAGAGGGGGAGACAGATTCACTTAACAACAGTGTTACTAACTTAACACCTGCAGTGATTCACTTAGAAAATGTCTGAATTATCAACATAAATTTTGGGATTCTGTGTAGTCGAGGTCTACCTGTACTTTCCATTTTTTGTTGAAAAATATCATTTTGGGGACTTTGGTAAAGAAAATGAGGACACGGGAATGACTGGTTTATGCAGAAGCTTGGACTTTTGCTGTTCTTTTTTCTTTAGACTCAAACCGAATGCAAACTAACGGCTGCAGAAGTTTCTTTAATAGATTGAGAGTGCTTTCTCTCTCCCTCTGCTGGTCTTTTTTTATTTATAAAATGAGTTTTATGGGGGAATTATACTTTGTGATGAAGACGGGACTAGATTGAATGATCTGCCTCGGAATTGTTATATTTAAGTGGCATCTCAATGGTAGCCACAAGACTTAAGTTCTTGTTCTGCCCCAGCTATGGCCCCAAAGAACACAGCACACACAAACTCTATACAAAGCTTATTTTACTCAAATAACTTAGTCTTTATCATTCAAAGACTGTTAATGAATTGTCTTAACAGCCTACCAGAATTCTAAGATAAGGTAATCACAGTCTTACTAGAGTTGGCAGTCCAGAAGCAATTTTGCAGATGCGAAGGAGATTGAATAAAAGTTGTTCTCTACAGCTTGTTGCAAGTGGTGTTCCTTCTTAAATAGGCTAAGGGAGTGGCCAATTAGCCCCAAGCCTTATTCGAAGAAGAGACCTCCTCCTGAGGAGCCGCTTCTGCCTTTTGGCAGCTCTGTGCGCCCGTGCATTGAGAAGAAGCTCCTCCTATTCGTCCTTTTCACTTAAAGGAGCTTCTGGAGGTTCTGAAGGTCCTGGCTAAATCCCTGCCACATCTTCTCCAGCCTCCTCACTGTCCGACTTGAGCGCCAGCTGCACAGGCTGCTGACGCAGCACTACACCAGTCTCATCGTCGGAATCAGCTACAATCTGCACAGGCCGCTGACGGGCCACAACAGTTCTTGCTGAGGGTTGCAGACATCTTAGACTAAATTCTTTTGAAATAAGAGGGAACTAAAGACCGCAAGAATGGAAAATTAATATTGAAAGGTGTTAAAGAATGTAAAACTGTTTATATAAAATATAAAATTTAATATAAAACAGCCCCCTTAAAGGAGGAATTGATTGAAAAGATTGTGGACCTGGCAGAGAAGGCAAAGTTGAGTGCAGTAATGAGGGACAAGAATGGAAATAGTTTTGTACATATGTATATACGTACATACATGCATGCACACACACATACTTATATATCCCCACCTATGTAATAGACTTGTCTATATATTGAAGATATACAGTATATGTTGAATGAATATGCAGCACTTTTATAACAGTGAACATGAGTTTTGTTCTTCTGTCAATTATATGAGTATATACAAGATCCAAATGTTCATAAACCATCTTTAATTTTCATCTGCTGGAAGGAAGGAAAAGAAAAGGTGAAGAACTGAGATAAAAAAAAAGTTCATCTCTTATCATTATATCTCATCTTGTCAGAAACTTGCTAAGATATTTTAAAGAAAAGAAAATTTTGCACTATTCAGTTCGCTTACAATTTTGTGGCAATGCTCATGGTCCTCTGCAGTTTTTCATAGTAAACAGATATTTGTATATTCCTTGAATTTACTTGCATATATTTCTTTTCTTTATAAATATTGATAGCATGGTCTGTTTCCGTAGATATAGATAGCAATGCAAAGAGAGTGATTTTTTAAAATTACAGCATCATCTATCTTTTCTTTGCTAAGCAGTAAGACAATTTGCAATGAACACACCATACTCATAATATTGAAACATTATTTTGGAACATACTCACAAATCAGGTGAATAGTTTCTCAAATAGGAAAATTGAATTAGACCAGATAATCAATAGGTCATCACAAGTGAGGATTAATAAATCAATTTAGGAGCCAAGTGTCTAGATGAGCTGTCAAGGGTAATAATGGATTGTAATGTCACTCATGAGGCCTGTTTCAATTGTAGATTTTAGCACTGTTCACATCATTATGACAGGTGTTTTACTATTTTCTTTTAAAGATATGTGTAATTTAACTGATTCACTAGAATTTTTATGAGAAAATAAACTCTTGTCAGACATGCAATTTTGTTATGTGTTAAAAAGCAGCTTTTTTCTTTTCCTGTGCATATATATGCAGTAAAGGAGAAGGATGAACTTCTTTATATATGTATATGTATATGTATGTGTATATGTATGTATGTATGTATGTATGTATGTATGTATGTATGTATTTCTCTTTAGCCAGGTTCTTCCTATGTAAACCAAGATTTTTATGCAGCCCCAGTTCAGTGAAATCACAATCCACTAGTTTCTAGGCTTTTTTTCTGGTAGCCAGCAAACCCTCTGCTGCCCATTGGGAGACTAAGATAGATCTATTTCGGGCTTATCAGCCCTCATCAGTTAGCCACACCCTCATCCCATGTATCTTCCCTGTAGAGGTACAGTATAGTATTCAGTATGTTTGGGTGAACCGGTAGTGGTAGCAGCGGGAGGCTCCGCCTACCCACCTGGATGTCATTACGGATGCTCTGCGCATGTGCAGAATATTATGCACATACGCAGAAGCGCCACACACAAAGCAAGTGTAGGCATGCGCTCACAGTTCCAAACTGGTAACGAAGGTAAGTGGAACCCACCACCAGTACAAGACCTACCCTTTTTTATGTACATTGTGACATCACACTGAACGTCAAAAAAAAAGTTTATGATAGAATGATGCAGTATTGCGAATTGATGCAGGAAACCTATGGAAATGTTCTATGTTTGCCATCCAGCATGTTGGTTTTCACCTTCCCAAAAACAGAACTTATAGCATGGTAAGAAACATTGAAAAAAAAATATCTAACACAATTGCTCATTGAAATTCAGATTAAAAGTACAACTCTACAATATGCATAATTCTAATATTTGATTTCCTGCTTTTTTGTCAAGTTCAGCAGGCTTAGGTACAAGTGTTGAAAAAAGAATTTAAAAAAACAGAAATTGGTCTGCTGTCTTATAAGGAAACAAAAGACAGGTTAAAAAAATAAACTTTAACAAATTTAGTATGAATATTCATATTATGTCTACTCAAGCAATGATCAGTAGCTTGTAATAAAAAAATAAAATTTAAAATACAACATAAAGTTTTAAAATTCATTAGTAATCATTCTAACAACACAAACAAGCTGAAATTTTAATTTTGAAACTGAATATGCAAGTTTAAATGTTCTCAAAAATAATCATACTACATCTTGGAACGTTCCAATGACTATTGTTAGAAAGCTATATTAAACATAATAGAGAAATGAAAGAAGGAACAGGTATTATTTGGTTGACTAAGTTCCTTATTGTTTAATAAGCGTAAGTATTTTGTACAATACAGATGAAATACGTCATTAAAGATTGGTCTAATTTTATCCTACTCATACAGCCTACCGTTCTTTTCTTTTTTATAGTTCCTTATTCCTTCTAAAACACAATTTTCACTAACACAGTTTGAATATCACTAATTATGCCATTAAGCACTTCATGGCACAAGACTGGCTTATTTCCAGAATTATCTGTATCACCCATTCTGCAATCCATGTTTTAGCCTTGAGTTATTAGAATAGAATAACAGAGCTGGAAGGGATCTTGGATATCTTCTAGTCCAACCCCCTGCCTTGGCAGGAAACCCTACACCACTTCAAACAAATGGTTATCCAACCTTAAAAACTTCCAGTGTTGGAGCATTCACATGCTCTGGAACTTCTGGATGCAAGTTGTCCCATTGATTAATTGGTCTGTCAGGAAATTTCTTCTTAGTTCTAGGTTGCTTCTCTCCTTGATTAGTTTCCACCCATTGCTTCTTGTCCTACCCTCAGGTGCTTTGGAGAATAGCTTGGCTCCCTCTTCTTTGTGGCAGCCCCTGAAATATTGGAACACTGCTGTCATGTCAGCCCTAAACCTTCTTTTCATACCCAATTCCAGCAATCATTCTTTATATGTTGTAGCCTCCAGTCCCTTAATCCTCTTTGTTACTCTTCTCTGCACTCTTTCTAGAGTCTCCACATCTTTTTTACATTGTGGCAACCAAAACTGACTGCAGTATTCCAAAAATGGCCTTACCAAGGCATTATAAAGTGGTATTAACACTTCACATGATCTTGATTCTATCCCTCTGTTTATGCAGCCTAGAACTGTGTTAGCTTTTTTGGCTACTGCCACACACTGCTGGCTCATATTTAAATGGTTGTCCACTAGGACGTCCAAGATTCCTTTCACAGTTACTACTATTGAGCGAGGTACCACATATACTGTACCTGTGCATTTCGTTTTTCTTGCCTAAATGTAGAACCTTACTTTTTTCACCATTGAATTTCATTTTGTTAGATAGCGCCCGATGTTGAAGTATACTGTAAAAGGATCAGTAGTTGTTATTCAGTCATTAAGTTGTGTTTAATTCCTTATGACCCCGGTTTGGACTAGTTCTATAGAACCGGTAGTAAAACTGGCATCATCAGAAGCGATCTGCACATGCACAGAAGCAAGGTGCATGCGTAGAAGCAAGGCGCATGTGAAGAAGCAGGGCGCATGTGCAAGCAAAGCAAGCATGCAATCCCGTTGTGAACCGGTAGTAAAGATAAGTAGAACCCACCCCTGGATCCCATGGACCATAGCATGCCAGGCACCTCTGTTCTCCACTCTCTTCCTGAGTTTGGCCAGATCTAGGCCCACTGAATCAAAGACACTATCTATCTCATTCTCTGCCATACCCTTCTCCTTTTGCCTTTAATCTTTTCCAAAATCAGGGTCTTTTCCAATGAGTCCTCTCTTCTCATTTGGTGGACAAAGTCTTTGAGCTTCAGCTTCGCTATCAGTCCTTCCAAAGAACTCCCAGGGTTGATTTCCTTTAGGATTAACTGATTTGATCTCCTTGCAGTCCAAGGGACCCTCAAGAATCTTCTCCAGCACCACAGTTCAAAAGCAAAACGGAACACTAGTTTGTGCTAAATGTGCTAAGGTATGAGAAAAACAATTAAGAACAAAAATGTGCAGAAGAATTGCATGGTTATCTCTTTTTTTAATGAAAGTGTTATAATTATGAGGTAGTAGTAATAGCTATTTAATTCAATAGCTACTTAGTAGCAAAAGCTACTAAGTAGCTCTTAGACTTCTATACCGCTTCACAGTGCTTTACAGCCTTCTCTCAGCAGTTTACAGAGTCAGTGTATTGATGGAAGGCTGAGTTAACCTTGAGCCTGGTGAGATTCAAACTTCTAGAATGAGAGGTGAGTTAGCCTACAGTACTGCATTCTAACCACTGCACCACCACGGCTCTTCTAGAATTTATGAGGTAATATTTAGATGTCAATTAAGCAGGAGGAAACAGATTGGCTGTCAAGTTTCTGACAGATGCCCTAATTAACTCATGAGTCTGGAGCCAAGTTTCAAAAGAAATCGAGTTATTTATTAGGAGCAATATGTCAGCATCTACTCGAATGAGGTCAACTCTGCCGCATGTAATTTACCGCTCAACTTTGAACCTGTTTCGCCCCTCCTCTCCGTCTGTGTCATAAATCACACTCTCCAACCGGCAGCCTATAGAAAGCATGCCTCACAATCTGGCTTTGGTAATCTGAGGTCCAACCGTGGAAGAAGATATGCATAGAAAGTGCCCCTTGCTGCCCATGGCAACTCCAGAGCAGACGAGAAATGCTTTGCGAGTTGACATTGGCATTCTTTTATTGACTTTATTTTTTCATAGACCATTTAGCTATAAATAATGCAATTATACAATTTTGTGGTTTTATGTTGGTAAACTTGCGCTCTATGACATTAATGGTTTAAAAGCTCAAAAGTACAGAATTTTGAAAGCAGTGTTTAAAAATCCTTATTACATAACTTTTAGATTAACTTGCCTGGGATAGAATTTAGTAGTTTGCAAAAGATAGGATACTTCATATTTAGAAATCCCAGCTGATGTAGGGCTACAAAATCTGTACAAGAACTATGTGGATAATTGTTAGATGGCACAATAAAGAGATACAGATAACTCTATTACTTCATGCCATAATAATCAGGAACACAGACTTGAACTCTCCTTCTTAACACTTATATGGGAAACTTTCTCAAGATCAAATTAAGGAATGAAGGCTTAGTTATTCAATCACAGGTAATCCTCAACTATTCATTTAGTGATTGTTTGAAGTTACAACAGCACTCAGAAAAATGACTTATGACAATTTTTCACACTTACGACCATTGCAGCATCCCCATGGTCATGTGATCAACATTCTTGACCCTTGGCAAGTGGTTCATATTTGCAACAGTTCCAGAGACTTGGGATCGTGTGATCACATTTTGTGACCTTCTGACAACCAAAGTTAATGGGGAAGCCAGATCTATTTAATGGCCATGTTACTAACTTTAAAACTGCAATGATTCATTTAACAATTGTGACAAGAGAGGTCGCAATGAATTTATTTTTTATTTTTTTATTTTTAATTTGATTTATATGCCGCCCTTCTCCGGAGACTCAGGGCGGCTTACAATGTGTTAAGCAATAGCCTTCATACTTTTGTATATTTATACAAAGTCAGCTTATTGCCCCCACAAACTGGGTCCTCACTTAATTTACCTCACTTAATTACTCTCTTGCTTAGCAACAGAAATTTGTGGCTCAGTTGTGGTGGTGATACGTCGAGGACTACTTGTACGGTTATGTTGAGAGAGAAAACAAATGATAAAACTGTTTGAAAAAAACCCACACTTATTATAAATTATAAATTCCTGTTTTTAAAATGCTTATACCAAGAGTACATATTTTTTTCACAATAACTATTCCAGAATGCATATTTGTCAGTGTAGGTAGCATTGCTAGACTATAGGGTGCATCTTTGAATAAAAAGCCAAACCTATGCCTTCCTTGCAATTTATTTTCCAATTTAGTAGATACTCTCTTTTTAAAAGAAAAACAGCCTTTTCTAACATATCACCCATATGTTCCTGTGTACTGTTCAGTCTTCAGATAATGTTCCTGGTTGAATTATGATCAGATAAAACCATTTAAAAAAACCTTTTCCAACAACATCAGGAATAGGTGTGAATTAATTTGGTTGCCTTCAACCTTGTATAGTTAATATGTTTTACTTATTATTTTATGATTTATGAACAAGTCCTTCTGTTTTCTTTATATTTATTTGGTATATTTTATGTATTGGATACAGTCAATTGACTTAATTCTATCTATCTATCTATCTATCTATCTATCTATCTATCTATCTATCTATCTATCTATCTATCATATATCTTGTGTAGAAACTTGTAAATAATTACACGTAAGACCATCTCAAGTCTGAAATAATAAAGTGTTAGAATCATCTTTAATTTGTTCAAGCAGCAGAGACTTTTTTTTCGTCTTGTGCTGGAGAGAGACGAAGCTTTTAAGGAGACATATTCAAGGACAAAACAGCAATGATAAGTGACTCTAATAATATCTGAAAAGGATTCAGCATATGAAACACTAGCAAGAATATTAATCATATTTGTTCTTATGTGTGCCCTTTTAAGCAAATTCATTATGCAGAGAAAGGATTTAGTATAAGAAAACACGGAATGTTTGAAATACCTGGGATAAATATAGCAGAGAGAAATTAAGTTAATAGGACCACTTTGAAGAGTCTGAAAGAAGATAATTAAAATGGACTGTGAAAATATAAATCTCTGACAAATAAACACACCAACTAAAATATGAATTGTGTTTGCACAACAATGGAAAAATGAAGAGATCGCCACACATGAAATGTGTTATTAAAAATATTAGAATGTGCAGAGATGGATAGATTAAACTTAAAAGAAAAGGAAGAAACAGAATACTTCTTAACATGGGACTTGTTTTACCAATGACTAACTAACAGAAACAGAAGTTAGAAACTAAAAGGGTTAAAAGGATAATTAATTATATACTGATTTTTTTTTTACTATGGATAAGTTACTCGTACTATTATTATGTGATTAATATATATATATATATATATATATATATATATATATATATATATATATATATATATATATATAATTTTGTTTTCGTAGGTCTTTATGTGTATCTTTCTTTATGCCAGGGATTTTCCTACGTATATGAAGATGTTTCATGGCCTAATTTTCAGTATATATATATATACTGAATATATATATATATATAGCATATAGCATATATGGCTGCTGTAATGTTTAAGAAGGCCTAAAAGCTGGTGAATTGAGATTTCACTGAAAATTAGGCCATGAAACATCTTAATATACGTAGGAAAATCCCTGGCATAAAGAAAGATACATACATACATACATACATACATACATACATACATACATACATACATACATATATATATATATATATATATATATATATATATATATACACATACATACATACATACATACATACATATATACACACACACACACACACACTATGATTACTATTATGATTATTGTTTTTCTATTCAAAACTAATTGCACCCAGACAACACATTTTTCAGATAGATATTGAGTTTTTTTAATGTTTATTAAAAATGTATTAATAAAACATTTTTTTAAAAAAGATTTAATCTTCAATTTCATTCACAGTCTGGAACTAGGAAAAACTTAACAGTTCAAGTCCTAACCAAGGACCTAAGAGCTGTTAAGGTAACATCTGAGTATTTGGGCAGTTCTGAGTAAGGTAGTTTTTTGCAAAGTCGCAATATTCAGGTCTGAAAATTTCCATGCGTTTAGGCCACCCTTTGGGTATTGCTCCAAGGGCTCCTATTACTATTGGTACAACCATTGATTTCTTCCTCAACAATTGCTCAATTTCAATTTGCAGATCTCGGTATTTCATTATTTTTTCTAGTTGTTTCTCTTCAATTTGTGCATCACCTGGTACTGCAATATCAATGAACTGGACTTTTGTTCTTTTCCACAAAATGATGTTAGGCATATTGGGGGACATATTGGGGGAGTATCTGTTTGGATTCTAAAGGCCCATAAGATCTTGACCTGTTCATTTTCAAGAACTTTGTTGATTTGATGTTTCCAGTCATTTTTGCTACATTCAAAGCAAAACTTCTGGCAAAGCTTCCAATGTATCATTTTGGCAACTTGATCATGACATGTTATTATTGATGATTACACAAGAGGAACAGTGGTGAGTTGCTACCGGTTCACACCGGATCGGGTGAACTGGTGGCAGTGGTGGGAGGCTCCGCCCACCTGCCCAGTCACTTCTGCACATGCACAGAAGCGCCGCGCGCACAAGCAAACTGGCAACGACAGGATTTGGAACCCGGCCCTGAAGAGGAACATACATTGAGTGAGGGAATTTATTATATAGACAATAGGTAATAATAAATTAGACTTTAAGAACAATAAAAGAAGAAATAGAAATAGAGATAGATTCATTGTTCTTATTGAGAGAGAGAGAGAGAGAGAGAGAGAGAGAGAATTTAAGGTTTGAATCTGTACAGCAGCATGGAATAATAAGATTATGCAAATTAATATATGACCAATTCTAACATAATAGAGCAGTGGACTTTCAAGAAAAGTGTACAATATAGCCTCATAGGAAAAAAAAAACCCTTTGAAATGAGACTTTAAATTTTGTCATTTCAATTTCAAACTAAGGGCTAAATTTAACTTCTGAACCTGTATCCAAGTAATTTCACCTCATATTCAGTTTCTAATTCTATTAAGCAATAATATTTCTTTATGAAACCTAAACATTTGAACAGCATTTTTTTTTCCTCAAGGCGGTTCTCATTTTCCCCAATTTACTTATTCTGTATGTTACACTGTGCAGTTCTGTAATAAAATGAATTAACTACAATAGTTTAATTAGAGCATCTAATTTCCACTTCCATCTCAGTCTTTGTTCACATTATATCTTATTTTCCTCCTAAGATAGGCATGCTTAAGGCTAGAAAAGATTAAACTAATTGTTAAAGGCATTGTGTTACTGCAAAATAAAAGGTTCAAGGGAACAGCTGCTCAAGGATTTTTTAAATTATTATTGTGTGACAATTGTTTTCTGTTGAGGCTCTTCAGCTCCATCTTCTGGCATATTTGCAATGAAAGCTTCACTGAATAGAACAGGTGGGAAATTGGGGTTATGCTAAAGCTGACACTTAAGGAGAAGGAATTTTAGTGACAATGTAGGTTAATTCATCACAAACTAGGACACATTTTCTGCAAACATTTCCATTTCTTGGAGTCTAATTTAAATTCATTTTCAGACATTTCCAAATATGATAGAATAGCTGCTTCTATTTGGAATTTACCATTTTACTGCCATTGATCTTTTTTTTTTTAATGAAAGAACATGAATTATGATGAATGTAAGGACCAATCGATTTCATTCTCCTTCCAGACATGCTGAAACATGAAATCCCAATTGAGTTATGTTGAAAAAGATATTTAACAAACACTAATACTGAAAGGCTCTATTTTAGCCATAACTGATTTGGGGGGAAATAAAATAAATAAATAAATAAAATATATAAATAAAATAAAGAGGAAACAATTGTCCCCCCCCCCTTTCAAAATGCAGACTACCATAATTTTTTGTTCTTGAATGAACATTAAGACTTGTTATAAAATCAAGTGCAGTTGTTTGGATGCTATGTTAAATTAGACACTGGTATGCTAGTGGGCAACCAAAAATGCCAGTCCTGAGTTATACATAACAATGATCTAGAAAATTAAAGTGTTATTTTATGGCTAAAGTATCTTCAGTTCTTCCTTTCCCAGCTGTTAAGGTTTCTGTGTCACAATGATGTGAAGTGGAAGCAGACACGTAGTAGATAAATCATAGATAAATCGGTCAGTGGCTGAAAATGAAATACTGGGCCAACATTTTATTTTGGCTCATTTTATTACATGTCACCATTTGGGATTTGGCCAATTAATAGTTTGGGGGCGGTGAAGTCATGTTGTTTCTGTTGAAAAAGCAGGCTGTTTCAGAGACTCTCCCTTATGGTGAATGTCCAGCTATAGTTCAGGCAATTTTCTGAATTCCCATGTGGATGCTGTCTCTGATTTTATTTCTGTTTAAAGAGAAAATTGAATTCTTGATGCCCTTCAGTTTTAATGCTAAAACTGTCTGCCCTAATCTTGCTTGCAGGCCCCTTGTTAATTGCACATATGTAGATATGTGCTGCACTTCTAATTTTTTTTTTAAAAAATTGCTAGCGACATTAAGTATCGTAACGATGCCAATCACAGAACTGAATGCACCCTGGCCTCTGCAGCTTATTATCACCATACCCACTGAGATGTATAGTTCACTCAACTGTATTTCCACTCTGTTTTCAAACTATAGCACAAGAGAAGTTTCATCATATTTGGAGTCACACACAGAGCTCTACAGAACAAAGAAACCCATTTCGTTCTCTTGATTGGCAGGCAATGTTGTGCTCATGCAAGGAAGTGCTGCCAATTTAGAGTGATTATCTCTATGAAATACCTGGTCTGAGTAAAAGAATATTACTGGGACCTCTTGACACTAATTTAAAACTAGGGTGTACCATTTCAGTTTCAAAGATGAAAAATACCCAACTGTGTATCTGTAAGCATGAAGAAATCTGTTTAGCCGAAGAACACAGCTTTTTCTTGCATCCTGCTACAATCTCCGGTAATATTACACTACTAACCAGAGCATACAAAACATTTGCTAGACCAGTTCTCAAATACAGCTCATCTGTCTGGAACCTGCACTGCATATCGGACATGAATACAATTGAGCGTGTCCAGAAATATTTCACAAGAAGAGTTCTCCACTCCTCCACTCGCAACAAAATACCTTATGCCACCAGCCGTGAAATTTTGGGCTTAGAAAATTTAGAACTACGTCCCCTTCAATATGATCTAAGCATAGCTCATAAAATTATCTGCTACAATGTCCTACCTGTCAATGACTACTTCAGCTTCAACCACAACAATACATGAGCACACAATAGATACAAACTTAAAGAGAATCACTCCAAACTCGATTGCAGAAAATATGACTTCAGCAACAGAATGGTCAATGCCTGGAATGCACTACCTGACTGTGGTTTCATCCCAAAATCCCCAAAATTTTAACCTTAGACTGGCTAATAGTAAAAATTCTGACTGGCCCCGCCCCTATCCTCTGCATCCCAAGTCCCAGCTGATCGGGAGGAAATGGGGATTTTGCAGTATCCTTCCCCTGCTATGCCCACCAAGCCACACCCACCAAGCCATGCCACACCCACCAAGCCACACCCACAGAACCAGTAGTAGAAATTTTTGAAACCCACCACTGATACGGTCCTTTAAGCAAATCTGGCTTTTATTGACTTAGCTTGTCTGAAGCCAGCTGGGAGGTCTACAAATGGGAATCACATGACCCCAGGACAGCACAAGTGTCATAAATACATGCCTGTTGGCAACCGCCCAAATTTTGTTCACATGACCTTGGGAATCCTGCACTGGTTATAAGTCATTATTTTCAGTGCCGCTGTAACTTTGAATGGTCATTGAATGATTTTAAATCAAAAGACTACCTGCAATTACCATATTTTCCAGCGTATAAGACGACTGGGTGTATAAGATGACTCTCCTCAGAGCCATTTAAGGCTCGTCAGAGCCTTTCGGGCTGGTCTGCCTGGTTACAGGAGAATGAGACCCGGCATATAAGACGACCCCCGACTTTTGAGAAGATTTTTGTGTGTTAGAAAGTAGTCTTATACGCAGGAAAATACAGTACATTTTTTTTAACCTATGGATTATCTTAATTGCTATTTAGTTCAATCCTATCTGTTGCACTGTCCTCAAATTCCTTCCTCTGAGGAAGAGGAAGGAATTCCTCTAGAGGAATTGTTTTTGGTTTATTTCATAATTTTCTTCTTAATTTATTTATTCATGATCCCCCATGAACATGGAGCAGTGCACTTAGCACTTTCTTGTCACTCATTGTTTTCCCCCACCAAAACCCTATAAATAGGTAGTCCTTGACTTACGACCACAATTGAGTCCAATATTACTAAGTGAGTCGGCTGTTAAATGAATTTTGCCCCATATTATGATATTTCTTGCCACAGTTGTTAGGTGAATCCCTGCAGCTGTTCAGCTTCTAATATGGTTGTTAAGTGAATCTGGCTTCTCCATTGATGTTGCTTGGCAGAAGGTCAGAAAAGGTGATCATGTGACTCTGGGATACTACAACGGTCATAAATATGAATCAGTTGCCAAGTGTTTGAATTTTGATCTTGTGACCCTGGAGAGGCTGCAATGGTCGTTAAGTGTGAAAAATGGTCATAAATCACTTTTTTCTTTGCCTTTGTAACTTTGAATGGTCACTAAGTGAATGGTTGTAAGTCAAGGACTTTTTGTATTGGAGCAAGTGCCTGATACAATATCACCGTCAGTATATTTCACTACTTTGCCAGAAACGTCCTTCCCATTTGGCTTCAGTACTAAAATTCCAGAAGCTCCGTTTTTGAAAATTATTAAAATAAAGCGCAAAGAAAGTGATTTGACATTAAAGCTGGATTGACTTCAAGGTGTCATCTCAGTTTAGTACACTGGCCACTTTTATCATAAATCCAATGAATAGGAAGAATGCTATCACTAATTCGTGCCATCTTAATAAAATAAAAATAAAAGTCATTTTATGGGATTTTAGAGCCTTGGTGGAGCAGCTAAAGTGCTGTTAAAGTAGCACTTAGCTGCCAGCTGCCTGCAATTACTGTGAGTTCAAATCTCACCAGGCTCAAGGTTGAGCCTGCCTTCCATTCTTCCGAGGTAGGTAAAATGAAGACCCGGATTGTGGGGGCAATAAGTTGACTTCGTATAAAAAAGAACACTGCTTAGGGAGGGGCAAAAGCTCTACTAAGCAGGTATATACAAAAGTATGAAGGCTATTGCTTAACGCATTGTAAGCCGCCCTGAGTCTCCGGAGAAGGGAGGCATATAAATCGAACCAATAAATAAAATAAAATAAATAAATTTCGGACTAACACCACACATTAGTTATCACTAATATGCTTATGAACAATAGTTTCTTACATTTTTAAAGAAAAGTTAAAGAATGATGCTGTTTGAATACCATCTAAAATAAGTAATATAAACTATTTTCATTATTTCATAATTTGACTGAGTGCAACAATATCGTCAATTAAACTGTATGCTTCTTTTACTCACGACGTTAAGTACTTTCATGTTCATATTCTTAACAAATCAGAATTCAACAGGGAGAAAACATGCAGAGTTCCATACGTGAAGAAAATGGTCTGTAGAAGCGTAATCCAAAGACAAATATACAAAGTTTGTATAGGGAAAAAGATTCTTTTAGGTAACTTGCATATTTAAGAATTTAGTCCTAAATAGACTAATGTCAAAATGACAAAGAAGCATCAAAATTACATCCATTGTGATGTAATAGGACAATTTTATTGATTTGTTTATTAAATCTCTGTGCCACCCACCTCTCTTTGGGCATATTCCATCCATTTTGTTCTTACATTATAGTATCACCTGTAAATATATAAGATATGGTATTTGTTTATGGACCATGTTTTGCCAGCGTACCACCCACCCCTCTAAAACGATGATAAGCAAGAAATTTGAAGAGTGAAATTAAACATTTATTTTGGCCCGAATATTATTGTAATATATTATTATCCTTCCAAGGTCGATAAAATGAGGATCCAAATTGTTGGGGACAATATGATGACTCTGTAAACTGCTTAGAAAGGGATGAAAAGCACTGAAAAGTGGTATATAAGTCTAAGTGCTATTGATTGCTATTATTGTTAGTCACACAATCAACCAAATGTTTAGGCTGTATCTGGCATTGTTATATAGCAATAGCAAGGATGGAAGGCTGAGTCAACCTTGAGCCTGGTGAGAATCGAACTGCCGAACTGCTGGCAGAAGTAGCCTGCAGTACTGCATTCTAACCACTGCGCCACCACAGCACTTTCTCTCTCTCTCTCTTTTTCGCTCCAAGCATAAATACATACATAAAGATAAAGGTAAAGGTTCCCCTCGCATATATTGTGCTAGTTGTTCCCAACTCTAGGGGGTGGTGCTCATCTCCGTTTCAAAGCCAAAGAGCCAGCACTGTCCGAAGACATCTCCATGGTCATGTGGCTGGCATGACTAAACACCAAAGGTGTATGGAACGCTGTTACCTTCCCGTCAAAGGTGGTCCCTATTTTTCTACTTGCATTTTTACATGCTTTCGAATTGCTAGGTTGGCTCACCCCACTATACGGCACTAGGGATTCAAACCACTGAACTGTCAACCTTTCGATCAACAAGCTCAGCATCTTAGCCACTGAGCCACCGCATCCCACATATATGCATACATCAGGTCCTTTGCAAGGCAGATATTTGGTTATTTATATTTTAATAATATTAATATTATTATTATTAGATTGTTATGTAATATCACACAGTCAGAAGTTGATTACTGTTATTCAATGGCTGAGGTTTGAAACTTGGCTATACCGATAATTTTATGAGCCTTAGGAAATAAAATTAAACAGGAAATCCCTCTTGCATTTTTCAATCCAAAAAGCTCATCCAGGTTGCGTCTGTTTCACCAGCGACACATACCTAATCCCTTTGCTCTAGATTTTCTTGCCAAATTCTTTCTCTATGCTTTTGCATTTAATCCCCATTATTTGTTCTCCCCAAAGACCAACAGCCAGGATCAAATAAAGCTTTTTTAAAAAAATAAATTAAAAAATTACTCTTCACTACTAGTAAGTTAGAAGGGATAGCTGTAGAGCTTATGCAACATTAACTTCAACTAGAATCTTGTAGAAAAGGGATTGCAGACTGAAGAAATGCTTTAGTATTTGACACCTGCTCCAACGAAGTCAAATGCTACTCCTGGTATCGTGTTCTGTCATTAAATTCATGAGGCATGCATAAGAAGTAAAGACCTACGTGTAATAAACTGATAGAGGTTAGGAAGGAAAAGAAATACCAGGCAATGGACACAAGTTGCTATTAGCAACAGGTTTGGGAGAGATCGGGCAAGGCAAAATCAGTTTATGTGTCAGCTCCGGCATGCCAACCAGGTGGGGGACACATCAGAGATACCACACAGGAGGGGAGGCTATTCCACTGACCTGCTGGAGACTGAGATGGAGGGCAATGAGGCTTTCTGTCATCCCATACAGCTGGAAGGTGGTTGCGCGGTGATGACATCACCAGGGGAGTGATAGAAGCTGATAGAGTTGCCCCCTGCCTCCCTCTTTCATTTCTACAGCACCTTTTGTCGATGCCAAGCTCTGGATATTGCCAAAGCATGAACTGAGCCCTTGTCCCGAGGCAACCCTTCCCTGAGGGGCAAGGCATAAACTGAATTCCAAGCGCACCCACATTAGCACAACACTTCTGGGTCACATGGGAGAGCTAGCCATTTGGGATTGGGTAATGAGGGTTGGGTGGATGGGTGAAATGTATAAATGGTGATGGGAAGTCCAGGCAGATATCCCTAACAATATTTTCAGTACATGCCAGAAATAAAAGGCAGCAGCAGCAAACCAGATTTGTTTTGTTTGTGTCCTTTATTATTGTTTTGGAACCTGACATTATGTTCAGAGGTGGTATTCAGCCGGTTTGGACCGATTCGGGTGAGCCGGTAGTGGAAATTGTGAACCTGTAGCGGAAATGGCGGGTGGACTCGCCCATCCGCCGATCCACCCCAGCTCTATGCTGTCCTATTTAGGCACATTTTTGAGGCCAGGCGCATGCATGCAGGTGGCACATGTGCTCACATTTTTAGTGCTGGGCGAACTGGTAGGTAAATTATGTGACTTCCACCTCTGTTTATGTTGTACCAAAAACATGTTTCTTCTTCCATAGAAGTGTTTTAGAATCACTTTACAATTGATTGAGGCCCCTTTAAATGTTCAGAGAAGCTGAAACATGATTACTTGTGCTGAATCTGTTACATGCATTCAACTGAAACTCAGAAGAGAGCATGTATCCAGGTACATTTGGATAGGAAGACCAGAAAATGATAGGGGTGACTTTATGTAGATGGCTAAGGTATTTAAGGACTGCCTTCTCTGTCTAGAAAGCTCACATTTTCCACAAAGAATTGGTCCACTCAACCTGTATAGTATCTTTTGATTATCCCCCCAAAATGCAGAGGACTACAGACAATGTTTTTCACTTGTGTCTTTCTTGATGTTTAGGCTAGCCAGTTTACTATTGCTTTTTCCAGTGGTGAAATCCAATTTTTTTTTACTACCGGTTTTGTGGGCGTGGCTTGGTGGGTGTGATGTGGCTTGGTGGGCATGGCGGGGGAAGGATACTGCAAAATCTCCATTCCCACCCCACTCCGGGGAAAGGATATTGTAAAATCTCCATTCCCACCCCACTCTGGGGCCAGCCAGAGGTGGTATTTGCTGGTTCTCCAAAATTTGGTTATCTCCATGGGAAGACATTGTAAGACCATAATTCATGCTAAAGGTTACCCAACTATATAATCAAGAACAATAGAGCTTTCTTTAATTTCACTTGTCTTCCTGCACCCTCTATCCTTGTTTAAGGGTTTGTTCTGCCTGATCAAAGTACAACTTGAATATTGAGGATGGAGAAAAGCCTAGATTAAGAAGGTTGAACTCAACAGCTTTGATTCATGAACAGGACAATTTATCTTGGAAAATTAAATGTGCTAGGCCTTGAGAAAAGAAATTATGTTCCAAAGATTTCAGGAAACTATAAAGATCCTTGCTTCAACTTTGATCGATCCTGTTCTCCAGGCATAGGAGTGTTTTTGAAACACAACAAGGATTCTGGAAAATTGCTCGAGTAAATTTGGATTGAACTCTTTGTAGATACATAAAACATGAAGCTGAGGCTCTGAACAGAGTTCCATAAAGAAGCTGTGCTAGCGACTTGGCCTGAAAAAGCTCAATTGCGGCAAGAACATAGTATCTTCTCTTTGTGCAGAAAAGTTTGAGAATAGCACTAGGTAATCTGCACATTCATAATGTGCTTTTTCTTAAGCTGATGGCATGACCACACTTAGGTACTTGAAGGTGGTCAATTGCATTATGCTATGTCCATTGAGATACCATGAATGGAATTTTGGCCTTTTAGAAAAAGTCATAACCTTCATTTTCTGATAGTTTATGTCCAATTAGACATTAATACAATATTGGGCAAGGACTTGCAAGACTCTTTTAAGATCTACAGATGTCCTGCAGATGTACTGCATCATTTGCATGGAACAGCAGGGCAAAGGTTCAATCTCTTATTTTTGTCAGGTAGTAATTTGATTTATTTAATGATTTTACCATATCATTAATATAGAAATTGAAGATCAAGCTGGCCCAAGTGCATCCCTGTTTAATCCCCCTTTGAGTTGGGCTGCCCTCAAGAGAGATCTTTGCATATTATACCTAACTTTGAGGGATGTTATTAGTATGTAAGGCACATAACAAATGGAGAAGCCTATGATCAATGGAAGCAGCTTCCAGTTTCTCCCATAGCTTGGTCCTGGTAACCATGTCAAAGGCTGCCTTGATATCTATTGATCTATTGGATACATATTTTTCAATGAAATGATGGAGGACCAAATATTGATCAATGGTGTGTCTCCCCTCTCTAAACCTGGCTTGTTCTTCAACTATCAAATTGTCATGATCCAGCCCAGGGGTGAAATGTAAAATTTGTTACTACCAGTTCTGTGGGAGTGGCTTGGTGGGGGGGGGGGAATATGACTGGGTGGGCATGGCCAACTTTTTTTTTTTTAACTTTGCAAAGCATTTTTTCTAATGCTTTTAAAAGCCTCTGCCGATCACGCAACTCAGCTGGGATCGTCAGAGAGGCTTTTTAAAAAAAATACCTCTCTGACGATCCCAGCTGAGTTGCCTGATCGGCAGAGAGGTATTTTTTTAAAAATACCTTTCTGCCGATCAAGCAACTCAGCTGGGATCGTCAGAGACTTTTCAAAGCATTTTTTTACCACCTCTTCGGCCAAGAGGTTGCAGAAAAAATGCTTTGAAAAGCCTCTGATGATCCCAACTGAGCCGTGTGATCTTCAGATCTTTTTTTTTTTTACTTTTAAAAGGTTTTTTCCATCGGAAGAAAAAATGCTTTTAAAAGTAAGAAAAAAAAAGCCTCTGATGATCGTGTGGCTTAGCTGGGCATTGGGGGGGGGGGTGTGCAGGGATTTTTGCTACCGGTTCTCCAAACCACCCGCCGCGATCGCTACCAGATCAGGTGATCTGGTCCGAACCAGGAGCATTTCACCCCTGATCCAGCCTCTCCTTGAATTTACCTTGGATGTATTAGGCATAAAGTTTGCTAATGATGTTGTCAGAGTTTTGCTGCAGCAATCAAATCCAGAAAGCACACACAGGCAGACTGATGCAGCAGAATTCATTAACTTCTCTTTATATACAATATAACACATGAATAAATGTACAATACCAATAGTGGTTCTAACAACATGATAGAAGTTACAGTCAGAGGAGAGAATAATTCTTAGTTTCAATTCAGCACAGCAGTCAACTCAGACTTGTTTCCAATTCAGCTCCCATTGGCTGATCTGTTGCCATGCCTATTCATTGGCTAACCTTGTTACTATGTCTTCCCAGTCATGAATATTCTGACAGATGTTTAGCAGACCTATTAGTGTATAACCGCCCTGAGTCCGTAAGGAGAAGGGCGGTATACAAATCTAATAAATAAATAAATAAATAAATAATTAGCAGGGTTGTCTCTTTTTCCTTCTTAAAAATTGGAACAACAATCACCAAGCCCCAATCCTCTGGGATATGTTCAATGGTATCAGTATAGGTGAATAGTGCCATCAGGGCTGTAATCCACTACTCCATAATTTTCTTCAGCACTTTAGCAAAAATGAAATTGGCCCCTGGGATATAATCAATCTGAGTTTTTAGGAAGATACAGCTGAATTTTAGGAGATTAATATTCTTAGTTAAAATTTTGTTAAAATGCTACTTTTCTATAAAACTTCCTAGGAATAAGTCTTCCTGTACTTTGGTAAATGAACTAATGGTTATCTGGAAATTGATGATTGCATATCATTATGGATTGTTTACATTATTTGATTAGTTATTTCCTGCATTCCATGGTATTCTACTTAAGTCACTTATTGAAGAAGTATACAAATTGGTTTAAGTGTACAAATATACTTTTCAATATAGAATAGAAAAAGGATCGTCATAATCCAGCTACAAGAGGTCAACAAAACTTTGATTGTATTTATATTGAACAGCTTTTACCTCAGATAAGCAATATTAAAATTTATGACCTTTTTCTGAATTGTATTTCATTGAGCCTTACATTTTTTATTTCAGTATTGATCTGTGTACGAAATTATTGATAAAAATCAATAATGTAAATCAGACACACTACAAACTAAACTTAATAATGGTTTACATTATTGATTTTTAACAATAATTTCCTTTACAGATTAGTATTGGAATAAAAAAATATAAGGTTACATGAAATATTGTTTATTTGATGTAAAATTATTTGTTCCTATTGAGTGAGGTAGGTGACTATGTAAATTTGATAAATAAAATAAAAAATTGTACTATTCAAAAATTTAAAAATAAAAATAACAGAATATATGGTTGACATTTTTTGTATACAATAGCTAAACTTTCAAAGAGGTGCTTTATGGTTATAGTGGAAGAGTTCAACTACTCTAACATTTGCTGGAAATCTAACTCTGCTAAGAGTTAGAGGTCCAATAAATCATGCTGCCCTTTTTCTAACAATTTCATTTGTCAGAAACTTGAAGAAGGAACAAGAAGATGGGGTCTCTAACCCAGACCTTACCTCAACAGAGAGGAATTGGTTGAAGAAGTGAAAGTGACTAGAACTTCGAGAAAAAAAATATGTCATCCTTGAGTTCATTATATCAAAGGAAGGAAGGGTGCAAGAGTCAAAGCTGTATACTGGCTTTCAGAAGAGTGCATTTTGGTGAATTCAGATTAAAAGGAGGTCAGATCCAGTAGCTTGCAATCCTAAGAGAAAAAAGCATCCCGGGAGGATTGGAAACCTGTAGTGTTATTTCAGGTGCAAACAATTCTTCCTTGGACAAAAGAACAAAAAGGAGACATCTAAATATGTTACCGTAGGTACATAAAGAGCTTTCTAAGATTCTAAAACAACAAAGTGGTATGTATAGGAAATAGAAGGAAGGGATAGGAAGGAAGGAAGGAAGGAAGGAAGGAAGGAAGGAAGGAAGGAAGGAAGGAAAGAAAGAAAGAAAGAAAGAAAGAAAGAAAGAAAGAAAGAAAGAAAGAAAGAAAGAAAGAAAGAAAGAAAGAAGCAGTTATTCAAAATGGTATGGATCCTATCAGAAAAGGAATGAGCTGAATAACATAAGCCTTACGGGAAATGCCACAAACAACAAAAAGCCTTTTCAGATGTCAGAAAGAAAAGGAAAGTCAAATAGGCATAAAGTCTGATGTAAGCAGAAGGGGATTTCTTAGTAACTATAATAAGCAACTTTACAGTTACAACTGTAATAGCAAAAACTTTTTTTTTTTTTGCAAATTTTTATTAAGTTTGTCAGGCTATAAATAGAAAAAAATGAAAATAGGGGAGGAAAAAGAGAAGAAAAAAGTATAGAGGAAAGGGGAGGAAAGAAAGAAAATCATTGCCATCCATTTTTTATTTTTTGCACAGTAGAATAAGATAACATGGCAGCCTCAACTTTTTACTTTTACATGCTAATATTTACTAGCCATTTCTGTAACAACAAACCTATCTAACCTGCAAAACCCAAAGTCTATGTTTCATTTTAAAATACTCTTAATTTATATTTCACATCTGTCTTTTCTCAGAAAAAAAAAACCCCACCTGTTGCTGGCCATAGTGAATAAAGGAACTGCAACTGAGGATAGAAAAGGAACAGGTAAGATAATAAAGGAAATTTATTCAAATTCAAGTATCCAAAGCTGGTTGAGATACATCTGGACCAGGGGTGGGTTTCACTTATCTTTACCGCTGGTTCGTTGCATATGTGCACGAACCAGCTTTGCGCATACATGCACTGTTCGTGTATGCGTCCAGCCTTCTGTGCATGCGTTTTGCTTGCTCGTGCTCCTTCTGCGCATCCGCCTGGCCTCAAAAATGTGCCTAAATAGCACAATTTAGAGACAGGGCAGGTGGCAGGTTAGGGTTAGGGTTAGGGTTAGGGTTAGGCAATCGCCGCTACAGATTCGCCCAAACTGGTGCTAACCAGCTGAATACTACCTCTGATCTAGACTACTGAAAGAATCAGAAGAACATATTACATAAATTGTAATCTTTGGAACAGGGGAACTCATGAGGTCCAAGGAGATTGGAGGAAAGCAAATGCTTCTGTATTTTCCAAAAAAAGAGGAAAGAGTGAAAGACCCCCTTATCTTCATTAATCAAGGACCTTGGGTAGTACAACTTTCCCACCAATCTTTCATATAAACACTTATGAATTCCTCATGTCTCGTGTATTCCCTTTTTTTAAAAAAAATTGATTTATATGCCGCCCTTCTCCGGAGACTCAGGGCGGTTTACAATGCGTTAAGCAATAGCCTTCATACTTTTGTATGTATTTATACAAAGTCAGCTTATTGCCTCCACAAACTGGGTCCTCAATTTACCCAACTTAGAAAGGATGGAAGGCTGAATCGACCTTGAGCCTGGCTAGGATTGAATTCGCAGAATTACAGGCAGCTGGATGTTAATTGCTGCCTTTAGTAGGAGGCATTAGCCCCCTACGCTACTCAGGTTCTTTTGCTTTCCTTCTCCCAATGCCTATGGATATGTCTTTTGAACTAGGTTCTGGATAGTGCAGCAGTTATAGTTAATGTTCTCTGAATGAAGTGAGATAAATCAGAGATAAATTAAAATGATGTGTAACGGAGCTGAGAAGAAGTAACCCAGAATTTTCAAAAAGTGCTATATTAAAGGTTTCACTATCCCTTTATTGACTTTTAGAGTGAGAGCAAAATTGCAAGAGGCAACAAGTTGACATTTCTATAGAAAGTCTTATTTGGGAATAAGATAATAGGAAAGATTTCTATATTTTGTTGGGTTAGAGGAGGTGTCTGGCAGTTTGTTTCTTTTCCTTTTTAAAAAATCATTCTGCTACTTAATGGGCATTTTCTTGCTTGCTTTCTGTAAGGGATATGAAGCCTGATATTTTCCTACTTCCTGTATCTACAGTTATTCAGTTATTACATATATACAGGAAGAAAGGAGAGCTGTGTCTCTGCAAACAGCATAGCATCTGGGCATCTTCTGCATTTAGAATAGAATAGTTGGAAGGGACCGTGGAAGTTTTCTAGTCCAACTCCCTGCTTAGGCAGGAAACCCTACAGCACTTCAGACAAATGATTATCCAATCTCTTCTTAAAAACTTCCAGTGTTAGAGCATTTACAACTTCTGGAGGCAAGTTGTTCCATTGATTAATTGTTCTAATTGTCAGGAAATTTCTCCTTAGTTCTAGCTTGGTTCTCTCCTTGTTTAGTTTCCACCCATTGCTTCTTGTCCTACCCTCAGGTGCTTTGGAGAATAGTTTGACTCCCTCTTCTTTGTGGCAGTTCCTGAGATATTGGAGCACTGCTATCATGTTTCCCCTAGTCCTTCTTTTCATTAAACTAGACGTACCCAATTCCTGCAACCGTTCTTCATATGTTTTAGCCTCCAGTCCCCTAATCATTTTTGATTAGGGGATTTTGATTAGGGGATTGGAGTAAGATCATCTTACATTTAACAAAGTTAAGTCTGATCCTTTCCCCTTGAGAACTATTAAGCATTGTCCAATAAATGAAATTCAACATAGCATTATTCTAAACAGATAATCTTCAACAATAGAAGAGACTCTGCACTGCACACACAATGACTCTATTCCTACCAAGTATCAGAATTCAGTAAACCTACTGTAAGTAGGTCCAGGATACTAGCTTTAGGTTCAGTGGCTAATCTTTATTTTATTTTTCTAGGAAAAAATAGCAGGGTAAGAGTATGCACCATATACAAAATGAGGTACCGTATATTGTATACTGCAGAGAAGTAAATGGCCAGGATAAATGCCAAGAAAGTCAGCAGTCTGCTGTACTGACAACTAGAGACCTATCTGCACCATGTAGAGATAGGAACCGAATCATTAACTTTTTCTTGCAGGTTGTCTTAATGAGCTATTCTTTCTACTTATCAGACACAGAAAATTGTTGAATGTCTACCAACTTATGTTATCTCGTGAAAGCTTTAAAACTATGTCAGGGTCTTGTAAAACACCTCACCTCCAAAAAAATAAACAGAATGCCCAACAAACCCAAAGTAAACATTCAAGAATTAAAAATGACAGAATAGACTTTCACGGAAGTGCAAGGACATCCAACACAACTTTGGAAGTTGTTCCATCAAGTAGAAGCCTGAATTTTATAGACTGAATAGTAAGAGTCATATATTTTCCAGTTGGTGCTCCAATTATGATATTTGTATCATTCTTTCTAATCTCCATAAGATTTAGGAAGAGCATTAATGCAGAGGAACAGATGGCAGGTCCTCAAGAAGCCATCGCTGGACCTGAAGATACTGGAAAACTTTCATCCAATCTCCCCTTTTTAGAGATGGTGATTGAGAAGGTGGTTGCAAAGTAATTTCAGAGGACCTCAAATGAAGTGAATTATCAGTATTTTTTTTAGTTAGTGTTCAGATCTGGATATGGAATAAAAATAGCATTCATTGTTCTTTTGTAGGCTCTGTCATGGGTGGGATGGTGGCTATGCACCTGCCTCTTATTTGATCATTTGGGGACTTCCAATACCATTGATGTGCTCATAAATTGGGAGTGGGCACCAAATATGCTGCTTGTTCACCTCCTTTGCATGGGGTTACTTCCAACTAGTGGTGATTTGGAAAGAAAGACCTTGCTTTCTCCTCTCCTATTCAACATCTACATGTGACTTCTGGCTGAGCTCATCTGTTACCATGGGGTGAAGTATCATTACTGAATATACTCAGTTACACATCTTTGCCCCTGGTGAATTATTATTTTTGCATTTTTCCAAGTCATATAATCTCTTTTTGATTCGAGCTTCATTTAAGGATTTTAATATTTAATATCTCATTTATTATTTGTGGACATTTTTATGCGATATAAATTTAAGCTATGCAATAGCCTAAAACCTGATTAATTTTTGATATAAATAAAATAAATTTAATTTCTGATACCCATTGAGATATTGAAAGGGAGATTATACTTTGTCTGTGTGTGTGTGTGTGTGTGTGTACATACATATATACACTATATATAATGTACATATATACATTATATATATATAATGAAAAGAGAAAGTCTACATAACTTCACAACATAAATTCAAAGAGAGGGAGGGATAGAGACAGCGGGTAAATTTTCTCATGCCTAAAACAACTGGAAGAAATTTCACCAAATTGTTTAATTCATCATTTTTTTCCCTTTTGTTTTAAAAAGCCTAATTCAAATGCTGCTAGGCAAATCATACCATATTTCTATTGATTAATAATTATCCTTGGGGGTATCCCTAAGTTATTAACTTTTGGGTACCTTGATAAAGTTCAAAGATTGCAAATACCACCAAGCAGAGCATATAGATTCTTAAGCACAAATGATTGCTCTAAAGTCCTATTATTAATTCGGTCAATTTAATGCTAGAACAGGTCCAAAAGAACTTACAAAAAAAAATGAACATCTCAGACAGAGGAGCAAATATTCTATCAACTTGCTGCTACAGTGCCTCTGAAAAAATCAAAGTTTAAAAATAGAACAAGATGAAAGTGTGATTTGTTTTGATGTCAGAGCACTCATTACATCCATAGATCTGAAAACGAATTCATGATAGCAGTACTACACAACACACCTGACCAGCAAAATGCTCAGAATCATGGATTTATAATCATGAATTGATCCTCTGCTTTGGTCTTGGATGAAATAGCATGATCTTCCTTGTCTAACATCTTCTCTTCTTCTTGTGCCATATCCATCATTGGACATTGGCGATCATGTTGGTAATCCTATTTTTGTCAACAGCCGCATGAAAAAGTTCTGCTGAATTTTGTCCAAACCAGTCCCTTAGGTTTTGAAGCCATGTTGTTCTTCTTCTGCCTGGACCTCATTTGCCTTCAATCTTTCCCTGGAGGATTAAATGAAGGATGCTGTATTTTTTTAGGTGTCTCATCACATGTCCAAAATATTCTAACTTTCGCATTTTAATGGCTTTGATGATTTCCCTTTGCTTTCCCAGGCGGTTTATCACCTCCTCATTTGTGATTTTGTCAAGCCAACTTCTACGTAACAGCCGCCTGTAAATCCACATTTGAAATGCTTCTAGTTTCTTCAAGTGGTTTTCTGTCAGAGACCAACTCTGTACTCTGTAGAGCAGGATAGAAAAGATATAACATCTGACAAGCCTGATTTTCAATTTTAGGATTATGTCATGACTGCAGAAGACCTTTTTAATTTTTGAGGAATGCTGTTCAAGCTTTCTCGTCTAACTGCCTAACTAATATTTCCAGGTGGATGAATTCTCATCATCTAAATTAAATTTTAAAAAGACTGAAGTTATTGTTTTTCATTTTGATAATTCTTCTCTCTAATCTCCCTTTGTTTCTTTTCTACTTCAGGACCTCAAGTTACTGTCTTCTGTGGTACATAATCTGGGAAGTTTATACTATTTTAAAAAATATATCACTATGTTATAATCTTTCATATAAAGAACTTGTATTTTTCCACTTTAAAATAATTAGAAAATGACTATCTTATTTCAGAAATGTCATGGCAATGGTTGCCCAACTTTATGGCTTGCCTGGACTACATTGAATGAAGACAAATTATCTTGGGACACATTAAATATGTAATATTAATGTATGTAAAAATAGCTAAAAATCACATACTTTTGTTAAAGTTTATGATCTTTTGGGGTTGACATTACTAACTGTCCAGGGTTCCATGGGTTAGACATGTCTGATTTAGGCAATTAGTTGGATTATTGTAGTAATAGGTTGGTCCTACTATTGATCCTGACTCTCTTCCACTTGGGTCTATTTTCACCAGTCAGATCTCTCCCAATGTACCTGCATCTCACCTTTCCATCTCTCATGATCCAGTTACATGCTATTGTAAACCTTCCAGGATTTGCCTAAAGGAATAGCCAGTTACTTCACTAACTTCACTATGGGGACACACTAATTGACCTTGGTTTCATGACTTTCCCTATCCCACAGTACTTGAAGAGTACTTCAAGTACTGTGGGATAGGGAAAGTCATGAAACCAAGGTCAATTAGTGTGTTCCTATATTAAAATGTTCAACTTGTATTTTTTCCCTTTAGCTAGGGATGAAATCCAGTAGGTTCTGACAGGTTCTGGAGAACTGGTAGCAGAAATTTTGAGCAGTTCAGAGTATCGGCAAATACCACCTCTGCCTGGCCCCAGAGTGGGGTGGGAATGGAGATTTTGCAGTATCCTTCTCCTGCCATGCCCACCAAGCCACCCTCACCAAGCCACACCATGCCCACCAAGACACCCCCACAGAACCAGTAGTAAAAAGTATGGATTTCACCCCTGCCTTTAGCTCCTATTTTCTGGGATTGACTTTCTCTTAAATTATATCTATAGCATGAGTTCCAGATCTTTAGAAAGACTTTTAAAACACTAAATTTCACATAATGTTTAGGAAGCTGGAAAAACTTATTATAAAAACTTATTATTCATTATTTACTGTAAATTCATAATTTTTATTTATTATTAAATGTATATGCCTCTTCTTATCTCACTGTTGAGTGACTCTGGGTGGCAATATAATTAGATTGTGCTAGATTTAGGAAGTGGTTATGTTCAGAGTGGGCTTCATATAATTTAACAACTGATTCACCTAATCCAGAACAGAAATTGTGAGTGCATGCATGCTTCACGCATGCACCTTCCACACTTGTGCGCACCTTCAAACACAGTGATTTCATGCATGTGGCTTCCAACACAACTTCTTGGGCAGCCATGGTTAATAGAGTGGGCAAGGCTCGGAAATCAGCTGGGCTGTGTGGACAGGGTGAGCGAGTGAGTAAGATATATACGATGGGATAGCAATGGGTCAAGTGCGCAGGCTCAGCCATTGGTCGGAACTAGCGGTACGGGCAAACCAGTCCAAACCAGCAGCAGTCCACCTCTGATTATGTTGTAATTATATAATGTATCTATTATTATACTATGTAATAAAAGCCTTACATAGATTACGGTATTATTCAATTATGAGATTGATATATATTGTATATAATTTTGATACATCTTGCATATATAGTCTGATTTCTCCTCAGATCATAAAAATCTTTTGCTCACTATATAATTTTGATAAACCTGTATTGTGCTGAGTTAAGAATATGCAGTGAATAAAGCTATTACTCCTAATTTTTCATGAAGGAGAAAAAAGTAAAAACAAAATGAATTGTAAACAAACAGATTTATTTACTCCTGGATTTTATCTTAATAAAATTGGTTAAAATTATGCACAAACCAACTGAGACAACTTAAAGATAAAATAGATTTTTTTAGGTATAGAGTGAGATTATTTTAACACCGTTATATAAATAAATGATTAGAATGGAATCAATCATGGGGTATTTACAAGTTCTCTAATTAATTTTTAACAGGATTAGAGTGCTCAGAAGGATAAATGCCAACATAAATATTGTTGACATCAGCCAGAGGAAGGCAAGGCAAATCAAAAGTTCTGTATGCATTTCTGCTGTAAAGAGTTTGCAGACCAAATTTAGATGGAAAGGTAATAATCGAAGAAAGGTTAAAGGTAAAGGTTCCCCTCGCACATATGTGCTAGTCATTCCTGACTCTACGGGTGGTGCTCATCTTGTTTCTAAGCCGAAGAGCCAGCGCTGTCTGAAGACGTCCCTGTGATCATGTGGCTGGCGTGACTAAACGCCAATGCTATTACCTTCCCACCAAAGGTGGTGCCTATTTTTCGACTTGCATTTTTTACGTGCTTTTGAACTACTAGGTTGGCAGAAGCTGGGAAAAGTAACAGGAGCTCACCCTGTTACGTGGCACTAGGGATTCAAACCGCTGAACTGCCAACCTTTCAATCGACAAGCTCAGCATCTAAGCCACTGAGCCACCGCATCCCTTTTAAGAATGGTTAGACTGTCTGAAAGTATTATTTTACATAATAAGCTCCTTAGCATTCATGTTTATGCATATGTAAATCTGCAGTTCCATTTATTTAAACTTTTTATGGTAAATAAAGACTAAAGGACTGATTTAATTGCTTCACAGATTTGAGCAAGAAGAAGCAATACTGCGACATTGGTACCAGGAACAGATTAAAAAGAATAGGATGGAAGATCATCAAAGATTCATGGACCCTGAAGTTAATATTCTATAAATATTAAGATTTAAAGATCTAGAATTAGCATTCTAGATCTGACTGTGGAGAAAGAAATCCAAGAGCACTAAGCACTGAAATCCTCATTCTACAGTCAGACCATTTCAGCCTAAATCGTTCTTGTGAGAAAATGTAGTAAATTCCATTAGAATTGCTCACACCAATAGACTTCATTATAATAGCAAAGGTGCCAGCAGTTTTCCAATTCTCTTCAGTAATTTCTATGTGCGTTAATATTTTTTTCTATTTAAATGAAAAAAATGTGCAGGTTTAAAGCTGGCTAAAAATGATTGATTTCAATGCCAAGTGGCAGGATAAATTTCCAGTCACATTTCAATTCACAGTCATTCCAACTTTAGATTTATTCTTTTTTTCCCCTTGCTCTTGTAGTAAATTTATCCTGAAAAAGCTAGATAAAGATACCATCTTCTCATTAAAATCCAAGGAAGTAGCAATAAAACAAGCTGCTTTTCTAATTCTCTTGTTCAGTGATATTTTGAAGACTTAATCACTTGAGTAAATCCATTACCTTTTCTCTCCGTATGTTGGTCATTAAAAGCTTAAGTGCATATTTTTTTTATAATTATTGGGCTTCTTGGTCTGCAGAGCACCTCCAGGTTCTCGGACTGATACTGACCCATTTCTACAGCAAAGTCAAAATGAATGGCTGTATTTTCTCCGAGACCTTGAAAGCATACGGTTTAAAGGTATTATTTAAGATGCAAAGATTTTGGCTTGTAAAGCAGGTCTATAAGAAAATGCTGAAGAATAATTAGCATATGAATTAGCATTCAAAATGAGCCTTGGCCAGAATCTTCCTACACATATGCATGTAATGTACACTGTGTTTTTTTAAAAAAATTTTTGAGACATCACCCTGCCAACCAAAGTGCATATAGTCAAGGCTATGGTTTTCCCAGTTGCAATGTATGGCTGTGAAAGTTGGACCATAAGGAAGGCTGAATGCCAAAGAATTGAGGCCTTTGAACTATGGTGCTGAAAAAGACTCCTGCGAGTCCCTTGGACTGCAAGGCGACCAAACCAGTCAGTCTAGAGGAGATCAACCCTAACTGCTCTTTAGAAGGCCAGATCCTGAAGATGAAACTCAAATACTTTGGCCACCTAATGAGAAGGAAGGACTCCCTGGAGAAGAGCCTAATGCTGGGAAAGATTGAGGTCAAAAGAAGAATGGGACGACAGAGAACAAGGTGGCTGGATGGAGTCACTGAAGCAGTCGGCTGGAGTTTAAATGGACTTCAGAGGATGGTAGAGGATAGGAAGGCCTGGGGGAACATTGTCCATGGGGTTGCAGTGTGTCAGACACAACTTCACAACTAACAACAACAACATTTTTATATTTGTCTTCTCATTTATGTAGGCTTATGTAGTACATGACCAACTAACCTAACAGGCTAATCCTGAAACATTAAGCAGGGTCAGACTTGTTTGATACTGACCTTTAGGAAATACTAAGGTTGTAGTTACGATTAGGGAATAGGATATGACAATGACAACTACTTGTGAATGTCAACCCATGTTTACACTGGAAGTTGAGTCCAAGTTAAAAAAAAATCACTATTACAATCCAATGTAATTTCTTATACAGTGTGTGTCATTATTAAATTATAATTGACATGTTTAAAGTGTCCTATTAAATGGAAAAGTTGAAACGTGCTAGAATGCAACGAAGTGTTATATATCCAACATTCTAATTCAACCAAAATTGAACTAAATATTTCTGGAATGATCTAAAAGCCATATGGAATACTTTTCTCTTTTTAAAACTAATTCTTAGTTGTTTGTTGAAAAAGAAATTATTTTGAAAAAAAAAACTTTCAAAAATAGAAAAAGAATTTGGATAAATTATTCTGGGTGGAATCAGGTGCTTTCAATTAATTTACACAGACTATAGTCTATAGCCTTTTTTGGAGTAATAATTTGTACAGTGTTCTGTAGTCCATAGTGATAATATTCAGTCATAATATTGATCATATGTAAAGCCTATATTTAGGTATGTAGTACAGAAAGTATGTCTAGCTTTTTCTACATCTCACTATATTCATACAATAACACTATAAATTCAGATATTATGAATAGCCAATAGCTAATAATTATCATGGTTAATGAAGGATAGAAACCTCAGTTCCTTCAGTCCTAGATTAAAACAGTCAAGAAAGTAATTTATCATACATTAATCAATCATATTTAAAGTACAATTCACATCTAACAATAATTGTTTATATGTATTCTGAATATCAGCATATGTGCTGGAAGTAAGATCATGGCTGAAGTAATCATTTAAAAGTTTAAACTTCTGGTCAAACTTTTAAGGGGAGCATTGGGAATAAATATGTCTATTTTCAAGCATAAAATACTTTTTTTCTGGGGTTGTTGGCAAATAATCATGACTGTCCTTTTTCTTGAATAATTAGTTTCCATTTTGTCCAAGAAGATACTACTTGACAGCATAATGTAGAGTTTTCTAGAAGTTAAGCATTCTGGAAAAATGGAGACAGTGAGATCTCTAAGTTATAGGAACGGTCCATCCATTTTAACCCTGATAATTTCTGAAATTCTGAAGAATTGTTTTAGTTTAGTTATAAAATAATGTTGATGTGTGTCCAATTCATAGTTTCTGCTGCATGAGTGAATAGTGAAGAAATATTTATTAACAAATATTTATATGTCAAGATAAATTACTTGAAGAATATTTGAGTTTCAGAGAAATAAAATGTTATGTTTTAACCTCAGTATTTTAGTTTGATTCCAAGATAGCTTGAATAAGCTTTAATTTAACAAAGTGTAATAATTTATCTATCAGGCATAGGGATTAATAGAGTAATAATAACATGATTGTATCCAGAAATAGAAATAGGGTTTAATGGAATGTTTATATCATGTTTATATAATATGCAATGGAATGTACCAATTCCTTGTCTGTCTGATTTAATATCCATAAAGAACAATATGCATAAGGAAGAGATTTCCCTAAATGTATTTCACTCAGATAGTTAGGTTTTAATATAATTCTGGACTAAGATTACAAAGAATCAGTAAATATGTAATAGTACATTTTAAGAGAAATTATGTCAAAGAGCTTATTTCTGAGATGGCATAAAATAAAGATTTACCAAGTGAATAAAAGCATATCAAGCGAATTTCTGGTGAATTTGGAATATTTTAAGAGAGTCTAACTCACTACTATCTGAAATTAGGCAATCTAAGTTATACTGGGTCATCATTTCAGAAATATTCCATAACTATACATTGAAACAGCAAGACCTCAGTTCTATTCAGGGTTTTTGTGGGTAGTTCATAGAGGGCATCAAAAGTCTTCCCCATTTCCTTTACATGTGGAAAGCTTGCAGGTAGAAAGTCAGTGGGGAAGGCAGCAGAAAATAAGTCCAAGTTCAGAAGACATTTAAGTGCCTGCTGTTGGGTGGTACAAAGAGCAAGTGGGTGCATAGGAGAGGGCTTAGGAATGGTATGTTGGAGTGCACAAGACGTGTTGAAATGTTGGGATGGGTTTATGTGTACACATGAGGGTCAGGTAGACAGTATGGGTTGGTCCATTGGTTAGGGAGGATGCCCAGAAATGCACAAGAGTGCTTCATGGGTCAGGGAAGGCATGCAGGAAGGCTACACGGACTAGGAAATACACACAGGGGGCAGCATAGGTTGGGGAAGTTGGCATTGGCCAGGAAGTATACATAGGAATTCCTTCCTTCCTTCCTTCCTTCCTTCCTTCCTTCCTTCCTTCCTTCCTTCCTTCCTTCCTTCCTTCCTTCCTTCCTTCCTTCCTTCTTCCCTCCCCTCCCCTCCCCTTCTCTGGACAATCATTCTTATTTAGATATTATTCTTCAGACAATCAAAATGGTCCTTCCTAATTTTGTAAAATCTTCCAAATTGGGATGATCACGTTAATATTTGGGGAAGACAATCTATATTTTAGATATGTTTGTATCAAATGTAATTATTTTGCTTTTCCTCTTATTTTATTTCTGCCTATACTACATACTATGTATGATATACACACTGTGGTTCTTACTATTATAGAGCACAATATAGGAAAGGAATTATCTAATTTTTTTTTAAAAAAAAAACCTAACTGCTTACCCCAAAAATATATTCTGATGAATTGAAGAAAACTTGCTTTGGCAGAACATTTTTCAGCCATTAGATATACATGAGTTCCATTAATACATTTACCCCTTTTCCTCTGTAAAGTATTAAAATAGAAATTGCAAATCTCTTTGTGAATATGTGGGAGGGGAATTGCAGAGACCATATGTTATAAGAAACAAAATGAGTACCAAGTAAGATTTCTTTTTACCTTGCATAACAATAGATCATGTATTTAAGAGAATGAAAGCTCAATTCTTTATCATTCTGATTCCCCCCACAAAAACCTTATTTTAGCTCTGGAAAGAAATTAAGGCAGTCTGGGTATATAACAGTGGTGAAATCAATTTTTTTTTTACTACCGGTTCTGTGGGCATGGGTTGGTGGCCGTGGTGTGGTTTCTTGGGTGTGGCTTGGTGGGTGTGGCAGGGAAAGGATACTGCAAATTCTCCATTCCCACCCCACTCTGGGACCAGCCAGAGGTGGTATTTGCCAGTTCTCTGAACTACTCAAAATTTCTGCTACCAGTTCTCCAGAACCTGTCAGAACCTGCTGGATTTCATCCCTGGTATACGAGAAATATAATATTGATACTGACAATCCTAGTTTAAGCAACTGTTTTACAGATAGAGAGGAAGATTTAGAATATGCTCTAGGCAAGCAATGCAAAAATTATTCTCTCACAGATGAATAAATTGCAGTAGAAAACATATCATATGCCCTGAATCTCTGCATAACATTCGTGGAAAAACCATATGCCATTGTATTAACTTACCAGGAAGCTAGTATAGCAGATGAATGTATGTATCTATGTGAAAGAGAAGCACACCAGCACATTCAACCACATAAATAATTTCTTAAATATATTCTACACCAAAGTAAAATTTTCTTGCAAACCTCTCTTAACTTTAGTTATGGAATAATAACTACATATTTTGTTTTCTTTCCTTCGCCCTCCAGAGAAAACAATAACAAAGTTTTAAGTGAAACCACTTTAATTCACCCTTTTCTTCTTCTTCTTCTCTCTTTCTAAATAATGCATGAGACATGCTATCAAACTCATGAAGAATAACATCAGAGTGATATTTGGAAAACATTAGAGCAAACTGATATGAACACAGATATTTGCTGTCATTGGAGACTCTAGATTGCTCAGTTAACAGATGGCTATTGCATGAAATTAAAACAATGTTCTTTCTATTGCTCAACCTGGAAAACAACCAGGCAATATCAGAGGAACAGAGAAAGTTGATGAACCGTCTTGTCCCTCTGGACAGGCTCATCCTACTCTTGCCAGCAGAGAGGGCCTACTACAAATCCCATCAGTCAAAGAACTCCAGTTGTTAAGATCAGGGGTGGGCTTCTGGGGTTCGCACGGGTTCGGGAAAACCTCTAGCTAAGATTCTGTACAGTTTGGAGAATCCCCAAATCCAACTCCTGGCTGGCCCTGCCCACACCGCCCCACCCCTCTCAGGAATCCCCACATGGCCCATTTTGGATGCAGGTAAGTGCAGGACATGCACGGGGGCTCAGGGAGGGTGAAAAATGAGCCTACTAGAAGTTCAGGAAGGCTGGAAATGGGCCCATTTCCAGCCTGGGGTGGCTGTTTTTGCCCTCCCGGAGGCTTGAGGAAAGCCTCCAGAGCCCAGGGAGAGCAAAAATGCCCCCCCCCACTTAAGTTCAGGAGGCCAACTAGGAGGCAGCCCACCAGTAATTGGGCAGAGAACCCCTTGCTAACATTTTTGAAGCCCACCCCTGATCAGGATCCAAAAGACCATTCAAAGTGCCCACTTTTTGAAACACTGTACCTTCTATGGTAAGATCTGTATCCTTCTGCAAGAGCCTGAAGACTTAGCTCTGCCATTGGAGAAGTTCTTTCCTGGAGGTGGCTGCTGTATTGCTCTCTGCTCTCTAGCCATCCATCTTTATCCTATGGATATATTCTCATTGTTTTCTTTTTCAATGTTTAGTTTATTCTATTACAAGGGACACGGTGGCTCAGTGGCTAAGATGCTGAGCTTGTCGATCAAAAGGTTGGCAGTTCAGCGATTCGAATACCTAGTACCATGTAACGGGGTGAGCTCCCGTTACTTGTCCCAGCTTCTGCCAACCTAGCAGTTCGAAAGCACATAAAAAATGCAAGTAGAAAAATAGGGACCACCTTTGGTGGGAAGGTAACAGGGTTCCGTGCGACTTTGGCATTTAGTCATGTTGGCCACATGACCACGGAGACACCTTTAGACAGCGCTGGCTCTTCGGCTTTGAAACGAAGATGAGCACCGCCCCCTAGAGTCGGGAACGACTAGCAAGGGGAACCTTACCTTTACCTTTGACCTTTATTCTATTATTTTACTTCTATTTTGTTTACATTCCTCTCATTTCTTCTTTTATTGTTATAAATTCATAGGCGGCAAATAAATAAATAATAAATAAATAAAATAAATAAAAAGTTCAATAGTAACAGCTATTGTGTTTTACAATGTAGGTTGCATTGCTTTGCAGCTCAGTTTCAGTGCTTTGCATACACTATATTTTAAAAAGCCAGATTTATTTATTTATTTATTTTATTTATTTATTTATTTATTTATTTATTTATTTTATTAAATTTTTATACTGCCCTTCTCCCGAGGGACTCAGGGCAGTGTACAGCCATGATTAAAAACAACATATACCACAAAACTTTAAAAACAATTTAAATTGTATTAAATAATTTGGCCCTATTTTGTTTCTTTTAAAAAAACCTCCAAAACTAAAATACTCAATTAAAATTATTCTTTTGTCAGCCCAGCCTGCTGGAATAGTAAAGTCTTAAGGGCACGGCGAAAGGTCCGTAGGTCGGAGATCCTACATTTCTCAGGGGGCAATTCATTCCATAGGGTGGGAGTCCCCACAGAGAAGTTTCTCCCCCTGAGGGTTGCCAGTTGGCATAATTTGACTGACGACACCCTGAGGAGTTCCCCTCTGTGAGAGCATACTGGCCGGTGGGAGAAGGCGATCACATAAGTACCCAGGTCCTAAGCCATGGAGCACTTTAAAGGTGGTGACCAACACCTTGAATTGCACCCGGAAGACCACCGGGAGCCAGTGCAGCTGGCGCAGGAGAGGTGCTACATGGGTGCATCATCGCCCCCATAATCAACTGCGCGGCTGCATTTTGGACCAGTTGGAGATTCTGAGTGCTCTTCAGAATCCATGTAGAGAGCATTACAGTAGTCCAGACGGGAAGTGACGAGGGCATGAGTGACCACGGGCAAGGCATCCTGGTCCGAAAAGGGACGCAACTCATAAGTCATATTAATTGACATATGACTTTTGCCCAAGTCAGTAAGACAAATAGTGAAAAAAGTCTTCTCACACACACACACACACACACACACACACACACACGTTTTCACTGTTCTCATTTCTGGTACATTCGTGAGTTATGGTAAGATTTGCAAAATATACATTAAAGTTTTTTCATCAAGTATTTATTCACAGCAATATTGCAAAAAGAGTTAGTAAATTAACTATAAGTCAGAGTGAGCTATCAATCAGTACATGAGCTATAAGTCAGACAAATAGGTTATAGTCTGGATTTCTTAGATCGTATGTGAATATATGATCATATGAGTGAGCAAGAAACAGAATGCACATAAATTGAGTACACATAAAGTTAAATTTTAACATTCAAGATTACAGTTCAAGGTGCAATGAGAACTTGTGTAAGATTTGGGTTAATGTCAGGGTTCCAAATAACATCCCCAATGAAAGAACATTCTGAGGCTTGAATTTCCTCAAAGTTCCATTTTATTGAAGATGTCATATTGGCACATCTGAGAAAACCCAAATCTGAAAGCTTCCAGGTTTTCCCCACCCAAAAGAAAGTTGAAGTCCCTGCCCAGCACCCACATGTCCATCACACGATCCAATCAGGCACCATCCAAAATTGAAGATACTTCCCAGTCCCCTCATGGCAGCTGCAGGGCACTGTGGCCTTGACTCTCTGAAAAAGAATGTGATTTTGACTACATATCACCCATGCTCTAAACAATCCTCCTCTCCCATTTTCCCACAGTAGAAAAATGTGGCAGACCTGAAGGCCCAATTGCAAAAGATGGCTTCCAGGCCTGACAACTTGATCATTTAACACTGATGAGCATTGCTTACAACATGAAGGAGTTCTCTGATAAAAGTTTAAAACTTTCTCACCTCAGTTATTCTAAATGGTGGAACAACTTAAGCAGGTTGAACTGTTCCTAAGTATACTTTATTTTTATTCTCAATGCACTTTCTGTAACTATGTTACAGAGCACAACAGAACACAACAAAGAATGTTACTTCTGTGCCAACTCGGAAAGCTCAAACTTTCCAAGGAGCTGCTGATACAGTTCTACAGAGGAATTATTGAGTCTGTCATCTGCACCTCTATAACTGTCTGGTTTGGTTCTATAACCCAACAAGACAGACACAGATTTCAGACGATAATTAGAACTGCAGAAAAAACAATTGCTACCAACCTGCCTTCTATTGAGGACCTGTATACTGCACAAGTCAAAAAGAGGGCTGTGAAAATATTTACAGACCCCTCACATCCTGGACATAAACTGTTTCAATTTAGTTACTAAGTCTGCACTACTATTAATCTTCTCATTGTTCCTACAACCCATCTCCTCCCACTTATGACTGTAACATTGTTGTTGTTATCCCTACGATTTATATAGACTGTTTGCTAATACAATTTTATTGCTTATTTGTTCCCTATGACGATCATTAAGTGTTGTACCTTATGATTATTGACGAATGTATTTTTTCTTTTCAGTTTCAGTTTTAGTTTTATTGCATTTATATACTGCCCTTCTCCCAGATGGGACTCAGGGCGGTTTACAGCCATATTAAAACAATCAGATATAAAAATTAAAACTAATAAAGTAATTAAACTGTTTGGCCGTAAAATTAAAACCCCTACTAAAACCCTATTAAAATTTAACACAAATTTAAGTCAGACCGGCTTGGTGAAACAGTAGAGTCTCCAGGGCTCATTGGAAGGCACGGAGGTCAGGAATCTTTCTTATATCCGGGGGTAGTTCATTCCATAGGGCTGGAGCTCCCACAGAGAATGCTCTCCCCCTGGGGGTCGCCCGCCGGCATTGTCTGGCCGACGGCACCCTGAGGAGGCCCTCTCTGTGAGAGCGTATCGGGTGGTGGGAAATATTCAGTGGCAGAAGGCGTCCTGTAAATATCCCAGTCCTAAGCCATGGAGCGCTTTGAAGATGGTGACTAGCACCTTGAAACGTACCTGGAAGACCACCGGGAGCCAGTGCAGCTCGTTGAAGAGGGGAGTTACCTGGGAGCGACGGGTCACTCCCATAACCACTCGCGTGGCCGCATTCTGGACCACCTGAAGTCTCCGGGTGCTCCTCAAGGGGAGCCCCATGTAGAGAGCATTACAGTAGTCCAAACGGGAAGTGACAAGAGCGTGAGTCACTGTGTGTAGGGTATCCCAATCCAGAAAGGGACACAACTGGGCGATCAGGCGAACCTGATAAAAAGGTCCCCTGGCCACGGCCGTCATATGATTGTCTAAGGACAGCTGTGCATCCAGGAGGATGCCCAAGTTGCGAACCCTCTCTGAGGGGGGCAAGATCTTTTCCCCAATAGCCAATGATGGAACCAACTGGCTATATCGGGGCGCCGGAAGCCACAGCCACTCTGTCTTGGAGGGATTGAGTCTGAGCCTGTTCCTTCCCATCCAGATCCGTATGGCTTCCAGGCAGCGGGACATCACGGTAAGGGCATCGTTGGGGTGATCTGGGGTAGAAATGTACAACTGTGTGTCGTCGGCATACAGTTGACACTTCACCCCATACGTAAAAGAGGTGACACTTCACTTCACCTCTTTTACGTACACTGAGAGCGTATGCACTAAAGACAAATTCCATGTGTGTCCAATCACACTTGTCCAATAAAGAATTCTATCTATCTGTCTGTTTATAAAGTGCCTTATTTTTCTTCCTTTGCTGTTCATTAAAAGAATATGTGCCTCATTCTGCTGATAAACAATCCATTTATTATAACTATCCTGATAAGATTGTCAGCTATTTAATGAGTCTAGATAAGACTGGAGATATATGGGAATTGAATAAAGGCTGGCCTTTTTACCAGGGCTAATCCACTACCAAGAATTTGAAAGAATCAACTGATTCACCTTCCTCAAATGATGTCATGACAGCTCATATTGTATGTTATTGTTCACTGAGAAATATAAGCCATATACTAGTTGGAGCAGAGAGTTTTTTTACACATATCCTCCCAATATGTACAGTTTAAAATGGAAGGCAATGGCCATGGGGGAATGGATGTTGCGTAGATAACTCACAAATCTAAAAGTATTTTTATAGATGGAAATATCACTAAGAGATAAAAGACACTTCCAATCTATTTTTTTTAAAGGAAGTAACTCAGACATGTGGAATCAAATGTTATTATTCCACTTCTACAATATACATTTTAATTATACACTTACACATATTCTATGAACTCAAAATCTAGCTTTCAGACTTTGAACAAACAAGATATCCACTTTAACACTCATTCTATAAGGATTACTATTCCAATATATTTTATGCCTCCCCAAATACACTGATCCATCTCACTTTTCTCATGCCTCCCATTGTTCTGCCCCAGCTACAGACCCCAAAGAATGCAGCACACACAAAGTCTGTACAAACCTTAGTTTACTAAATTAAATCAGTCTTTTTCAAACAAAGACTGTTAATTAACTTTCTTAACAGCCTACAAGAATCCAAAGAATAAATAACTGTAATCTTACTATGGTTGGCAGAATGCCCTGAAGCAATTTGCAGAAAGCTGATAAGATAAGCAAGACAAGACAGGAAGGTATGTGAACTGAGTTGTTCCCTGCAAATTGCCTCAGCTGGCGTTCCTCCTGAAATAGGCTAAGGGAGTGGCCAATTAGCACCAAACCTTACTCTCGAGGAGACCTTCTCCTGAGGAGCCGCTCCTGCCTTTTGGCAGCTCTGCACACCCGTACATTGAGAAGAGGCTCCTCCTTTTCATCCTCTTCACTTAAAGGAGCCTCTGGAGGTTCTGAAGGCTCTGGCTGAATGCCTGCCTCTGGCACCACATCTTTTCCAGCCTCCTCATTGTCTGACTCGAGTGCCTGCTGCACAGGCTGCTGGCACAGCACCACACCAGCCTCCTCACTGTCAGAATCAGCTACTAGCTGCACAGGCTGCTGATGGGCCACAACACCCGTATAGAGGTGAACTTCATATAATTTAACAACTGGTTCACCCAGAATTGAAAATGTGAGTGTGTGTGCATGCATACTCGCTTTGTCCTCTCGTGTGCTGTGCGCACATGTACGCTGCATAAAAAATATAGCAATTCGCTTGTGCATGCCATCCGTGCAGGGGTTCGGTGTCAAAAAAACACAGCGATATAGGACGGGATTGTGCCCGGGAGGCTGGCAGGTCCACCTGCAGGTCGCAACTACCAGGCCACCCGAACTGGTCCCAACCGGCTGAATCCCACCCTTGCTCTCACAGATTTTTCACCGAAGTACCACCTCTTCTTGAAATACCATGTTTTGGAGAAGCTACTTTTTGTGGGGGAGAGGGAAAAGAAACTTCTTTTCCATGTGCTTTTGAGCTATAATCTTCCCAAGTGAAATGTTGTGACTTGTTGGCCTATTTTTGTGGAGATATATGTCCCTTCACCAAAATGCATGGCCTAAAGCTGCACATCACCAATGCAACATTATTCAGAATAATGATGGGTATTATTTACAAATGATAATATGCTGGCATTACTACACTGTTACTAATAGCAGCCTAATACATGTTTGTTTATCTTTGTAATTTTAAACAAGTCATTTCAAAACTCATTAATAGTTTTCTGTAAGATATTGGGTAGAAAAAAATAAGTTGCAGCAAGTAATAAAATGTTATCAATTGCCAGCAGAAGTTTGTCAGCCTTCAAAAGTTCGGTAGGCAGAGAGTTGTTCTGCTTTCACTACTGGAAATGAAGAAGTTAAAGTAGAATGCCTACTATTTTAAATGCTCTGTAGAACATACATTAGGGTGTAATTACTTTGCTAGCCAGTAAGACTCTTAGCGCTCAAAAAAATAACACTATAAGCCATTTCACCTTGACAACTTCATCCTCCAATAGTATCTAGATAATCTTGTTCTACAGTTATATTCTCCCTCATACCTGAGGGAGTTATCATACTTTCACGCATTTACAATATGTGCTATTTCTTGAATGTTGCTGACTTTTCAAGGTGATGTTGATATGTTAGGGTTAGGGTTACTAGAATATATTAGAATATACTAGTATACAGCTTTTCCATCACAAGTCATTTAATTAAAGTGTATAGTAAATAAACTCAGCTTACCAGTCAAAAAGTTGGAGTTTTCTCCTCAGTTCTTTTTGTTGGGAATAGTCAAGGGTTTCTCAGTAATTGATACTAGGTTAATATTGTATATGATTTCTGCAGCCAGATTACTGATAGGTCAATATTGGAAGAAAGACAAAGTGCCTACCATAGAGGAATGGATATTGAAGATGTCTAATCTGGCAGAGATGGCAAAAATTTCTGCATACCTAAAGGAAAGGACCCATGAAGCTTTTGTCAAGGAATGGAGGAAATGGGTTGACTATATGAAGAAGAAATATCAAAGCAAGAAATTTCAAATAGTGCTCAGTTGAATTAGAGTTAGAATGTATTTAAGTAAATGTATGGATAGTTACGTGGTTTATTATTATTATTAAACTGAAGAATTTATAATAGATGTATAGTTTAAAATTTAAGATCACTAAATGTTAGTATACTTAAATAATTGTATGAAAGGTATAGTTATATGGTCAATTATCATTATTAAAATGAAGAGTATATAACTGAGGTATAGATTAAATTTTAAAGAGAATGTATTAAGCTTATTTAGCTAAATTGTCTTAATCTAATATGTTTAGATTTATAAGTATGTGAATGTTAGTGAAGTGTTAATAGTTAATTTCTTATGCAAAGGGATCTCGCCTTTAAAGAATGTTGAATATGATAAGATTAATGTTTGTCAAATAGCGGAAGTCAAGGGAGGGGGGAGGGATAGAAGGGATAGGATGGGGGGGTGGGAAAGGGAGGGGGAAGGGGGGGGTTTTCATATTATAAAATGTAATGCAAAACTTTTTCAATAAAAAAAAAAAAAGTAATTTTGAGTTTTTAAACAGTATGTACATTCAGGTAAAGTTTTTAATAAATCAACGTGACCATAATGTGTGTACAGTGGATGGTATGTGTCTTCCACAAGAATTGTTGCTTTCATGGAGATGAAATTACATTTTTCGTGAAAGGTTAACCTGTTTAAATTGCTTCTTCTCTAGGAGGGCTTTGTTCACAGATATTCTAAGGCTAGGCAGGGTTTCAGTTTTTATTCAAAAAGAAGTGTTAGAGTTTGCAAAGGCCCAAAACAGAGAATCACATTTCTTTAACACAGTAGCATTTTTCCTGAGATCGTATAACAACTGTGAAAGATAGCCATATGATCCCAGGAAAAGGAAGGTTAAAAGGAAGAGCTGAAACTCGCTATTGCAGTCACACCAGATTATTTTCAGAGTTGTACAATTTAATAAAAACTTCCACACACAGCAGGGATGTTGTTTAATATAGAAGCTGATGATGAAAACATTGAATATAATTTACACATGGGTAGTAAGAATAAAGTAAAATGTATAACAATATAATGCCATAGGTTTCACTTACAGCAGGTGGTCACAGTTCCATCTAAAACATTATTTTTAAACTAAATGTTTTCTCCTATCTTCCTTCCTTCCTCCCTCCCTCCCTCCCTCCCTTCCTTCCTTCCTTCCTTCCTTCCTTCCTTCTTACCACACTAGCATTAGTAACTTCATGGTGAAATATGCTATATATATATATATATATATATATATATATATATATATATATATATATATATATATATATATATATATATATATATATATATATATATATATTAAAAAAAACTACTGGAAATACTCTATTGTGTAAATCTGTGTTGCAGAATAAAAATCAGCATTGAGTTTGAGTGTTGCTTTCAGTAGAAGTTTCGAAAGCATGATCTTTTTCCTTTCAAATGTTTCTACCAGTAGAAGAGCTCTAGGGGACAATTATATCTAGGGACAATTATATCTAGTATAGTTAAACTATGATTTTCCCAGTTGCAATGTATGGCTGTGAAAGTTGGACCATAAGTAAGGGTGAGCACTAAAGAATTGAGGCCTTTGAACTATGGTGCTGGAATAGACTCCTGCGAGTCCCTTGGACTGCAAGGCGATCAAACCAGTCAGTCCTAGAGGAGATGAACCCTGACTGCTCTTTAGAAGGCCAGATCCTGAAGATAAAACTCAAATACTATGGTCACCTAATGAGAAGGAAGGATTCACTGGAGAAGAGCCTAATGCTGGGAAAGATTGAGGGCAAAAGAAGAATGGGACGGTAGAGTATGAGGTGGCGGGATGGAGTCACTGAAGCAGTAGGCATGAGTTTAAATGGACTCCAGAAGATGGTAGAGGACAGGAAGGCCTGGAGAAACGTTGTCCCTGGGGTCGCAATGGGTTGGACACAACTTCGCAACTAACAACAAAGGGACAATTTGCCTTCTTTCAGGGGATCCAAATAGAAGCAATAATCCATTGTAGCTGTGAACATTTTAAGTTCTTATTTCTATCATTAAGAAACAACATAAGTACAGCGAAGATACCATATATGTGGTCCTCACTTAACAACACATTGGGACTGGGGTTGCTATTGCTAAGCCACATAGTAGTAAAGTTCGACATAACTGCCTCATTTAGCAATGAAATTTCCAGCACGTCTGTTTGCAGTTGTTATGTGAATCACTATTGGTCATTAAGCGAGGACATATTTAATTCAAAAGTTGTCTATTAGGGATTTAAAAGTGCACATTTACACTGTTTTACATTCTAGTAAGTAAAAGCAAAACACATTTTTTTTAAAAAAATTGCTTTTCAAAGCAAAACAACACCATCATACATACTTGAAACAACACCATCATACTATGAACATTAAAGATACAATTGATATTTAGCAAAAAGCAAAGGAAGAAGAATAGCTGAAGATTTTGTTTCACTGCTTTGCTGGAAAAACTTAGCAAAGGCCGATATTTCTGCATCAATAGGTTGAATTGAAATTAGAAGAAGAATGTAGAAGAAAAATGCATCTGACAGTGTTTAATTTATTTTCCTTATTTTTATTACTTGTTCTTTCATTCAAGGCATAAATGAAAAGAGGAAGAAGGGGAGGAGAAAGAAGAGGAGCATTGGTGGTGCAGGGTACTAAAGTGCTGTTAAAGTAGCACTTAGCTGCCTGCAACTACTGTGAGTTCAAATCTCACCAGGCTCAAGGTTGACTCAGTCTTCCATCCTTCTGAGGTAGGTAAAATGAGGACCCGGATTGTGGGGGCAATAAGCTGACTTTGCATAAGAAAAAACACCGCTTGGGGAGGCCAAAAACCCTACTAAGCAGGTATATACAAAAGTATGAAGGCTATTGCTTAACATATTGTAAGATGCCCTGAGTCTCCGGAGAAGAATAAATAGAACCGGCATATAAATAGAACCAATAAATAAATAAATAAATTAGTGTTTGAAAGCCTGTGGCATATAAATAGAACCAATAAATAAATAAATAAATTAGTGTTTGAAAGCCTGTGTTTTTGGTAGTAGTCAAATTGAGACAGAATGCAGAGACTCTTTGGCCGCTACCGTGAGAGGGTAGTGGCGTTTTTCTCCTGATTGACCTGGTCCTGCTTCAGGACATTTTTGAACTATGACTATAGACCTATGCCATGCCACCACTTTCTGGCCCACATTTGTTTGGATGCTTCCTAGGTCGACGCTTCTTGCCCTGCGAGATTCCCCCCTCTCGCGGGTTTGGCCCTCCACATTATCGAGGGCCTACCTTAATGACGGGTTTTGGGACCCCGAGAGGTGGCATGTCGCGAAAAGGGGATTGAGGGGTTTTTAAAGTACTTTTTTAAGGGGTGTTTTAGGGGGCTCTGGGGTGGGGGAGGGTGCGGGTTTGGGGGGAAACTCGGGGGGGAAAGGGACAGGCCCGGCAGTCTGTGATGCCACGGGGGGTTTAGTTTCTGGAGGCAAGAGGGCTCTGACTGAGCCCTCTGTTGAGGGTGGTGTGATAACTACGTTATGTGGGAGGGGCAGATATGGCGAGAGCAGGGGACCATATCGTGTGGTGGGGGCACACACTCGCTGTCTTCGAGCGATTGTGCGCCCCGGTCCCTGGAGCTATTCCTGTTCCCCGGGTTGTTTAGAGTCTCAGGACCCGAGGCTCCGGCTGTTGTTGTGCAATGCGAGGTCCGTTGTAAATAAGGCCCCCCTCATATGTGATCTTCTTGAAGAGGGGGGTGCGGACCTGGCTGGTATTACCGAGACCTGGTTGGACCACGAGGGGGGGGTTCCCCTCGTGGAGATGTGCCCACCGGGTTTCCTTGCATTCCACCAGCCGAGAGCCCAGGGCAGGGGTGGGGGAGTAGCGGTCATTATTAAGGAAGGTCTGGGTCCGAGGGAGGCCACTGTACCTCAGATAGCCGGGTGTGAGTCCACCTTTGTGAGATGGGGTCCTGGTGGGCAGATGGGTCTGTTAGTCACGTACCTGGCTCCCTGCCACGTGGCAACGACCCTGCCTGAGCTTCTCAATGTTATAGCCGAGGTGGCGGTTGATACCCCCAAGCTTATAGTTATGGGGGATTTCAACCTGCCATCTATCGGTGAAACATCTGAGATGGCTCGGGAGTTCATGGCTTCCATGACGGCCATGGACCTGACCCAGGTAATTCAGGGCCCGACTCACATTGGTGGACACACCCTGGACCTAGTTTTTGTCTCTGGTCAGTGGTTGAGTGGTCATGATATTGGGGATATAGGTGTGGAACCCTTGTCATGGACTGACCACTCGCTCCTTCGACTCGACTTTCTGACCGCTGCACCCCACCACAGGGAGGCGGAACCAACTAGGTGGTTCCACCCCAGGCGCCTGATGGATCCTGATAGGTTCCAGACGGAGCTTGGGCCATTTCCTGAGACACTGACACGCGACTCGGCTGAGGACCTGGTGGCTGCTTGGGATAGGGCAGCCGGTGGGGCCTTGGACCGTGTCGTGCCTTTGCGGCCTCTGACCCGGCACCGAACTCACTTATCTCCTTGGTTCACCGAGGAGCTGAGGGAGATGAAGCGCCGGAAAAGACGCCTAGAGAGCGGTTGGAGGGCCAGTCGCTCTGAATCTGACTTGACACTAGTAAGAGCTCATATTAAGACTTACTTAGTGGCAATAAAAGCGGCGAAATCTAACTATTTCACCGCCCTTATCGCGTCATCAGATAATCGCCCAGCCGCCCTGTTTAGGGTGACCCGCTCCCTCCTTCATTTGGGAGCGCGGGAGGATCCCTTGCAGGGACGTGCTGAGGATTTTGTTCAATATCTGGATGATAAAATAACTCAGATTCGGGATGAGCTGACCACTGACTGGGTTAGTTCGGGCGAGGTGACTGAGCCCAGTCTTGAGAGTGTTATCTGGGCTGAGTTCGATCCTGTGGCTCCCGAGGACGTGGACAGGATCCTGGGAAGACTGAACGCTACCACATGTTTATTGGACCCGTGTCCCTCCTGGTTGGTGCTGGCTTCCCGGGAGGTTACACGAGGCTGGCTCCAGGAGATTATAAACGCTTCTTTGAGTGAGGGTGCCCTACCGGCCGCTTTGAAGGAGGCGGTGGTGAGGCCCCTCCTCAAGAAGCCCTCCCTGGACCCAGCTGTTTTGGCAAATTATCATCCTGTCTCCAACCTTCCCTTTCTAGCGAAGGTTGTTGAGAGTGTGGTGGCGCGGCAGCTCCCCCGGTACCTGGATGAAGCTGTCTATTTAGACCCGCTCCAGTCCGGCTTCAGGTCTGGTTACAGCACCGAAACGGCATTGGTCGCGTTGGTAGATGATCTCTGGAGGGCCCGGGGTAGGGGGTACTCCTCTATCCTGGTGCTGTTAGACCTCTCAGCGGCTTTTGATACCATCAACCATGGTATCATGTTGCGCTGGTTGGAGGGATTGGGGGTGGGGGGCACCGTTCTGCGGTGGTTCTCCTCCTACCTCTCCGACCGGTCGCAATTGGTGTTGACAGGGGGGCAGTGGTCGACCCCGAGGCACCTAGTGTGTGGGGTGCCACAAGGGTCGGTCCTCTCGCCCCTCCTGTTCAACATTTATGTAAAGCCGCTGGGTGAGATCATCCGTGGTTTTGGGGTGGAATTCCATCAGTACGCTGATGACACTCAGCTGTACATCTCCACCCCAGACCACCCCAACGATGCCGTGGAAGTGATGTCCCAGTGCCTTGAAGCTGTGCGGGTCTGGATGGGGAGAAACAGGCTTCGACTCAACCCTTCCAAGACCGAGTGGCTGTGGCTGCCGGCGTCCCGATATAGCCAGCTGACACCATCGTTGGTTATTGGGGGCGAATCATTGGCCCCCATGGAAAGGGTGCGCAACTTGGGCGTCCTCCTGGACCCACGGCTGTCTTTAGAGGAGCATATGACAGCTGTGGCCAGGGGAGCTTTTTATCAGGTTTGCCTGATACGCCAGTTGCGGCCCTTTCTAGATCGGGACTCCCTACGCACAGTCACTCAGGCGCTCGTCACGTCTCGCTTGGACTACTGTAATGCTCTCTACATGTGGCTCCCCTTGGGATGCATCCGGAGGCTTCAGCTGGTACAGAATGCGGCCGCGCGGGGGATTATGGGAGCGACAGGGCGCTCCCATGTGACACCTCTCCTGCGTGAGCTGCATTGGCTGCCGGTTGACTTCCGGGTGCGTTTCAAGGTGTTGGTAATCACCTTTAAAGCGCTCCATGGCTTAGGACCAGGGTACTTATGGGACCGCCTTCTGCCACCTATTGCCTCCCACCAGCCGGTTCGCTCCCACAGAGAGGACCTCCTCAGGGTGCCGTCAGCCAGACAGTGCCGGCTGGCGACCCCCAGTGGGAGAGCGTTCTCTGTGGTAGCTCCCACCCTCTGGAACGATCTTCCTCCAGATCTGAGAACAATCGCTGACCTCCGGACTTTTCGTCGGGCTCTGAAGACTTACCTCTTCCAACTTGCCGGACTTGCCTGATCCCTCCTATTTTTTAAATTTTTTAAACTTTTTAGAGTTTATTTGGTTTTACATTTTCAGCCTAAATTTATATTGGTTTTAGTACGTTTTTAACTCTTTTGTATTTGTATTGGTTTTAAATTGGCTGTTCACCGCCCTGAGTCCGGTAGGAGAAGGGCGGTATAGAAATTTAATAAATAAATAAATAAATAAATAAATAAATAAATAAATAAATAAATAAATAAATAAATAAATAAATAAATAAATATTGCCTGTTGATATTAGGACCAAGAGGCATTTTGTGTGATTATTTGTTATTATTACAATATAATTTTATTAAACATTAAAATATAAAATGAAAATGCAGAGAGAGAGAGAGAGAGAGAGAGAGAGAGAGAGAGAGAGAGAGAGAGACATAGTACATAACACTATAACAACAACAAAAAACCCTTCTTTTCTAAGTTGTCTAATCAGTAAATCCCAAAGTCAACATTTCATTTTTTTACTGTCTCAAGTACAAAATCCAACAGCAGTTTCTAGATAGAAACAAAATTAGATGCATTCTTCTCTTGAATAACAGCAGTTAATTTCTCTGTATCCATTTGTTCCCTCAGTTACTTCAACCATTCTTCCATTACAGGAATTAATATATCTTTCCATTTTTATGCATAAAAGATACTCACTGTTGTCAACATGTATAGCAACAAAGTTCCAATTATTTTTTTTCAAGTCCTTTGTCCTTTAAATCTAGAATAAAAATGTATAGTTTAATTTGTACATTTGTTTTAATAATCTTCTATATTAAAATATGAATCTTACCCCGGCATTTATTTGCTTTGTCACAAGTCTAAAGATGGTGTCACAAGTCTAAAAAGCTCTTTCCTTACATTTACATTTTCAATATTTTTCTGAAGAAACATTATATAACTTTGACAAATTATTGGGAGTTAAGTACCATCCATATACCATTTCCCCCAAAATAAGTCCTATTCCAAAAATAAGCCCTTGTATGTTTTTTACGTGTGCACCCAAAATAAGCCCTTCCCCCAAAAGCCCTATTTAAGAGCCTGTGCAGACGCCGGACCGCCCATTCTGTCTGGTTGCTCATGGTGCTATGGGCATGAGGTGAGGCACGGGGGTGGTATTGTCCATGCACCCTGCACTAGCTTACCTCAGGGCCCCCACAGCCAGGCCATCCATGCCCCGACACCTGCCTCATGACGGCACCAACAACCATGAGCAGCAGGAGCCCAAATGGCCACCAGTCCACTTCTTCTGTTTGCTCACAGCTGCAACAGAGCAGGAGGCTGAGTGTATGTTGGTGCTGTGGCCATGAGGGCCTGAATGGCCTGGCTGCGGGGGCACTGAGGTAAGCCAGTACATGGTGCGTGGGGCAGCTCCACCCCCTTGCCTCACAGTGGCAGCACTGGCACACCACACAGCCTCCTGCCCTGTCATGAGCAAGCAGAAGAAGTGGGCCTCCTGTACATGAGGGGAAAAATAAGAAGCGTCCCCGAAAATAAGCCCTATTTGCGGCCTAGATGAAAATAACACCCAGTCTTATTTTCAGGGAAACACTGTATTATTTTAGAAACAGTTTCTTTTAATTATGAAAAGATAAAGGTTCCCCTCACACATACATACTAGTTGTTTCTGACTCTAGGGGGTGGTGCTCATCTTCATCTCAAAGCTAAAAAGCCAGCATAGTCCAAAGACATCTCCATGGTCATGTGGCCAGCATGACTAAACATCAAAGGCGCACAGAACGCTGTTACCTTCCCATCAAAGGTCCCTATTTTTCTACTTCCATTTTTTATGTGCTTCTGCGAGGTTGGTAGAAGCTGGGACAAGTAATGGGAGCTCACTCTGTTACGCGGCACTAGGGATTCTTTTGATTGACAAGCTCAGCATCTTAGCCACTGAGCCACCACATCCCTCTTTTAATTATAGTTCAGTGTAAATTTTAGTTTAGTAATTATAGTTCAGTGTAAATTTTAAACCCTTTGTCAACATGGTTTCCATTGTTCAAGCATTATATGATGCCTCACATTCTTTGCCCATTGAATTGTTTTACATATACATTTTGGAAATTCAGTTTCAATAACAGTGTATAAACCTTGTCAATAAAAAGTTCAGCATTTTCACATGATAGAATTTCAAATTCATTTTTCCAAGAACAAAACCCATAACTTTTTTTTGTCTAGTTTAAACTTTTCTTTCAATTGTAATTATGTATTCAATTGTAAACCAATGACGGACACGTCCTTCTGATTCCAACTCCATTTTAGATTTAAGATTAAGTGTATCTTGAATAAAAGTTATTATTTGACCATATTTCTGTGTTTGGGTGTGCATTTGTTTTTTCTCTCTGATTGCCAAGGGAGAAAATTTTCATAGTTCTTCACTATTGTTGGAATATTTATCACCATTATTGAATTGAGTCAATGGATATGGGCATAAATACCATGTTTTGGTTAAAAAAACAACAAATAAAATTTGCAAAATTTTTCATGAACACAATGGAAATAAATTGTGACTGAAAAAAGAACAATACTCTAATAAAATTACTCATCTCTTAACAGTGAGGCAAAATATTTTATTTAGCAATATATCAATATGCTCATTTACCTCAGTTTTATTTTTGCATGAGTCAGTTTGTTACTAAAACAAAAAGGAAGAAATATATGAATGACAATGTGAATTTCTGAACACTTATTTTCCAAAAGCACACATATCAGTCTGCCAAAAAACTTCCTATCTTTTCTATATTATTTCTCATATTACTTCATGAGATTTTATATTCTGGTACATTTTTAATTATATATAATTTACCGTATTTTTCAGAGTATAAGGTGCACTTTTTTCCCTCTTAAAAGAGGCTGAAAATTTGGGTGCGTCTTGTACTCTGAATGTAGCTTTTTCGAAGCTTTTTTTCAGCCCTAAGGAGATGCTAAATCTACCTCCAACTCTCAGCTGTGCTTTAGAAGCTTTTTTTCAGTTAAGCGATCTTCCCCCGCTCCCTCCAACTCTCAACTGTGAAGCTTTTTTTCAGCCCTAATGAGGCGCTACTGAGTGAAGCGATCTCTGTGGTTTGGCTGCTTTTCTCATTGCTTCTCTCTCCAAAGATCAGTTGTGCTTTAGAAGCTCTTTTTTATCCCCAAGCAGGGGATAAAAACCAGCAAACTAAAGTGCTGAAGCTAATCAGACTAAGGACGGTAGGCAGATTTTTCCCCCCTATTTTCCTCCCCCAAAATTAAGCTGCGTCTTATACTCTGGTGTGTCTTATACTCTGAAAAATATGGTATATATAATAATTTTCTTGCTATCCATATATCATACCTAGGGGTTCTAAATTTTTTTACTGCCGGTTCTGTGGGTGTAGCTTATTTTGTGGGCGTGGCTTAATGGTCATGTGACAATTATTTAGGATTTAGCAGAAATACTGGTCTACCAGGCTTTTAACTGCTTTCAGAGCTGTACCAATCTACCCATTTATTTTTTGCAGGCACTGGTCTACCCATTTATTTTCGCAGGCACTGTTCTACTCAGATATTTTTTGCAGTCACCGGTCTACTCATTTGTTTTCTTTTAACACTGATCATCTGTAGGGCGGTCCTTTGAAGCCCCCTGACAAGAGTTTAAACCGTTTTTTTTTTCCTCTAGCCATCAGCAATAGGGAGGCAGCAATAGATTGGGGGTGGGGCCAAATAAAAGATAAGAATAACGCAGGGTGGGTGGGGGCCGGGGGGGCAGAATGGTTCGGTGACATCATGCCGTCACCGCTACCAGCTCAGGAGAACTGGGAAGGAACCCACCACTGATCATACCATAGCAACAGTAGGCAAATTAGTTAATATTCCTCTTTAACTGATAAACTCCTCTGTAGGAAAAAAAAGTTAAGAGTTTTGTAAAATATTAAGGGAGTCATACTTAACGTAAACCTCACAAAGAGGCTAAAGATAAGGGCTGCAAATGTGGAGGACAGTTTTGATTCAACTCAATAAGACTCTATGTGCCCTATGGACTTAACACCAGTCTCTTTGTTAAAATAAAGAGGTGATTCCATTTACCTCAAGGGATTGTTGCTCTGGATGAACTTTAGTTTCTGCCTGAAATTAAAGTATCCAGAAGAAACTATTTTGATTTATGGTCCAAGTGCTAAATATGGCAATTGGATCAGCTGAAGTAAAAAAAATTGATAGGTCATTTTATTCTTACAACCAAGGGGTGCATACTGCTTTGCCACACAACTTCAAAAGGGTACTTCACATGAAACTTTATAAAAAAACCAGAGCTTTTTGCACTTAAATAGTTGCACACATACGCACAGTGCTTTTATACTGGTACAGGAAGAAGTTATCAGCTCCTACCATTTGGAAATTATATGGCACATATAAAAAGTAATCCAGTTAAAAGAAAATGGGCTATTATAAGCACCATCTTATAAGCACAGTCCTTCCATTTCTGAGCTTTTAAACTGTGAAGCAAAATGCCCTTTATAACTAAAGAACCATAGTAAAGGAAAGGTTAATATCAAAGAACATCTGCCTAAGGGAGAGGATTTCTTATTTTGTTCTCAGACACTGGGATTCTATAAAGTTCAGCATGGTGTGATGGATACAAAATGATATTCCCAGAGACAGCCTGGAGGTGGGGAAGGACAAGGGGAAAGTTTTGGCAAAGAGGCAACCACAATATTTCAGTAGGTGTTCTGTCCCACTCACACACACACACACACACACACCTCAATGTTAAGGGTCTTTAAGACTTCCAAGCCTGAATTAGTATTCTACTGCAATTCCCTTCATCAACACCAGTACACCCCTAATGAGTTTAACAGGCTACTCAAGAGAAGCCAGTACCAGTCCACAGCCCAAAGGCAAGACACGTCTACAAGGCAAAGGCAAGTCCTTGAGGCAATGGCAAATCCAAAGTTCAAGAGGCAAGATCTAAAGTTCAAGGTATAGAATCCAGTCTGGAGTCAAGGCCAGAATCATGATGACTGAAGAACCCACAGCAAGGAAACTGACACGTTAGTGTCATTTGGTTGAGCTAAATAGCCAGTTCCTGGTGCAGTCCATCAAGAGGGCCTGGTGGCTCAGCAGACTAAAAGCTTTGTGATTAACACCAGCTGTCTGCAATTACTGCAAGTTCGAGTCTCACCAGGCTCCAGGTTGACTCAGCCTTCCATCCTTTCTAAGGTAGGTAAAATGAGGACCCAGTTTGTGGGGGCAATAAGTTGACTTTGTATAAATATACAAAAGTATGAAAGATATTGCTTAACGCATTGTAAGCTGCCCTGAGTCTCCAGAGAAGGGCGGCATATAAATCAAATAATAATAAAAAAAGAGGGGCAAGGCCGCCACCTCATAAGTAGCTTGGCTGACCTTCTGTCAGGTCCCCTTTGGAGTCTGAATCTGTGAGGAAAGATGAGCTGGAACAAGAACTGACAGAGATGGAGAGGCCGGCTCTGTTGGCCTTGGAGGAAACTGGGGAAGGGCAGAGTCAGTCCAGGCAAGGCTTTTCTGAATTAGTAAGGCCTGCAGGCAGGGAGAATTCAGGAGAAGAGCAAGGACTACACCCTCCTGATCCAAAAGCAAGGAGGGAAGGGAGACGGCTAGATCAACGCAGATTGAGCCAGCTATGAGGGAGGAGAGTGCCCCGCCCCTTTTCACAAGGCACATCTGGGGACTGAGATGTAAGGAGGGGCATTTGTCAGGAATAAGCATTGAATTTGTGGAGCTCGTGTGCACTTGCCAAAGCCTGGAGATTTCTGTTACTCTGTCTTGTGGGGCTTGCCAGTTTGCCTACTTTGCTGAACTTTCTGCTCTGGTTACTGTTTAGCTAACCTGGCTTATTGGACTGCTGGCCCTGGTTGCTGTTTGGTTAATCTCTCTTATTGGACTACTTGCAGCCAGAGGCTTCTGAAGGTGCATGTGAGAGCTTTGCTCCAGGACTTGTAGTGAATGTGGGAACGTTGGGGGGCACAGTTGGGGGGGGAGAGTTAGACCTGTTCTCTGTTGTGTTGCTTTCGTGCCATGCCTAGGTCATCACACCTTCATTGTGCACCTGCTGGATTGAGAGGAGGAGGGGTGCCTTTTCTATTCCTAGCTCAGTGGGCTGCTCATCCAATTGCTCCACTGTGTCATGCTCCACTCATAGTCTCTGGATGTTCCTCCACAGCTCCCTGCAATGTCCATGGGTCCAGCTTTTCCTTGTCTGAACTTGTGTCTGGAGAAGTCATCACAGTAGGATAGAAATTATACCATCAATTAACATGATTTCATTACTGGATTGCTAGTATCTACAAAAGGAATGAATGAATGAATGAATGAATGAATTCATTCATTCATTCATTCATGGTAAGATACTACTTAAAATGAATACATGGAGCTACCTCTGTGTTCAATGTGGAATACTTGCCAGAGTATATAAATGTACTGTAATTTGAATGAATGCCTTAATAGGTAAATACTAGGTGGCAAAAATTGCATCATATTAGAGAAAGAGAAGTTGTAATTTAAAATATTTATTTATCTCTTTACGATTTTCAAAAGCTAATTAATTCCCAGAGCAGAGCTTACCCCATTCGACAAGAAAGCAAAAGAATGAGAAAAAGTTCTGTTTTCCTTCTATGGGCAGATATTAGGGTCCAATCCATTGGAGTTCAGTATCATGCATGTATTCTTAAAATAAATTATTTTCAGATAATATAGCATTACAAGAACATCAATAATCCTTGAATATATTTTAATAATCTTCCCCCATACTCAGTGCCCTCTGCTCCATTACTGTTTCCATTCATACCACTGGGAAAGTAGCAATTTTCTGTTTGACAAGTGATTTATGACTGAGAAATTTAATTGCTTCTCCCTGAGAACGTCACATTGCCCAGAGCATATCACAATTCTCGTGTGTATACTTGAGAAGATTTTCTTCTTCAGAATGATGAAATGTAGTTTTTTAAAAAAGATAATGAAATGAGATTTGATCAAGAAAAAACTATTATTATTACACTATGAATATTTGCTTCAAGTGACTTATCTCAGCACCTTTAATTATGCAGCTATTCAGATATCTTGCATGCCTATGAATATATATAATAGTCTTTGTACAAATATTTAAATTTCTGATAATTGGATGCTTTGACATTTATTAGAATGAAAATATAGCCTTTAGGAAAGGGTCAGATAGCAGATTTAACTGTTTTCAGTAAAGAGAATGTTGGAATTAGTTCAGTCTTCAAAATGTATGGAATTTGCAGGAAATGAAGTGCCAGCTGACTTGTTCCTTCACTAATATGGTCCACCCATCATTTCATGAAGACAGGAACAGATAATATCATTCTCCATTCACTTGCAGTCCTTTGCAAACGAATCCATCCTCATGCTTCTATGGATCTATAAATACTTTCAATCTTTTAATGTTCTACTGTAGGAGAATGCACTAAGCCCAGCTGTAGAGGTGATGATGTGAAAGGAAAGCCCAGCAGAAAGAAGAGGTGTGACACTATTCTTTCTCTGCCTTGCAGATGGACATAACTCTTGCATTTGCAGTACCTGCTCAATATCAGATCTGGGTTGGAACTTGGAGGTGCTCAGAAGGATGTAGCTTATTTTCCATATGTATATTGGTCAGTTGGTGGTAGGTGCTTCCAATTTAATGGGGTATCCATTCCAATCGGGTTTCAGGCCTGGATACAGCCCAGAGACGGCATTGGTCGCACTGGTGGATGATCTTTGGAGGGCTCAGGACAGAGGTTATTCCTCTGTTCTGGTCCTATTAGATCTTTCAGCGACTTTTGGTACCATCGACCATGGTATCCTGCTGTGATGCCTTGAGGGGTTAGGAGTGGGAAGCACTGTTTTGCGGTGGTTCTCCTTTTACCTCCCGGGTCGTATGCAAGCGGTATTGGCAGGGTATCAGAGGTTGGCCATGAGGCCCCTCACTTGTGGGGTACCCCAGGGGTTGGTACTCTCGCCTCTTCTGTTTCAGGGTGAGGTATCATCAGTATGCTGATACCCAGCTTTTTATATCCACCCCGAACCAGCCCACTGATGCCCTCAACATGATGTCCCGGTACCTGGAAGCAGTACGGTTCTGGATGGGGAGGAAAAGGCTTCAGCTCAACCCTGCCAAAACCGAGTAGCTGTGGGTACTGGCATCTCGGGCCGATAGAGAGGTTCCATTTTTGGTTATAGCGGGTGAGGTTGTACCCCCTGTAGACAGGGCACACAACTTGGGTGTCCTCCTGGATTCATGGCTGAACTTAGAAGACCATATAACAGCCGTGTCCAGGGGGGCATTTGCCCAGGTTCACCTGATGCGCCAGTTGCACCCCTATCTGGACTGAGATGCCCTACGCACGGTCACTCATGTGCTAGTCACCTCCTGTATTGACTACTGTAATGCTCTCTACATGGGGCTGCCCTTGGAGAGACCACTCGGAGGCTTCAGCTGGTACAGAATGCGGCCGTGCGGGTTGTGATGGGAAGGTTCCAATACTCCCATGTTACACTTCTCCTGCGCAATTTGCATTGGTTGCTGGTTGCCCTCCAGGTGAGATTAAAGGTGCTGGTGATCACCTATAAAGTCCTTCATGGCTTAGGCCCAGGATATCTGTCGGACAACCTGCAACCAACAACAGCTCCCCATTGCCCAGTGTGTTCTCACAGGGAGGGCTTACTTGGGGTGCCCTCGGCTAGACAATGTCGGCTAGCGACGCCCAAAAGTAGAGCTTTCTCTGTGGGTGCTCCTACCCTTTGGAATCAACTCCCCCTGGAGCTCCCGTTGGCCACTGACCTTCGCACCTTCCGCCGCGAATTAAAAACATGGCTGTTCAAATTGCCCAGCCTGGACTGATTGGGTTTGGATTATTTTAATGTATTTAACACGTGTTTGATATGTATTTTAACATGTTTTATCTGGTTTGATTCTAATTGTTGTGAGCCGCTTTGAGTCCTATGGAAATAAGGCAGCATACAAGTCAAATAAAATAAATAAATCTCCAAAATGGTGCTTTACAAGTGCATGGTTTCACAGGGCTAGGTTTCATGGTGCTTTCAACTGCATCTTGTTTATTTTTTATTTATTTATTTTATTTGTCAAGCATGTATAAGATAACAGATATAAGTATAAACACGATTATGAATACAGGAAATGGGGACATTAGGACAGGGACGTCCTAATGGCACATTGGTGCACTTATGTACCAACCATTGCAAGCAACACTGGAATTTGTTGCTACAGCATATAAGGAGAATTTGTATAAGATGTTTTACAGGTGGCACCTACTGCCAACGAGGATAGCCAGAATGTTCAAGAATAAATCGGAGAAATGTTGGAAGTGTCATCAGACTCCAGGATCATACTACCTATATGTGGTGGACATGTGTAGAAGCAAAGAAATAATGGACTAAAATACACATGTGTTTGGAAAAAATGATAAAGAGACCTATTGACTTTAAACCAGATATATATTTATTATATGGATATGGTATATGGATCTTACCAGAGACATATAATAGAGAATTGCAATATTTAATTGTGAATACTTTAACAGCGGCTAGAATCGCATTTGCTAAAAACTGGAAAGGAGAAAAAATACCTACTGATGAAGAAATTATTATGAAAATGTTGGATTGTGCTGAAATGAGTAAATTTACATTTGAAATAAGAGAACAGGAAGATCATCAATATTATTTGATATGGGGTTTATTTTATCATTGGATAGATAATAAAATATGGAGATGAAATATGATATATGAACTGGAATTTAAGATAAAATGTGTAAAATTTGTTTATAGGGAAAAGAAGCTTGTGTCATATATGGATATTTTGAAGATTTTGTGAGCACAAAAGGATGCTAAGCGATCAATAAACTGTCTGTAATTGTTTGAAAGGATGATATTTTTATGTTGTTTTTGTTTGAAATAAAAAATTGTTTTTCAAAAAAACTCAGCAATATATTTGTTATATTGACTTTAGGAAAAACCAAAAATAATGTGAAGTGTAGGCACCCTAGCTCACAAAAAAGACATGCCGCACCTTCTATCAAATTCTTGGTAACCTTAAGCATTCTAAAAAAAAAAAAAAAAATGGAATCCATGTCTTCTAGCTCTTTTGGGCCATGACGCTGGTTGGGCTGTTTTAATCACTCTATGCTAGGGTTACATTTCCCCAAAACCTTGCATAAAGCAAATTCGTATAAAGTAAGATATAGAATCAGTGGAGGAAAGAAGGTTGCACGGTGTAGTATCACATTTTATAACCCAAATCCAACGATAAATGTGCTCATAAATTTTTAGAGCCTTATTCTTAAACATTACTTAAACATTTTTTTCTTCAATGTTTCATGTCTTATGTACAGTTAAGGTATTTTCGCTATCTTTTCCAAGAGGGACTTCTAATGTACATGGTTATCATGGCAGACAAAGAGGTTGAATGAATCACGGCTCTACAAATTGTATTAGCATTCCTTGTTCTGTTGTACACAGTAGATACGTTCAGGTTAAACTCTTGTCTTTGGACTTAGGATCCTACACTATCTTTGGTGTAATGCAATATGTCCAGTGTTGTTTCTAGTATTAGAAAGATCCTTTTCGTTTTGGGCAAAAGAGTTGAATGAGATATTGATGCCCATTTTGACATCATGTTAATAGCTATTGCAGGTATTGAAGGTAAGCTGGAAACAGGATGCACCTCTAAACAAATGCACAACATGATGATGAGTAAGGAGGACAGAAAAGTCTGTTGATGAGAAAATATTCACACGGTTTTAGCAGAAAGAAGCCTTGTACGTTTCTAGGCCTGTGGTGCAGATTGATTGTGTATAATGGCTATTTGTTTTTTGGATACAGCTAATTCTGAGCCGAGGGATGCGGTGGCTCAGTGGCTAAGACTTGTTGATCGAAAGGTCATTTCATGAAGACAGGAACAGATAATATCCTCCATTCACTCACAGTCCTTTGCAAATGAATCCATCCTCATGCTTTCCCATTCTGCTTGACAAGTGCCACTTAAGCCCTTGTAATAAGTTGGTCCAATAGTCTTCATTCAAGTAAAGAGACATGGTGGCTCAGTGGCTAAGATGCTGAGCTTGTCGATTGAAAGGTCGATAGTTCAGCAATTTGAATACCACAGAGGTGGTATTCAGCAGGTTCTGACCAGTTCTGGAGAATTGGTAGCAGAAATTTTGAGTCTTTCAATGAATTGGTAAATACCATCTCTGACTGGCCCCATCCCCATCTATTCTCTGCCTCCCGAATCCCAGCTGATCGGGAGGAAATGAGGATTTTGCAGTAACCTTCCCTTGGAGTGGAGTGGGAATGGAGATTTTACTTTGACGTTTTGCAACTAATTGGGACTCAGCTGTGAATGAATGTAATTTATAGCTGTTGCAATAAAAGAGGTTTTTGGGACTACTCATTTGTTTTAATGACACAGGAAGCCTAGGTCACAACACTGTGCCAACTCCCTCGGCTTTTTCCTGGTCTTCTCTCTCCTCTGTGCAGTATCCTAATTCCCCTCCCCTATGGCACCTCTGCATTCCTTCCTGATGACTCCTGCATCTTTCCACTTGATAACCTGCACATTTTGGGGTTATGACAACAATCAGGACTGCCCAGGATTGTCATTGCTAAGGAATCTGCCAAAATGACATCATACCTTATGACTGCATTACTTAGTGACAGCAATCCCAATTACTAATTGCTGTTTTAATGTTGTTGTGATGTAGCAATGTAGTTAACCTTCCCTGTAGTGGGGAGGGGATGGAGATTTTACAGTATCCTTCCCCTGCCACACCCACCAAGCCACACCCTCAAAGCCACACTCACAGAACCGGTAGAAAAAAAATTGAATGCCACCATTGGATAAAACTACATTAAATTACAATGAGTGGAATCAGTTGTACATACTATTTTATTGAGGAACTCCTTTGAATTAAGCCATGATTATTTAATGATCTTTAAAGGAAATCAGACTTAAAGTCTCTTTCTTTCTAAAAATTTGATCCTGGCTTTGCTTGATCCAGTGTTAAAAAGAAATCAATTCAATCTTTAACCTATGGAGGAAGGCAGAAACTTCTCATATTAGTGGCTTGGTTCGGCAGGAAGTATTTATGGCTTTTTTTATATATCACACAGAGAAAGATATCTGCTGAGATAGACAACCAATAAAACATGAAGTTTACTATACCGTTATCTGAAAATGTAACCCATGGAAGAATGATTCTGATTAGCTAACAGTGCAGATAGGTTTATGATGGTCTGTTTTATGAGTGCCTGATAATACAAAATATAATTTGCTTCCTGAAAGCAACCCACAGAAGCATAAATGATGATTGAACTTCATAAGGTTGTCTCAGTAAATCACATATCCCAGCCTGCTTCTTTCAGAAATAAAATTTGCATTTCTGTATAAAAATTTTATTTTGTATTATTAGGAATATAAGTTAATAATTCGCTCCTGATGTGCTGTGTGTATATCTGCTCAGCAGTGCTTTATTTATATTTTAGTAAATGCTGACATTTAGTAATGAAAGCAATCATCAACCTATTCAGTATAAGGAACATTACCTCTGTAATCCCTTTTCCTTTTATTTTGCATTATAAGTAGCATAATTACAAAAACATTATATTTTGTTTACTTTTATTAGCTGTAGCCATCCCTATCTTCAGGAATATTTGCTTATTTTTCTGGGAACACTATTTTTTCCCCATTTTTGAAAGTATTTTTGATTTAATTCTTTAAGCATGTTTTTGAATGGATATACCACAGAGATGGTATTCAGCAGGTTCTGACCGGTTCTGGAGAACTGGTAGCGGAAATTTTGAGTAGTTCGGAGAACCGGTAAATACCACCTCTGACTGACCCCCACCACCAACTATTCTCTGCCTCCTGAGTCTCAGCTATATCGGGAGGCAATGGGGATTTTGCAGTAACCTTCCCCTGGAGCGGGGTGGGAATGGAGATTTTGCAGTGTCTTTCCCCTGCCATGCCCACCAAGCCATGCCCACCAAGCCATGCCATGCCACGCCCACCAAGCCATGGCCACCAAACCGGTAGTAAAAATTTTTGAATCCCACCACTGATAAACTGGTATTTCAAAAAGTAACAGTTGAGTGTAAGTCAAAAACTAAAGTTTATTTAATTTAGCTGAAATGAAATATAGTTTATATTCTCCAGTCATCTTTTCCCCCCTTCAAATTAAATATTACAATTTGGTAGCCTCAGTCTTTCAAGATAGATTGAACCAGAAAACAGACACCACAAGAATGCTGGTCCTAATAGATGCATGAATCCTATTCTCTTTTGATCTAATTTTCCTCTTCAGATCCTAAAGTAGCCTAATCAATTATTTTAGATAAGTTAGTGAGAAGTTTGTAAATGTTCCAAATTCATATGCTTCTCTATCAATTTTTAGAGAATCTATATTTACATATATACTTACTCTCTCCCCCATCATAAGAGCGATATTGTGCGATACCATGCATTTTATTATTATGGACGTTGTTACTTATTACTATTAGTAGTATCTTTTAACACTATTGCAAACTGATAATTTTTTCTATTGCTGGTCTGTGACCGTAATAAAGTTTATTACTATTATTATGATTAGTATTATATACTTTATTCATTAAACATGACTCAGTCAACTGAACATTCAAAAATGCATCACAAATACCATTGACTGGTGCTAATGGTTGATCCGGATTGCTGCCAGCGTCCTAGGTATCAACCAAGTACCTTTTTAAGATGTACAATGTTCCAAGTAGTGCAGTTTTTTGCAGTTCCGCTGGTGTTAGTGCAGGAAGCTGCAATTTATTGATGCATCTTATAAAATTCTTGGACATGGTACCAAGTGCCCCGATGACAATGGGCATCACTGTTACATGTTTCATCCATAGCCATGTAGTTTTGATGTCCAGGTCACGATATTTCATGATTTTTTCCAGTTCTTTTTCTTCGACTCTGGCATCTCCTGGTTTCGCAATCTCAATAAATTGTATGTTTCAGTTTTCGATTACTATGATATCTGGCATGTTCTGTTACAAATGACGATCCATCTGTATTTGAAAGTCCGACAAGATCTTCACCTTTTCATTTTCTATAACTTTTTCCACTTTATGTTCCCATGACTTTTTAGTTATGGGTAAATTGTATTTTTTACATAATGACCAGTGGATTAATTTATGTCTAAATTAATCCACTGGTCATTATGTAAAAAATACAACTCTAATAATGATAATGATAATGATAATGATAATGATAATAACAACAACAACTACTACTACTACTACTGCTGCTGCTGCTGCCACTACTACTACTACTACTACTACTACTTATGTTTCCAAATTCCAAGTTCTATCCCTTTGAAAAAGTAATGATACTCTGAAAGTTTTGGTTTCTATTTTAATGCTTCCAAAGTTACTTATTAGGAACATCATCCATTTCTTTCAGTCCAAAGAAGCTGCCTGGAAGAAATTCAAAAGTCCAGGTCCTAAAATGATATCAGAAGCATCAGCCTCTATATCAAGGGGAGAAATGAGATATGGAGGATAGGCTGAGAAGTGGATGTTTGCTTAAGGTTTGGTGGGATTTGTAATCCATCAAGAAGATAAGAAAACTACAGAAAAGTTGTCCAGAGCCTAGAAAATGCTATGGATTCCTGATAGTGAACCAAGGGTGGGGGCTGGCCTAAAATAGAATATGTTGTATTTTAACAGGGTTCAGTCTGAATTCATTTCAAGGATATGTCACCCAGAATAGTCCAATGTTAACAAAAGAACATTTTTTTTTGTAATCAGTAGAGGCTGATTATTTTTTTATTGAGCTTGAACAGCAGGATTCTCAAATAACAAATAACCATCCAAATAAACAACTAAAAAAAATCTAAAATGTCAAAAACAGTATGATCAATTAAAACAAATGAAATTTAAGATGCTGGTTACTAATCTGAACAGAATTATAATATATTCAAATTTCCGAGAGCAAGTAACAGGACAATTAAATATCTGTACCCTTCTTTCGAACAAGTGAGATTGTAAACTCCCCTAAGATTTAATTTCATAAAATATAGACTTCCTGTAGGTGTTCCAAGAGTTCAGAAATTAAGGAAAAAAGATAATGATCTATGGTGATTATGAACCTCAGGAATTTATGAAGCTTATGAACCTTAAGAAGTCTCGGCGGTGCAGCAGACTAAAGTGCTGTTAAGTAGCACTTATCTGCCAGATGCCTGCAATTACTGCGAGTTCAAATCTCACCAGGCTCAATGTTGTCTCAGCCTTCCATCCTTTTGAGGTAGGTAAAATGAGGACCTGGATTGTGGGGGCAATAAGCTGACTTTGTATAACAAAGAACACCGCTTGGGGGGGGGGGGGGCAAAAGCCCTACTAAGCAGGTATATACAAAAGTATGACGGCTATTGCTTAATGCATTGTAAGCCAACCTGAGTCTCCGGAGAAGGGCGGCATATAAATTGAACCAATAAATACATAATAAAAAACTAAGAATTATGAACTCTATGTAAATACCTCTCTTCTTAACACCAAAAGGTAGAAATATATGTGGGGCAAGATGAGAATCATATATAGGCTGTCCTCAGCTTATGACCACAACGGAACCCAACATTTCTGTTGTTTAGAAAGATTAAGCTGTTAAATGAATTTTACTCCATTTTATGATCCTATCACAGTGGTTAAGTGAATCATACAGTCATTACGCAAAGCTGGGTTTCTTCACTGAGTTTGTTTATCGGAAGCCAGCTGGGAAGGTTACAAAGAATGATCACATGACCACAGAGTAATCACATGACCACAGGATAAACTGTTACCAAGCATCCAAATCATGTGACCATGGAAACTCTGTAATGGTCGTAAGTATGAAAAACAGTCAGAAGTAACTTTTTTCAGTGCTGATGTAATTTCAAACAGTCACTAACAAATGGTTGTAAGTTGGGGGCCATCTATATAGTGTATCCTTGCTTTCATATCATTGATAACTATTTATAGCTAGCCAATCCTGATTTTGGCTAGCCAAAATTGACCTATATTAAAATAGGTCAATAGTGTTTCCTAGAGACTTGAACTGCTTAAATGAGTACAGTATGAGGGGACAGAGTATGTTCCAAACATATAAAAATATTTCCAGTTTGTGAATTATTGACTTCTCCATTTTCAACGTGGATACATAATGGCTGTTGCTTAGCTTCATCTTATGCAATAGTTACAGTCTGTTGTGGAAGGAAATTTAGGACAGACTTATTCCAAGATAATCTATATGGATAGTCCTTAAAGTTGAGGTAAAAACTATAGCTGATTGATCAAGAAACAATCCATTTGCTAGTTGTTGAGAGTCATATACCGGAATGAGATTTGTGCTTTTGCTTTGCTTCAGTTTCAAAGTGCATTTCAAAATGCCGGCAATAATCTGACATGATTTAAATCCTAGTTTCTTTAGGAATTCTTTCTTACAAATATGATCATGCCTTTCTATTACACTTCCCAGGAGGAATGCATTAGGTTGCCACCAGTGGTGGGCTCCTCCTGGTTTGGCCCGGTTCCGCCAAGCCGGTAGCAGTGGCGATATGATGTCACTGAACTGGTTCTGGGCCCCCCTTGCCCGTCCCCCACTTCCCCCCACTCCCACCCCACGTTATTCTTACCTTTTATTTGGCCCCACCTCCAATCTATTGCTGCCTCCTGAGTCCCAGCTGATGGTTAGAGGGAAAAAATCTATTTAAACTCTTGCCGCGGGGCTTCAAAGGGCCACCCTACAGCTGATCAGTGCTAAAAGGCAGTTTAGTGGTAGACCGATGCCTGCAAAAATAAATGGGTAGACCGGTGCCTGCAAAAATAAATGGGTAGACCAGTGCCTGCAAAAATACATGAGTAAACCAGTGGCTGCAAAAATAAATGGGTGGACCGGTGCCTGCAAAAATAAATAGGTTGACCGGTACAGCTCTGCAAGCAGTTAAAAGCCTGGTAGACCAGTACCTCTGCTAAATCCTAAAGAATTGTCACATGAACATCAAGCAACACCCACAAAATAAGCCACGCCCACAGAAGCGGTAGTAAAAAAATTTAGAACCCACCCCTGGTTGTCACCTCATACTAAGTTGGACACAAGTTCTAGTTGCAGTCCAAGCTTTGTTTTCTGAGCTCAGATAGGCTGCTTCTTATTTAAGAAAAAAACAATTTAGTTGGCAATCAGATGCGGGTTATTCTGAAGTAGGAATCTTGGATCAGCCTGACCTAAAATGACAATCTTGTTTCTTTTTTTTTTTTACATAAAATGTTTATTTATTGGTAATTTTTATTAGATGAAATATTTTATTTATTGCACTTTTATTATTTTACAATAATAAAATATTGTAAAGTGCCCAGTGTCTTGGATGCGTGATAACAAATATACAGTATGTAATAAATAAAGAAATATCTCCACACTGATTTACCCTGAGTGGCTACAAATTTTGCAGCTGGTGGTCAATTGTTTCGGTCTTCCGGTGGCGCCTTCCGGTGGCGCCTTCCTCGTCGTCGGCGGGCTCCTTCATGCCCGCCGGCGTCTCGCTGCGTATAGAGCCGCCTCACAGCTGGCAGGCGGCTCGAACAACCTGCTCCTCAGCGGGAGGAGCAGGCAGAGCTTCTGGGGGTGAGGCTGGGCCCCCTGAGTTGCCCCAGGATCGTCTCGTTTGTCCTGGGGAGGGCTCAGAAGGATGGCCCCCTCTATACCTCCAGAGAGGCTCCGCGACGAGACTGTCCTCCGCTAGTTAGTTAACTAGCGGAGCCAGACGCTGGAAGCAACACCACAGCGTCTATGGAGCAAGCCGAAAAAGAAAGAAGCAAAGATGAAGCAAGTATGGATTTTTTTTTTTAACTAATTTTTTATTGAAGAGGAATGAGAGGAGGGGGGAAGGAGAGGAAGAGAAGTGAAAGTTTCTAAAAAAGTTTTTTTAAGATGGCAACTGATCTTAATTGAAAAAAATGCCAGAGTGATTGAAAATGGAGGCTTTGAAATGAATACTTTGCTATGGGAGAGTCACTTAAAGTAAGAAGAAAAAAAAATTTTTTTTCCTTTTTTCTGGATATTTTTCTTTAAAACAAGGATTAAAGTAAAGTATGGCAAAGTGAAGTAAAGCATAGTAAAGCCATTTAAAGTAAAATAAAGATGACTAAAGGAAGGGGGGGCTCCCCCTTGAGCCAGCTGAAGAGCAAAGCTGAGATGGTGCAATTGTCTGGATTGGCAGAAGGGGACTTAAAAGAACTTATAACAACTTCTTGATCGAGTGTAGTTGACAAAATTAAAAACTCACAGAAGAATCTTGTGGATTTGACTGCTGGAAAGCATGACCAATTAAGTCAAACTATTGTTAAAGTAATTTCAGATCTTTCAAATGTGGTGATTGAAATGGAGGAGAAAGTAACTGAAATTAGCAGTAAATTTGGCTCCCAGATTCAAGAAATACAAGAAAGGTTTGTGAAAGCTGAGATTTGTAATCAGACTATACAGAATGATATTATCATGCTTCAAATTAAAACTATGGCCTCAGCAATCAGAGTAAGAGGTATTAAAGAAAACCAGAGAGATTTAAAAGCAACTATTGCAAAGGATTTTGCTGAACTACTAGAGCTTGAGGATGAGATGATTCTTGGTTGTATAGAGAAAGTTTACAGAGTCAACTCACGAGTAGCTAAACAAAGGAATTTATCCAGAGATGTTGTTGTTTACTTTACTGATAAAAGGTTGAGAGATGACATCTTACAAAGGTCCTATTCTGCCAGAGCGCAAGTAGAAGGTGAACAAATTAATATCTTTAAAGAGTTACCATCGAAGGTTCTAAAGAAAAGGAAAGAATTTGCTTTCTTAACTAAAGAATTGAAGGAAAGTAATATCCCATTTAGATGGGATTTACCAGTTGGCATAATTTTTAGATATTATGGCGTGAGATATTGTTTGAATACTATTGAGAAAGCGGAACATTTTTATAAAAATATTTTTAAGGGAGCTTCGGAAGACCTCAAGAATAAGAAACAAGAAAGAGAGTTTGTAAAAGGTAAACAGAAGGATGAGACTCAAAGAATGAATCAAAGAATGTTAAAAGCACAAGGAGTGGAATCTGGTTTCTCTGAGGATCTTATTATGGACCACACCAGTGAACCTAGACTAGGAGCACCGGACCTTGTACTGCTGGAGCAAGATTTAAAAAATACTATAATTCAAGATGATCAGCAGCAGAGGTCCAACGCTCCGCAAGAAAAGGATGGTGATATCGAGCAGCAGGAACCAGATTTTAACGAGGAAATTCGAGAGGTAACTAACGAGTGTCGTAGAGTCCTTCATCAGATGCAGCTGTTATCAGAAAGCTTGGATAATTGTGAAAATTGGTTATAAACTTTCTAAAGTGTATATGGATTTGGATTTAAGGATTATAAAGTCTTCATCCTGATTTGGAGTTTCTTTTTCTTATTTTTGAATTGGATTTAACATCTTGAGCAAGCTTAACAGAGGGCTGCAATGGCAGCAGCGTTCTGTGATTATCCTACTATAGTTTTTTTTTTGGAACTTATCATCCAGGAGGAAAGAATGGAAAGGAGAATATCTAACAACCAGAAGGAGTGAAAGGGTGGCAGGTTTTGAAACAACTTTATGAGAACATTTGGGCATGCAGTTGCTAGGATTTTCTTCTTTTTTTGATTCTTTCTGTCATTAAGGTTTGGCGGAGCTGCATTGGGTTTCTTTTTGTCGTAATAGAATACGCTAGTTTGAATGTTTCTACCTAGAGGAATGAATATCTTCGTGGTTGGATGCTATCTATATAGTAGTAGCGTTTTGTGATTACCCTATCATAGTTTTTTTTTGGAATTTATCATCCAAGAGCAAAGAATGGAAATGAAAATGTCTTACAACCAAGAGTGAATGACAAAGGGTGGCAGGATTTGAAACAGTTTTTATAAGAACATCTGGGAATGCAGTCTATAGGATTTTTTTTCTTTTTTCTTGATTTTTTTGTTTCTAAGGAGCTGCATTGGGTTTTTTCTCGTTGAAATAGAACACGTTTGTTTGAATGATTCTACCTAGAGGAGTGATTATCTTCTTGGTTGGATGTTATCTATATAAAGTCACACGGGGGGTTCATGTGGAATGTTTTGTTTTACTGATGGGGGCAGATAGAAGATGAAGAGTATTGGAATTGGATACAGGTGAAGAAAGAAGACCTAACTTCAATCAGGAAGAAGAGAAGATTGTAATTCGAGTTATGGAAAATTATAACAATATATGCATAATTATATTATATTGTATACTTTATTTTTTTTTTCTTTGAAGGGGGGATTTCTGGGTTTTTGAATTAGGGGGAGTAGTTCGGATTAAAATATGTGGCATTATTTAATATGAACAAGTAAGTTATATAATTTTGGAGTGATTGAGTATGGTATATGATTAGTAATGTTAGTAATGTTTCTTTCATTTTTATTTTTCTCTGTTTTTAAATTGTGTTAAATATTATAATGGTTATTTTTTCTGGTGTTTTTTTTTATTACAATACTGTTAAGCTTAGACAAATATTTATGTTTATGGGTCTTTCTTTGTACTACTTTATTTTATTTTATTTTATTTTTTTATTTTTTTTATTTTTTTTTAATTTCTTTCTTTCTTTCCTCTTCCTCTTAACTTAGAACTGAATATATAATAGTATTTGTTTTCTTTGTTGTTATAAATTCTTGTTGTTTTTCTTTCTTAAGAATGTGTAGCGGAAGTCAGGGGTGGGTGGGAGAGGGAGGGGGTGGGGTTGGGGGGAGGTTGGGGGGCATGAGAGGGTGGGGGAGGGGGTAGGGGTGAAAAAAGGGGGAAAATTTTTTTATTGTAAAACTTTTTCAATAAAAAAAAAATTGTTTCGGTCTTCAAAGTTAGTTCAAAATTGGAATACTTATTCAAGGCTTTCCTACATCTGAAATGGGGCTGTATAACTTGTAGTTCCATCTGTGACTAGACTGAACATAAATCTTTCACAAATCAGTTCATGGGAAAATCCTCAGGTTTTAAGGTAATTCACAGTGATCAAGAAAATAGTAAATTTTCCAAGGTTTGTATCATGGTTATTAAATGGGAAGGCAGTTATTTTGGAATAAAACTGCTATCTTTTGAACAGGATAAGAATAAAAGCTATTGGTTATTACAGTTTTGCTCCACTTCCTTGGCTTTACATTTTGATTCATCACCTGATTTAACTGTCGAATATCACAACTTCTCTTAGCAACCAGATCCATGATCAGGGGGCTTGCAAGATTTCTGTAGCCATTGTCAGAATTAGAGCATGGGTGTTTATCCAGTAGTATTGAAAGCAGGATATACCAATATAAGTTACTTTACATTATGAGCACAGTGGTGGTGCAGTGATTAGAGTGCAGTATTGCAGGCTACTTCTGCTGACTGCCGGCTGCCTGCAATTTGGCAGCTCAAATCTCACCAGGCTCAAGGTTGACTCAGCCTTCCATCCTTCCAAGGTGGGTAAAATGAGAACCCAGATTGTTGGAGGCAATATGTTGGCACTGTAAAACCGCTTAGAGAGGGCTATGATGCGGTATACTGTATAAGTCTAAGTGCTATTACTGCAGACAAAAAGTGCAATTATATTTATCATAAACAGAAGAATCAAGACATATACTGTATATGTGAACTCAAGGATTTAAATTCTAAACCCTTTTGTTCTATTTTTAAATCAACAAACTCTTGGGACATTCCCTTCCCTGCCATCAAAGTCAGATCGTTTCCCATGCTTTCATAATGATTCCGCCTGGTCTGAAAATGGTTGGTTCCCATCACATCAGCTTCAGTCCTTATAGCTTTCTACTTCGTATTAAAGAGCTTGCTGCTTTCATCATTTTGTCCCTCTTTGCCTTCTACTGTGTATGTTGGTGTTTGCGTTATTTCACACATTTGAAAATATGATCATCCCAGAAGTGGGATTCACTTAACTTCCCTACTGATTTGCAAATGGGAGTGTGTGTGCGCGCAAGCGCGTGCCACTTCTGCACATGCGTATGGCCTTCTGTGCATGTGCAGTAGTCACACATTACATCTGGGCAGGTGGGTGGAGCCTCCTTCAGTTACTGCTACCAGCTTGCGCGATCCAGAGACAACCGGCTTCCTAAGACCCCAGTTTGGACGATGAGGAAAAGCTGGCTCCAGGCACTTCATAGGGGAGTGCTATGGAATACCTGTAAATTGAGGGCTCCAAGCCAGGGAGTGGAGAGGTCAGGCACAGAGAAGTGGTTGCTGGAGGAATGACTGGATGAACAGCCAGCTGAAGAAGGAAAAAAAATGGTGTCACTGCACCTGGAGAGCTCAGAGGCCACCATGGAAGAGCAGGTTGGAGAAGGTGTGCAGCAGAGATAAGGAGAAATTGCTTCTCCATCGGATCTGCAGACATGCAGGGTTGGACTGAGGCAGGCAAAACAAAGGCCCGTGAGACTATTTGTGAGGTGACAGCTTTGCCTCTTCTGATGAGTTGTACTGGCAAGTGCCTGTTTACTTGGATGAGTGGAGCTGGGGCTTGTTGGAAACAACTGTCCATTCTCCTGCCATGTGCATGCTCCACCTTTGTGATCTTAGTTTTCTTGACTCTAGATTGGGTTGTGATTGACGGTGGGTTTGGACCTTGGACTTGCTTGTAGATTTTGGACCTTGCCTTGGACTCTGGACTTGGACTGTACATTCTGTGGACTTTGCATTTGCTTTTGCCCTGGTAACTTCTTACCTAGATGGAGTAGTATTGGATTTCCTAGGACTTTGCGTGTGGGTGAGAGTGAGGTCTTGGGGGTCTTCACATTAGGGCAGGGGTGTCAAACTCAAGGCCTAGGGGCCATATCCGGCCCATGGGGTACCTAGATCTGGCCTGAAAGGCCACCTTGGAAACAGTGAAGGATGGCCCAAAGTGCTTCTTCCAGCAAAAATAGAGCTCAGAGGGCTGCATGCGGCCCTCCCAAGCTCCATTTTTCTTGGCAGAGGATTGCAGGAGACCCTGGCAGTTGAAAACAGAGCTCGGGAACATGTTTTCGCTGGCAGTGTTCGGACCACCACAGGCGCCCCTGACACGAGTGATGTCGAGCTGGGCATGCCCACCCTGGCCATGTCCACCCCAGCCCCTGGAGGTCAAACACAACCCTGATGCGGCCCTCAATAAAATTGAGTTTGACATCCCTGCATTAGGGACTTGGATTTTCAATAAATCCCTTAAAACCTTCCTTTGTGCATATGGACTGAAACAGAAGAACATCAGTTTATGTTTATGTACCTACAGCTTGCCTTTGTTTGCACTGAATCTGTATCTTTGACCACAACAAATACGTGTATCTCTCTCACTTACTGTGAAAATAATTGAGATATAAATAATTTAAAATCCTTGCCTTGAACCTTTAAAATAATCATAACTGAGCTGCACTTTCCTGACTACACAACGATTTTGTGTCATTTTATGTTTTCCTTTGTTTATTCAATAATATAGGGAAAAATATCTGCAGAAGAAGTTACCTGCCCCTGTCAAATGATGCTGTCCCAGCTCATAGTTACTTACTGATCAATATAAGTAAATCTGACAGGACCAGCAAGAAGAAAGTAAACATGCAGAAACGTTATCAAGCTTTGAGAACCACCTTCATATTTAATGTTAATTATTATGAGATAACAATCTGTACCCCAAGATAAGACAGGATTTTGCCTCCAAAAATATTGAATTTGTTTTTTCTTTTCTGTAGCAAAATACAGACATTTGCTTTAATGGCGTTCCCAACTGGAGTTTTTGCCCAGCAGGCAGTTCCATTAGTTACCATACAAGGTCTAGCTGCCCTTGTATGAGAAGATGAGAAGATGAGAGAAGGCTGGCTCTGCTGGTATGGACATGTCCTGAGAGCAGCACCTTCCACTGTAGCCAAGACTGCCTACCAACTAGAAGTCAATGGCCGGTAACCTTGTAGGCATCCCAAAACAGACATGGCAAGGCACCATCAACAAAGATATGCAACTGTGGGCCTGCCCTGCATCCTGTAGACACAACTGACCATGCAAAGTGGTGCTCAATTATCCAAAAAGTGATCCATACACTTGTGGGAATATGCTAGGAAGAAGGAGGAGGAGGAGGAGGAGGAGGAGGAGGAGGAGGAGGAGGAGGAGGAGGAGAAGGAGGAGGAGGAGGAGGAGGAGAAGAGGAGGAGGGGGAGGAGGGGGAGGAGGAGGAGGAGGAGGAGGAGGAGGAGGAGAAGGAGGAGGAGGAGGAGGAGAAGAGGAGGAGGGGGAGGAGGGGGAGGAGGAGGAGGAGGAGGAGGAGGAGGAGGAGGAGGAGGAGAAGAAGGAGAAGAAGAAGAAGAAGAGGAGGAGGAGGAGGAGGAGGAGGAGGAGGAGGAGGAGGGGGAGGGGGGAGGAGGCGAAGAAGAAGAGGAGGAGGAGGAGGAGGAGGAGGAGAAGAAGAAGAAGAAGAAGAAGAAGAAGAAGAAGAGGAGGAGGAGGAGGAGGAGGAGGAGGAGGAGGAGGAGGAGGGGGAAAGGGAGGAGGAGGAGGCGAAGAAGAAGAAGAAGAGAAGGAGGAGGAGGAGGGGGAGGAGGAGGAGGAGGAGAAGAGGAGAGGAGGAGGAGGAGAGGAGAAGGAGAAGGGAGAGAAGAAGAAGAAGAGAAGAAGAAGAAGAAGAAGAAGAGAAGAGAAGAAGAAGAAGAAGAGAAGAAGAGGAGGGGGAGGGGGGAGGAGGAGTGAAGAGAAGAAGAAGAGGAGGAGGAGGAGGAGGGGGAGAGGAGAAGGAGAGGAGGAGGAGGAGGAGGAGGAGGAGGAGGAGGAGAAGAAGAAGAAGAAGAAGAAGAAGAAGAAGAAGAAGAAGAAGAAGAAGAAGAAGTAGAGAGAAGAAGAAGAAGAAAGAAGAAGAGGAGGAGAGGAGGAGGGAAGAGGCAGGACGGGCAAGAAGAAGAAGAAGAGGAGGAGGAGGAGGGGAGGAGCAGAGGAGGGGAGGAGGAGGAGGGAGCAGGAGGGGGAGGGGGAGGAGGAGGAGGCGAAGAAGAAGAAGAAGAAGAGAGAAGAAGAAGAAGAAGAAGAAGAAGAAGAAGAAGAAGAAGAAGAAGAAGAAGAAGAAGTCCAGCTGATGATAATTCGTGCTAATAGTCTCACAGTCTTACCACCCAATTCATCATTGGAACTGTTACAACTTCATCATATCTTTCCATCATACTAATCGATCAATCAGGGACAGTGTGGCTGCCTTCTCCAAAGTGTTAAGTTTGACTTTGAATGTGCTTTCATGAAGATGTTTTATAGATTAAAAAAAAAAGCAGTGTGAGTTAAGTGGTTCTGTTTCCTAATTGTCTCCATCCATTTGTTTTTTTAGCTTACATGTCCTAATGTTCCAAAATAGTTTTCCATTATAGTTATCCATAATGTCGGGGAATAAGAAACTGAGTTCATTTAATACATTTTTCTTGCTCATTCTATCATCAAGAACTCTGCATCTTGTTTAACTACAGTATGCTTTCTAGTGGAAAATAACTTGTCCGATCAATGAAGAATAATTCAAATATCCTTCTTTTGTAAGGTACACTTTCAAAGCATTCAATTTACTGACGGTAAGTATAATTTCAAAGAAGACTTTTCCCCCTGTGGGCACTAAGCATTTTTTTATTTCATGAAATAGTAAAGAATATAACAGTTCCAATCTGAGTCAATCACCTGGATCAACATATTATTCCAAGCTTTCACACTCGTGCTGGGACCCATCATCAGTAAAGAATGTAATTGATATTAAAGGTAAAGGTAAAGGTTCCCCTTGCACATATGTGCGTGAGTTGTTCCCGAGTCTAGGGGGCGGTGCTCATTTCCGTTTCAAAGGTGAAGAGCCAGTGCTATCCGAAGATGTCTCCGTGGCCATGTGGCCGGCATGACTAAATGTCAAAAGTTCATGGAATGCTGTTACCTTCCCACCAAAGGTGGTCCCTATTTTTCTACTTGCATTTTTTACGTGCTTTCAAACTACTAGGTTGGCAGAAACTGGGACAAGTAACAGGAGCTCACCCCATTACAAGGCACTAGGGATTCAAACTGCTGAACTGCTGACCTTTCGATCAACAAGCTCAGCTTCTTAGCCACTGAGCCACCGTGTCCCTTATTTTTTAAATTAATATTACAGGTTCCCAAATACAGTACAAACAAAGATGGGCAAAATATAGTCATTTCAGGAAGAGAAATATAGCCATAATTTAAAAGCCATTTTTTCATCTTGTTCATTTTAGCATTTTTTGAATGATCGAAGTTACAACTTTGCCATCCACAAAGCTTGCAGCCATGCTAATAAATCTGGAAGGAGAAATGAATAGGCAGATCCCAGTACAAATTCTGTGTGGATTTTCCACCCTTCCAAATTGCAAGTTCATTTGGAAAATGTAGGGAAAATGTTGAGGTAACCTTGGTTACAATCCTCCAGTCATATGTGCCATGACTATAGCAACTGGAACATTCAAGGTTTACCCAATTACAACACTTCTAAAATAAGTGTTAATTCCTTTCTGAAGGTTATTCTAACTACTTATATTAAGGATAATATGATCCTTGTTGCTTGGTTAGTTTTAATTGAAGTTCGGTCTTGAAAATCATAGCCCAGACCTAATAAGTTTTGTCATAAATCCAGCAATAATCCTGGTTACAGAATAATTATAATAACACATGACTGATATTTGGTCTTTCAGGGCTACTCTAATTGTATTTTATTTAATCATTTAATATATCCAATGAATGTATGTTACCCGATGAATATATTTTGTGTATGTTTGATAAATGTACACTATATTCAGTTGTCTACTGAATTTTAAATCAATAATTTAAATACACATTTTACCATCTAGTCCGAGAAGAATGAATGCATGACTGAATAACTTTGTATATCTTTCTTATCCCTTATGATGGGATTGAGATTTTTATCTTTTGATTTTGGTGGGTTTATTTTTATTGAGATTCTTTTCGTGATATTTTTAATTAAGCCTAACCCTCTCAGTACATTTGGGAAATAATAGAATGCAAATATAAACAATCAGTCAGTCATATATCTATTACATTTTTGCAGTGAAATTCAGTTAAAACTTTAAAAGCCTCTTATAGAATAAAATAATTTTAATGTGACCGTGAAATTCCTAATTTATCAACACAGTGGTTTTTTAAAAAAATTTAAAATAACTTAACCTAAAGTGAAACATGAATGCTCTTTCCAAACAACTGTGCATAAATTCTTAGTGCAAACTGTATATGTGGAACTCTATTACATATAATAGAGGGTATTTATTATTATTATCTCTTTCATTCATTAAACATGAAACTCAGTCAACTAATCTTTTAAAAATGTGTCACAAATACCATTGACTGCTGCTAATGGTTTATACGGATTGCTGCCGGCGTCCTTGGTATCAACCAAGTATCTTCTTAAAATATATGATGTTCTGAGTAGCGCAGTTTTTTGCAGTTCTGCTGGTGTTATTGCAGGAAGCTGCAGTTTTTTGATGTATCTTATAAAATTCTTGGACATGGTACCCATGAGGACAATGGGTATCACTGTTACATGTTTTATCCCTAGTCGTGTAGTTTCGATGGCCAAGTCACAATATTCTGTGATTTTTTTTCTTGTTCTTTTTCTTTGACTCTGGCGTCTCCTGTCAATAAACGCTTCGGCCCTCGACAACTGTGATATCTGGCATGTTGTGTTTCAAATGACAATCTGTCTGTATTCAAAAATCCCACAAGATCTTCACCGTCTCATTTTCTATAATTGTTTCTACTTTGTGCTCCCATGACTTTTCGGATACAGATATGTCGAATTTTTTACATAGTGACCAGTGGACTAATTTAGCAACTCGATCTTGTCTAGCTTTGTAATCAGTTTGCGCAATTTTGCTGCACTCACATATTAAGCGTGAAATAGTTTCAACTTTGTCGTTGCAAAGTTGGCATTTTTGTATCTTTGCTTTCATGGCATTAGTTTGTAGTGCTTGTTGCTGTTGTTATTATTATTATATTATTAAAAATCAAATCAGATTGCAGTTTTTCAAAAAAATTGTTATCGGTCTGTTTGTAATGGTTATAACTGTAGCAACAATCCAATTCAAAAGATACCTTCTGGTAAAGATACCTACTTTTCCTAATATTTGTTAATATTCCTAATGGTATTAGATCTAGCTGACCTCAGTTTTTAAAAGGGAATGGCAAAACAATATATTTCTGAGCCACCTTCAAAAGAGACCTGCACTTCTTACAAAAACCACATTCCAGACCTTATAAGGTTGCTGAATCTCCTGAGTTTCTCATGAAAACTTCAAAATTCTATGCAGTTTTGCCCACGAACATCAAGTTTTTACTGTATTTCTTTAAATTTGTTTGGTTTATGCCCACCCACCCTCTATTTAAAAGAATACATTTTTTAAACTAAACCTGATCTAATCCTTGGAAATTGTCCCAGATTTGTGCTGTTATTACAATCATTCCATAAGTAGGGTTTTGTTAGATTTATGGCCACAATAATTAGTTTGGGGCAATGTGCTTCTGGAGAGTGCACTTTAATTAAAATGAATCAAGCAGCAAAAATCATATTACTCTTGATATAACATTGATAAAATAACCTTCAGATAGCAATCCTTCTAAGGAATTAACATATTATTTTCAGAACTGCTGCAGTTGTGTAAATCACGGAGACTGTTATTCTGTTCAGCTGTGAACCATCTGGTGACATAATTCTCTTTCAAGTTGAAGTTGATTGTTAGTGAATTAATAGTTATTGTTGCATTTTTCTTAGCACAGATTTCAGAGTCAATATAAAACTTAAAACTTATTTGTTAGGTAACAGTTTAGGGCAAGGTTAGATTGTCTCAGTTTTCCATGTGTGTCTTTCTCTACTTTTCTCTTAAGTCTTTTTTCTTCTAGACCCATGATTTTTTTTTAAAATTTGATTTATATGCCGCCCTTCTCCGGAGACTCAGGGCGGCTTACAATGTGTTAAGCAATAGCCTTCATACTTTTATATATTTATATTTATACAAAGTCAGCTTATTGCCCCCAACAAACTGGGTCCTCAATTTACCCACCTTATAAAGGATGGAAGGCTGAGTCGACCTTGAGCCTGCCTGGGATTGAACTCACAAGTAATTGCAGCAGCTGGATCTTAAATGCTGCCTTTGTAGGAGGCATTACTCCCCTATGCTACTCAGGCTCCTATGATGGCAAACCTATGGCACAGGTGCCCAAAGTGGCACACGAAGCCATGTCACCTGGCATGCATGGCCTTGCCTGTTTGTCTTCCAGGTTTCTGGATCACATGTGCGTGTGATGATCAGCTGTCCTTATCGGCCAGGTGATTGTTGGGTGTGCATGCACATCAGAACCTGGAAGTTCAGCTTTTCTGGAGCGTAATCCCTTCGCGCACAAGGCAGTGCCAAAAACCAGCCTGCACATGCGCACTGGCCAGCTGATCATCAGGCTCACATGCATCCTAGAACTCAGAAGTTCGGCTTTTCCGGAGTGTGGCCCCAACAAGCCAAAAAGGTTTGCCATCACTATGCTAGTCTGTTGCAATGTGACTTCAGACTTGCAGGGCTTCACCACAAAAACAGACATGAAATTAGTTATTGTTTAATACAAGTTACTATTAAAAGCAATATTTAGTGATCTTGAGAAATAACAGGATGAAACATCATGGTGTGCTGAGTTTCTACATATATATTTCTGCACTATCACAAGAGCCACAGTGGCGCAGTGGTTGGAATGCAGTACTGCAGGCTATCTCTGCCGCCTGCCAGCTGCCTGCAATTTGGCAGTTTAAATCTCACCAGGCTCAAGGTTGACCCAGCCTTTCATCCTTCTGAGGTCGGTAAAATGAGGACCCAGATTGTTTGTTTTTTTTTAATTTGATTTATATGCCGCCCTTCTCCGGAGACTCAGGGCGGCTTACAATGCGTTAAGCACTGTTGTTGGGGGCAATATGCTGACCCTGTAAACCACTTCAACCTGTAAAGCACTGTGAAGGGGTATATAACTCTAAATGCTACTGCTATCACACAAGATTATGTTTGATGTCCAGGGACCAGAAAAGCTTACTGATTCCTACTCTGAATCTTTCAGTCAAGATTGGACCATTGCAAAGTATAGTTGGTTTTCTCATGTTTTCCATGTAACTTATCTTTAAAGTACTCTGGGAAATATAAATAGATCCAGATTCATTGCCTGGCATTGTTCAGGCAATGGAAGAAGAATAAATGACAATGTGGTAGTTAATGCTAAGTCTATAGCAACTGCTGTGGGATGCTGTCTGTTGATTTTGGATCCTGCTGCAAAAACCTGCAAAGCCAACTCAGTAAAACAAACAAATAAGCAAAGCAACGCAACGCAACGCAAAGCAAAGCAAAGCAAAGCAAAGCAAAGCAAAGCAAAGCAAAGCAAAGCAAAGCAAAGCAAAGCAAAGCAAAGCAAAGCAAAGCAAAGCAAAGCAAAGCAAAGCAAAGCAAAGCAAAACCCCACAACAAGCAATTAATCTGTATGTCCATATTCCAATTTTTCCTGAGCTACATTTACAATTGCCGTACAATTTTACTATTATATCAATAAGTTGCCTGTTTTCGCATTACCTTTCAAAAAAATAATACTTAAGTCATATGTTTTGGCTGAATACTTTTCAGTAGAATTTCTTGCTTACTTCAAATTGGTGAGGGTAGTTGGCATTATCAAGCAATATGATCCTCAATTAGTCAATTAATCATATATCATAAATTTGGAAATACTGAAATATGGTGCTTATTTGGAGAGGAAGCCAAAACCAAAACACATAATGTACAAAATGTTGATCCATAGGAACTATGTTTCTGGGGCTTATCACAACAATATTGGATTAGTTGTAAGTAGCAGGAGATACTTCATCAATAGTGGGTTCCTCCCGGTTCGGCCCGGTTTGGCCAAGCCAGTAGCGGTGACGATATGACATCACCAAACCGGTTCTCTTTGTTCAGGAGCTGGGCCCTCCTACACCCCCATGTTATTCTTACCTTTTATTTGGCCCCACCCCAATCTAATGCTGCCTCCCGAGTCCCAGCTGATCGGCTAGAAGGAAAAAAACTGTTTAAACTTTGCCGCGGGGCTTCAAAAGGCCACCCTACAGCTGATCAGTGTTAAAAGGCAGTGTGGTGGTAGACTGGTGTGTCCAAAAACAAATGTGTAGACTGGTGCCTCCCAAAACAAATGAGTAGATGGTGCCTCCAAAAACAAATGGGTAGATTGATACAGCTCTGCAAGCAGTTAAAAGCCTGGTAAACCAGTACCTCTGCTAAATCCTAAAGAATTGTCACATGAACATCAAGCAACGCCCACAAAATAAGCCACGCCCACAGAACCAGTAGTAAAAATTTTAGAACCCACCCCAGTATTACATGATTCAGGCAAAGTCATCCTCCATATTAGCTGTTCCATGTTCAACCTTTCAGAGGGATTTGTACCTACATTCTTACTCCTGAAGTTACATAATAAACAAGATATCATTAAATCCGGAATTAAAGGTAAGACCCATAGATTTTACTGATAATAAGAAGAAAGAAAATAATTTCGTTTTGAATTTCCAGCTCAAGGATAATTCCCCCAAAATCTTTGTGCGCCATATATATTGGGAGGTCCTTTATAGAATTCCCAACAAGCATGGCAGAATTCTCAGCATGGAATTACACTCTTACAGTGTAGTAACAATCCCAACATATTTGAAAAAAGCAGGTTGGGATACGTGCTATGGAAGCATGGCATAGAGATAACAAAGTAGTCTGAATTGCTGAAGACATGAATCAACTTGAAGAACTATCAGAGCTAGGAATTAGGAATTAGGATGACATTTCATCATAGTGTGGGGAAAATATTTAAGCAATTTGTCATCAATGAATACATGGGAAAAGTCAGTGGACAGTGCTGCAGAATACATTCTTAATTTTTCTCCCCATTTAACTGATCATTAATACATACATAGATTTTTTTTTCTATTCCACCTTTCCTTCGGAAACAAAAACAGCACATACAGTATTCATATCTCCCATAATATTATGATTATAACAATACTAGGATTAATAACCCTAAGTTACACAAAAAATGACTTGTCCAAAGTCATTATGTGACCTTCATAGTTGAGTAGAGTTACAAACTCCCTGAAGACTTGAACATTGATATATATAGGCACAGTTATTCAGCCAGCAAGGCCTCTACATGCAAATTTATTTATATAGCCATCAATATTAATAGTCAGAAAGATCTGTGGCTACTCCCATTTATTTATTTTTTTTCCATTTTGTTAGAATAGTTGTTGTACATATAAACTGTGGAGAGAAAATCTGCGTCCCTTAGGTAGAAAGATAGAGACCTTAATGACCATTTTAATGATTTTCACTGCTCCCTTGATCTCAGTGCTTTATTTCTATTGATTTTATAATGAGAATCCATGAAACAAAGGGAATAGCAAAATTTCTCAACCTGGCATATCTTCTTTGGCTGTCCCTAAACAAGCATCAAGAAAATAATGATAAAATAGTATGACCCAATTCAATTGTACAGTTCTAATTGTTATAATCCTCATTGTCCATTTTTTTTCCATCTGGCAAGTGTAGACTAAATTGTTTTATTTTCTCAGCAAATTAGAACTGCTAGATTGAAGGACCCATAAATAAGGTTTAATATGTGAGAAACTTTCAACAATTCTTCTTTCTCGACTGAGTAATTATTTGAGCTACATTTTCAACAAATACCTTTTTATTGGGGAGGGGAATAAAGAACCTTACAAAAACATACCGTATTTTTCAAAGTATAAGACGCACTTTCCCACCCCCTAAAAGAGGCTGAAAATTTGGGTGCATCTTATACTCCTAATGTAGCTTTTTTTTGGAGCTTTTTCCCAGCCCTAACAAGGTGCTTGTGAGTGAAGCGATCTTCCACGCTTTGCCTGATTTTCTCATTGCTTCTCTCTCCAACAATCAGCTGTGCTTTAGAAGCTGTTTTTCAGCCCTAACGAGGCGCTAGCAAGTGAAGCGATCTTCCGCGCTTCGTCTGCTTTTCTCATTGCTTCTCTCTCTGACAATCAGCTGTACTTTAGAAGCTGTTTTTTTATCCAAAACCAGGCGTGTGAGAGCGTAGCAAGTGCGCACACTCAAAACCAGTGAATTAATGTGCTGAAGGTGACCTGACTAAGGATGCTAGCCAGATGAATACCTGGTAGGCAGAATTGTTTTCCTCTATTTTTCTCCCCAAGAACTAAGGTGCATCTTATACTCCGAAAAATACGGTACATATAAACACAAGCATGTATATATACATATACATAATTACATACAATATAATTTATGTTACAGTTTGCTATGGAAGTGTTGAGTCAGGAAGAAAGATATGTTTAAAATTTAAATGGTCTGTTATCTTGGGGATTATATGTAAATTCATTGCAAATTTGTATGGTTTTTGCATATTCTTATACATCTGATATATATTTACCAATTAATTATGAATTATTATTTGGCCGGTGAAGATAAAAACAAAAATCTTCCTAGAAATACATCAGCTTTAATCCAGGTTAATTAAAGATTACAGTCCCATACTTATCTGGCAGTAAATAACACTGAATATGTGAAAACCTTTTTTTCAGTTAACAAGTATCAGATCTGGCAGCTGTATAACTCACTGAAATTAATTTAAAAATTTTGTTCAAATAGAGATGCAAAAGACAATTATTTTAGTTACCTTTTCAAATAAATGGTCAGAAAGAAAAGGTATGACTCAAAAATTTCTGTATTTTCTGTTTATGTCTGAAATGGAACAGTCTATATATTTGTATGCATTCAATTACAGCATAAGTAGAAGTTTCACAAGGCAAATGAATGGTAGAGTCGGTCTTATGAATAGATCTACTGAAATAATTAGAACTTAATCATAACTAGCTTCAATATGATTACAGTTGGGGTCAATTCAATTATACTATTATTATATGCAGGCCAGCAATTGCAAAACATTTCATTGGCTCGTTGGTCATGAATTGTGCTTGGTGAATAATTCATGAAAATCCTTTTCATAGGAAATTAGCCAATCGTTATCAATTGAATGGAATATGTTTCCTTATTACAATCGTTTCTGCCTATCAGCATGAATATCTTTTCCCTTTCCTTCCACATTCTCTGAAACAGATATTTCCTTATCGTAAAGTTACAGCAAACTTTTATTTGTAATTAAACAGATTTTTTTTTAAAAAAACCTAAAACTTTAATGTTTAATAATTAATCTTATATTATCACTTTTAGCTTGATGTATGCTGATGCTAGCAATCTCTGTTGTGTTTAAGTGCCCTTTGAACACAGTTCTGCCAAATTAAACTGTTACTTTCTATTTTTAAAAAATCTATACAAGAAAGTTTTTAATCATCACCATTGATTTAGTAATAGGAAGTTTAAATTAAGTTTAAATTAAGAGTTTAAATTAAGAGTTTAAATTAAGGTGATATTAGATTTTAACATAAAAGATTTTAACGTAAAAGACAGACTAGAAATAAAAATTAAAATACACAAGAAAATTGTAAGAGAACAGTTGTCCGATCTTAATGAATATAAATCACTGGGAACTGTTGGATTACATCCCAAAATTCTAAAAAAACCATCAGATGTTATCTCAGAATCATTTCACCATATCTCTACAAAATCCTGGAACACCATGGAACTATCTGAGGATTGGAAAAAAGCTGATGTGGCTACCATCTTCAAAAAAGATGGAAAAAACATACCCAGGAAACTACAAACCAATAAACTTAATATCAATGGTAAAGGTAATAAAAAACCCAGATCTGCAAACATCTAAAAACAAATAAAGTTATAACTAGAAGCCAGGATGGGTTTTTTAAAAACAGATCATGCGAAATCAATCTTATTTCACTCTTTGACAAAGTGACTAAATTAGTATACTAGCAAAATGCTGTGGACCTAATATACTTAGATTTCAGTAAGGCATCTGACAAAGTAGACAGCTACCTACTTCTTGGTAAGCTAGAAAAATGTGGGATAGACAGCATCACTATCAGATGGATTTGTAACTGGCTGACAAACTGTACTCAATAAGTAGTCCTTAATGATACTACCTCTACATGGAGGGAAGTAAGCAGTTCTGTTTTAGGTCTAGTATTCTTCAATATCTTCATAAATTATTTAGATGAAGGAATAGAAGAGGAGCATCAAATTTGCAGGTGATGCTAAACTAGCGGAAATAGCAACACCACAGAAGCAGCTCAGGATCCAAAAAGATCTTGACAGACTTGAATAATGGGCCCTATCTAACAAAATGAAATCTGATGTGGAGAAAAGCAAGGTTTTACACTTATGAAGGAAAAATCAAAGGTACAAATACAGATTAGATGAAATCTGGCTCAAAAACAGTAACTGTGAGAGGAACCTTGAATTCCTAGTGCACGATCACTTAAATATGAGCCAGCAGTGTGCATCAACAGCCAAAAAAGCTAATATAATCCTTGGTTGTAGAAACAGAGGCATAGAATCAAAATCACATGAAGTATTAGTACTGCTTTAAAAAACCTTAGTAAGACCACATCTGGAATACAGCATCCAGTTTTGGTCACCACATTCCAAAAAAGATATTGAGACTTCGGAAAAAGTGCAAAGAAGAGGAACTAGGATGATTAAAGGCCTTGACACTAAAACATATGAAGAACAGTTGCACGAACTGGGTATGGCTAGTATAGAGAAAAGAAGGAATGGCATAATACCAGTATTCTAGTATTTGAGAGGCTGCCACAAAGAAGAAGGGGTTAACTTATTTTCCAAAGCACCAGAAGACAAGACAAGAAACATGTTAAGCGATGGATTTAGCCCAATTACTCACGAGACAAGCTGTTTCTTTAATCAGTGTTTATTGCAGGCCTGGAAGCTTCCTAGGCCCTAGGCTTCATAGGTCACTGACCTCTGATCTCCTCTCTTCTAAGTGAACATCTGGAACTGCTGGACAAGCACGTGGAGGTGTTTATATACAAGGGAGGAGTGGTCAGAAGGTAAGGAGTGGCCAGGGGTCAGGTGGGGGTGTACATACTGTATTAACCCTTAAGGGCCTGGGCTTTAAGGTATAGGCACAGTTAGGCATTTGACAAAACCCCCTCTAAATGTCTAACTGGGTACAGGCATGCTTCGTTTACATAGGTATACATAATCATACATTTATACATATATACAGGTCATACACAAACGCATATTTTTGACATTAGGTAGGCGTGTTGTTTGGCGGGTAAGGGTTTTGTAAGAATATCTGCGGTCTGTTCCTCAGTGTCGCAATGCACTGCCTCAATGAACCCTATCTCTGAAAACTGTCTGACATGTTTGCATTTGATATCTATGTGTCTCGACCTTTGCCCAATGGCGTCAGCCTTTGAAATTTCTATTGCGGCCTTGTTGTCCTCGTGTATGATTATGGGGTACAAGGGTTCAGTCCAAATGGCGTTGAGTAGGTCATCGAACCACACTAAATTTTTCGCGGCCTTGGATAGGCAGACGAATTCGGCTTCGGTGGTCGAGGTGGCAACGAGTCTTTGCTTTCCAGTGTACCAGTGAATGGGGGAGTTGTTGAGTAGCATCACGTAGCCGGAGGTGCTTTTCCTGCTCTTGATGTCTCCTGCCCAGTCTGCATCAGCGTAGCATGATAGTTTCGGCTTATCTGTTATTTCTGGTTCCAAACAGAGTTGTGCATCCATGCTGAATTTTAGGTACCTGAGCAGTCTTTTGATGGCATTCCAATGGGACACCTTGGGGTTGCTCACGTGTCTGGATAGGAGGTTGACGGCTAGGGCGATGTCGGGCCTGGTCCAGTTGGCGATGTATAGCAGCGACCCGATGGTAGATCTGTACAATCTATTGTCGGTGAAGGGTTCTGATTCCTCGTACATGCTTTTCAGGAATTCTGGCTGCATTGGTGTCTCGCTGGGCTTTGCCTCTGTCATGTTGCACTTGGACAGCAGTTCAGCGATTTTGTCCTTTTGGGAGAGTCTGAACCCCTTGCTGGTCTTTGTCACGTGCAACCCCTAAGTATTTGTCGATTCTGCCAAGTGACTTTAATGAGAAGTGTTTGCCCAGTTCTGTGGCAAATCTATCGCATCTGCTCTTGTGCTTGCCAACGTATAGGATGTCATCCACGTAGACGAGCACCCCTTCGAACAGGTTACCTTCTCTCTTTGTAAATAGGCACTTGTCTGCTGAGGTGGCCTCAAAACCCATGGATTTCAGGGCTTTGGCTAGGCAGTCATACCACCTTTTGCCTGATTGCTTGAGTCCATACAGGCTTTTGTTGAGCAGCCAGGTTTTGCTCTCACCTTGGTCATACCCTAGTGGGGCCTTGACATAGATCTCTTTGTCCAGTTCTGCGTGTAAGTAGGCAGTCTGTACATCGAACTGGAAGACATCAAGCCCCAGGATGGTGGCTACCACCAGTGCGCATTTGACACTTTCAGCTCTGACAGTGGGCGAGTACGTGTCCGTGTAGTCTTCAGGGTACCTCTGAGTGAAGCCTTGGGCGACCAGTCTCGCCTTGTATAGATTCTTGTTGTTTTCTAAAGTCTTGACCCTGAACACCCATTTGGTACCTATTGGTTTTTTGTCCTCAGGGGCCTGAGCGGGTGTGTATACCTTTAGTTCTTTCAGGCTCTCCATTTCTTTGTCCATGGCGGATACCCATCTTTCCTTTTCTTCCTTGGGGAGCTTAAGGATGTCCTCATATGAGTTGGGTGTGGTGAGGTTATCGTGGATGGTTAGGACGTAGTCCTCTAATCTTTTGGGTGGCTTGTTTCTGCTCTCTCTGATTGGCCTGCTGGGTGGTGGTTCGGTCTCTTGCATGTGGTCTGCCTCTTTGTTCGAGAGGCGGTCTAGCTTTAGAGATGGGTGCCCCTCTTTCCACCCCTTTGTGTTTATTTTGTCGAGGCTGGCTTTGGGTGTCTCTATTCTTTCCCCCTCTTGGTTGTTTTTGGGTGCGTTCCTGTGGGTGAGTGTCTCGTTGGAGTGGACCCTTGACCAGTTCGAGTGTTCGTGGAAGTTGGCAGATCGAGACACTACGAATCTGTTGTTGTTATCAATGAATCTGTAGCCCTTTGTGCCCGGCTCATAGCCCACAAACCTCAGTCTTTTTGATATTTTCTCCCCCTTTCTCCTCAGCTGCCTGGGTATGTGTACGTCAGCTGGTGTGCCAAATATGTGCAAGTGGGATATGTTGGGTTTTCTTTTATAGAGCATTTTGTATGGGGTCATGTTGATGGAGCTTGACCACAGTCTATTTAGGGTGTAATTGGAGTAATGCAGTGCTTCTGACCAAAAATGTTGCCCCATCCTTGCATCCTCTAGTGCGCACCTCATCATTGTCTGTAGCACCCCATTCCTTCTCTCCGCCACCGGGTTCTGGAATGGCGAGAACGTTGAAGATTTGTAGTGTGTGATGCCCTGCCCCCTCAACCAACTGGTGAATTCTCTGGCCATAAACTCTGAACCTCTGTCTGTCATAATTTGTCTTATTTTCATGTTGTGTTGTAGTTCTATCTTTCTGTGAAACTCCTTAAACCTCTGGAATGTTTCATTTTTGCGTTTGAGGGAATAGACATACCCATACCTTGTGAAATCATCGACAATGGTGAGGAAGAATCTCTTTCTATGTTTGATAGATGGTTTGAAAGGCCCTACTAAGTCCATGTGTACCAATTGAAATGGGTATTCTGTGGTTCTTTTGGATTTTCGGGGTATGGCCTTGACCTTAACCTTTGACCGCATACATATGGAACACTCCAAATAATTTATTTATTTTATTTATTTGTTTAGATTTGTATACCGCCCTTCTCCTTGCGGACTCAGGGCGGTGAACAGCCAAATAAAAATAGTACACAAAAGTTAAACAATTTCTTTAAAAAGCATATAACTTTGGCTAAAAATTAAAACCATTAACCATTAAATATTTAAAATACCCAACCCTATAATACAGATCTTAAAAATTCAGCGGGGTCAGGCTAGACCAGCAAGCTGAAAGAGATGAGTTTTCAGGGCCCGACGAAAAGTCCGGAGGTCAGCAATTGTTCTCAGTTTTGGAGGAAGATCGTTCCAGAGGGTAGGGGCATTTATCACATTTCTTTACTTTGAGTCCTTCAGTACAATCAGACATTTTCTTAACAATAGGGAAACTGATGTGTCCCAGCCTCCTGTGAAGGAGGTGGGTGCAATTATCGTGCAAGGGTTTTCCCAATGATACAGAGCTGTTTACACCTTGCTTGCTTTGCTTTATTTCCTGCTGTTCCCCCTCAACTCTTGTCTCTCCCTCTTCCCCTGGGTTGGTGTTTGCGTACATGTTTCCTTCCTCCCTTGCGTTTGGTGTAAAGTATGATAGCCCCACTTGGTTGTGTACGCTCCCTATTTCTTTCCCTTGTTTGATTATATGAGCTTTCCCGTTCTTGAACGTTACCTCTAGGTCTGTATCTTGGGTTAGTCTGTTGACGGCTAGTATGTTAAGGGGTATTTCGGGTACGTATAATACCCCCTCTATTTTCCCTATGTGTGGTATGTGAGTGTCTCCCTTTCCCTGTGCTTGAACCCTGTTTTGATTGGCCACCTTGAGTTCGAGATTGGTCTTGCTGAGTGGTTCTACGAGTGTTGAGTTGTGTGTAGTGTGATGTGAGGCCCCTGAGTCTAGGAGCCATGTGTTTTGGTCCATCTCGTGCATGGAGTTGGAGTGGCCATGTCTAAATCCGTATGTGGGGCCCGGGCTACCGTCCCTAGAGCTGTCCCTCCGTCCGTGTTGCTTTCTAGGGTTGGGGGACCACCCTCTCCCTCTCTCCCTTGAGTACCTGCGCTCGGGTGATCGTCCCCCTCTGTGTTCAGTGCGCCTCCTATCTCTGCTGCTCCTGGGGCAATCCCTTTTTATGTGGTTCTTGGACCCGCAGGAGTAGCACCCTGGTGCGTTCCCTGCTCTGTCTTGGAATTCTACTTTTCTGATTGGTCTATGTTCCCCTCTAACAGCATGTCTGTCCCTTCTTAGTCTTCGGCTATGAGTTTGTTGGTTAGTGCGCCTAGCGTGAGGTGAGGTAGGTAAAGGTTATCTAGTTGTAGCACGAAGTGGTCCCAGCTACTGTCTAGTGAATTTATTATGACGCTCATCATGCTCTCTTCGGTGATAATTTCCCCCCTTTGCATGAGTTCTGCCCTGGCTGCGTTTAATTTGAGTATATGCTCACTCATGGGTACCCCTTGTCTGTGCCTGGCAGAATGGAACTCTCTAGATATCTTTATGGTGGTAGCCCTGCACTGGCTGTAAAACATACCATATAACAGTTGTAGAATTTCAGACACCGTGAGGTTATCATTAATGCTAGGGTACATTGTGGGGGGAATGGTGGTTATCATAATGCAGAATGCCTTGTGGTGTAAGTTATCAATCTCTAGAGACCAAGGTTTTTGAGGTGGTCTCTGAATTAAAAATAAGGCATTTTCCCTCATGAAGGCAATCTGTAGATGCTGGCTCCAATCTATAATATTACCCCCATCTAACTGTAGCTTTGGCATATTTGTATAAGCAGTCCCCACATGTCCACTGTTATTACTTACAGTGGATTGCTGTCCATGGTCCAGGTCATGACTGAACTCGCAATATGGCTTTGGAACGTCTGTTGCGAGTCTGTACTGACCTATCTCTATGTTTCTTCTTTCTCTTGCTGCAGGCTGCGACTGAGCATGCGCGAAGGCCATTTCGCGCTGGAAGCCATGGAGGAAGGTTCTTGCTGCTGCTGCTCCTGGGCCTAGGCCTAGGCCTACCGGTGGAGGGCTGGACTCACCCCTGGAGAGTCCGGTGCTCCCTCTGGGGGCGGACACCACTGCTGGACGGCTGGATCTCCGGAAAAGAAGGGAAGAAGGTGAGGAGGCGAAGCAGTCGTAAGTGGAGGACGGTCGGCGATCGGCGGTGCAGCGGTCGTAAGTCGAGGACTCCTCGTGTCCGGTGGCGCGGCAGCTGTGGCAGCGATGGCGGCGGGTCCGGTCCTCTGCCCGTGGTCCTGGGTCCTCGGTCGGGTGGAGAAGCCAGGCGGAGATCGTGGAGGAGGTGAGTAGTCGGTCCTTCTCCTTGCCCCTCGTCCTCGCATCGTTGGTGTAGCGGGTCCTGGGTTCGAATCCTGCGGTTTGTAATTTTTGCAGGCGAACCAGTCTCGGCGTTCACGTTCAGTGTGGGTGGCTTCCTCGGGTGGCTGAGGGTCAGCCAGCTCATCGAGGCTGGTTCTGGTGCTCTCTTGGGCGCAGGATTTTTTCTTTTATTTTCTGGTTGCCGCAGGGGGCTCGAAAGCGGAGCCAAAAGCCGTGGTCAGCGTTTTGATGGCGTTTTGGATCTCGAGATCGGTAGGTGATCTCTCTTCTGCATTTGTTTTACTTTTTGGGTTGCTCTCTGGTTGTTCCCGGCCTTTTTCTGGATCAGGGCCTTTTCGCGCCAGAGAGTTTGAATCCTGGCTCCCCATTGGCTGGTGGTCATTCCAAGATGGCCACCGGTGAAAGGGCACGAAAGAGGGTTCGGCCACCTTGTGGTCATCTAGCTGGGCTGGCCTACCTCTTTCTCGTGCCATCTCCTCGTTTGTCGTCTCTGGGGCCTCGATTGCTGCGCCTTGCTGCTCGAAGAGGCTTTGCAGGTTCGCGATGAGGCTTCTCTCGTCGTCATTTGTTTCCATCAGCTTCAGGATGGATAGCTTGAATTTGTTTACTCTTTGTGCTGTTTTTCTTCCTAGGTTGGTACCTTTCTCTGGTGATCTCTCCTCATCAGAGTAGGAGCCTTCGCTGGAGTACAGCTCGATGTCTGCTGGATTCTCCTCTGCTGTAGGATCTTTGGATGCTTGAAGCTCAGCCATCTTCTTGGTGAGTGCCCTCGTTTGTACTCTATCTGTTTCCTTGGGTAGGTTGCTTGGTTGGGGCATCACCAGTGAGTTATGGTCAAACCATCCTCTGCTACCATTTGTTAAGTGATGGATTTAGCCCAATTACTCACGAGACAAGTTGTTTCTTTAATCAGTGTTTATTGCAGGCCTTCCTAGGCCCTAGGCTTCATAGGTCACTGACCTCTGATCTCCTCTCTTCTAGGTGAACATCTGGAACTGCTGGACAAGCACATGGAGGTGTTTATATACAAGGGAGGAGTGGCCAGAAGGTAAGGAGTGGCCAGGGGTCAGGTGGGGGTGTACATACTGTATTAACCCTTAAGGGGCTGGGCTTTAAGGTATAGGCACAGTTAGGCATTTACTCTGACAAAACAATGGATGGAAACTATGGATGGAAACCAATCAAACCAACAACCAACCAAAAATGGATGGAAACTAATCAAAGAGCAAAGCAATCTGGAATTAAGGAGAAACTTCTTAACAATGGGAACAATTAACCAGTGGTACAGCTTGCCTTCAGAAGTTGTGGATTCTGGAGGTTCTTCAGAAGAGACTGGACAGCCACTTGTCTGAAATGGTATAGGGCAGTGATGGCTAAACTTTTTGCCATCGCATGTCAAAAGTGGGGGTATGGGGGGGATTGCATGTGCCCACATCCATAATTCAATGTTCCCCATCCTCCCATGCATGAACACGAGACCCCCCTGCACTCCCCCTGCTTTTGGCACGCGATGGCACGGTGGGCCCCATAGGCTGATTTTTTGCCTTCCCCAGGCTCCAGAGCCTTTCTAGGAGCCTGAGGAAGGCAAAAATAGCCTTCCCCACCCCCCCAGGAGGCCTGGAAACAGCCTGTTTCCATACTTCCAGTGGACCCAGAAGGCCCCAAAATCAGCTGGCCAGCATGCACATACGTGCTGGACTGAGGTAGGGCAACGCTTGCGTGCCCACAGATATGGGTCCGTGTGCCACCTGTGGCACCCATGCCATAGGTTCACCATCACAGGTATAGGGTCTCTTGCTGAGCGGGGGGAGGGGGGTGGACTAGAAAATCTTCAAGGTCCCTTCCAGCTCTATTCTGAATGATTGATTGACTGAGTGATTGAACTGTTGCTGTTGTTGTTGTTGTTGTTAAATGTCTTAAGTGCCCTCTTGGCACATAAATAGATTGATGCCTAATACCAACACCAAGATATAAAGAGATTATACTTCCTGTCAAAACAGCAAACATTAAAGCTTCTGAAAATAAGGCTTTATATTCTACTGAAGTACTTGGAACAGTTCACAGTGTAGTTGAAAGTCTTTTCTTTATTGAAGCAATACACCATTTCTCTGACTAAAAAAAATGGGGAGAAAAAGTACAGAGTTCTTTGAGAGGAGATAATTAAATGGACAAGTATAGTTGTTCTGTCCCTGAAATGTCACACTGTGTTCTCATTATTTTAAGAAGTTTGGTTAAAAAGTAATTGGTGACACATTACTTTCAGCAAGATAGGTTTGCTGTGAATCTTGATTTAATGAACTGAAAGGGAAGGCAAACCAGACCCAGTTTTCAAAGTTATAACAAATATTGGGCCTCCATCTTATATTATCAACTATTTGACTCCTGTTAAGTATAATATAGTGCTGTAATTTCTCACACACACACACACACACACACAAAGTACAGATGATGAATATACTGTATTTTTCAAAGTATAAGATACATCTTCCCCCCCCCCCAAAAAAAGAGGGTGAAAATCTGGGTGCATCTTATATTTCGAATGTAGCCCCATCCAGCTTCTCAAACGGAGGTTTCAGAGGCTTAAAAAAGCATCAGAAATGAAGCTTCAGAAAAGAAGCCCCCAAAGAGAGCTTCAGAGGCTTTTTTTCAGAAGCTCTCTTTTGGAGGCTTTCAGAGGCAGGAAAAAAGTTTTTTTCTGAAATGGAGTTTCAGAAGTTTCAGGGGCAGAAAAAAACAGCAAAAAAAAAAAAAAAAAGCAAGGCACAGAGCTCACAACCAATGAACCTGTTGCTAATATTCACCTCTGGAAACAGCTGATTGGGGGTATTCCGGGAGGCCGATCCACCTACCAATCAGCTTTTTTCTTATTTTTCTCCCCCAAAATTAAGGTGTGCATTATTCCCCAGTGTGTCTTATACTCCGAAAAATATGATAATAATTCAAAAAGAAAGTGATTACATAATTTTTGTTAGTGAAGGAACTCCAATTCAATCATCCATTTCCTCTTTCCTCCCTGTAAAAGTTTTCACATCATCCAGTGGAGATAATGAGTAAGCACAAAGGGGATAAGTAAGAAGCCACTGAAAAAAGTTAGTAATACTGGACTTCAAAGATGTAGAAAAACTCCTTCACATTTTCCTCCCAGACTTTAAGCATTCAGGGCAGGGGTGGATTCTACCTGTTCAGACCAATTCGGATGAACTTGTAGCTCTGACGATCAGTTGGGACCAAACTGGTTCACTCTGACAATCAGATTGCCCGCCCCCCCCGCCCGGACTTTACTTACCTTTATCTTCTCAGCTGATTGGCAGAGTGGATTGCCATGCCTCAGCTGTGTTACTCCCAAGTGGTAACACAGAAGGTTAGTATTTGTAAAACTGTGCATATGCACATGTGCACAATCACCGAACCGGTTTTAAACTGGCAGCATTCCACCACTGATTTAGGGTCAGGGGCTGAAAACAACACAAACTCGCTGCAGACTTTGATGGGAGACTATGTTTGGAGGCTTCTTTGAGATTAGCAGCAAATCTAGAAAATCTACTCATTTCACCTTTTGAGTGGTTTTGACTGTATTTGCTATGCAACAATGGTGAAATGTAAAATTTGTTACTAACAGTTCTGTGGGCGGGGCTTGGTGATGGGGTGATGTGACTGGGTGGGCATAGCCAACTTTTTTTTTTTTTTTTTACTTTTAAAACCATTTTTTCTACAACCTCTTCAGCCGAAGAGGTTGTAAAAAAATGCTTTTAAAAGCCTCTGCTGATCCTAGCTGAGTTGCCTGATCGGCAGAGGCTTTTTTCTTTTTTAAAAACATTTTTTCTACAACCTCTTCAGCCGAAGAGATTGTAGAAAAATGCTTTTAAAAGCCTGTGATGATCCCAGCTGAGCTGAACGATCATCAGAGGCTTTTTTAAAAACTTTTAAAAGCATTTTTTCAGCCAGAGAGCTTGTAGAAAAAATGCTTTTAATTTTTTTTTAAAAAAAGCCTCTGATGATTGTGTGACTCATCTGGCCATGGGGGGAAGGGCGCAGGGATGTTTGCTACCTGTTTTCCAAACCACCCACCACCTTCGCTACCGGATCTGGCAATCCGGTCCAAATCAGGAGCATTTCACCCCTGCTATGCAAGTATATATTATTCTTTCTGTAACTGCTTAAAATTATAAAAAAAATTGCCTGTTTTATTTCTATAAATACAAAACTTTTGTAACCCGTGGTCACAAAAATCAAAGTTTATGATGAACATAGTTACATTTGCATAGAGTTTAGACATAAGCAGTCAGGAACAAGCATTGTGTTACAGAGTGTTATGGATGGTTTAGTTTTCTGATTCTGGAGATGTTTCAGTAGCATATTCCTCCTGCCATCAATTTGCAGCAAGGTAAATTTTTTACCTAAAATAATTAGAGATTGAGTATAGTCCTTTGTGCTTTGAAAATTCGGCTATTCCTCAAGTGGCATTTAACCATAAGGACAACTGTTATTATGTACTATGATTGATTGAAGGATGGTTCCTCATCTTAGTTTGTATAGAAGTTACAGCAGTAAAAGACAGTGATTAATAAGCACTTCCATCTCCTTAGATAATTCAGCCTACTCTAGAGGGATAATAAGCCTGACACTCTTCATTGTTTAAGATGAGGACTATTGCTTAAGAATTGGTGCGTTGCTGTGATTAGAAGGTGCTGCACTGGAGATTTATTTGATTGAATACAATAAAAAGTCGACAGCTTTAGTTACTAAACATGACTAAATATTTAATGACTAAAAGTTCCATGGAATTTAGGAAATTGTCTTTTATGAATCAGACGTATCAAATGGGAATAATTCTGCAGCCCCCCCCCTTTTTTTAGAGAAAAAAATCTTTTTCCATCCTATTTAGAGGTTTTGAGAATGAAATCTGGAACCAGTCGATCAAACTGCATCTGCATTTAGTTTTACTATATTTAATTTTAGCTTTACTATTGCCTAAGATTCCTTACCTGACCTTTTCAACCCCATTTAGAAAATGGTTAAATCTGAGGTTTAAAAAAAAAAGGATTCATACAATGGAACCAATTATTCCGTAATTTTTCTTACATACATAATAGAAGTTTAATTGCATTAAAGAAAGAATGGTTCATACATAACATACATACATACAAAATATCACATAGCAGGGCAAAAATACTTACTTCAACTTCTAAGAGAACTTAAGTATCCACAATATTAGCAGAGGTATAAAAAAGGGGAAATTTGATATTCAAATAGTTTCCCCCCCCTTTTCTAATTACTTTTTTATATTTTGGTATTTGAATCCTTGTTCAATTGTGTGTGCGTGTGTTTATCAACAGAGACTTCAATATTCAGCACCTAACTCAAGATTATTTTTATTGTCCAACAAATTAGTACCGCATCTGTACGTATCTGCACGTAATCTGCAGCAGTTTCTTTATTTTACTGCTATACTTAATTTCTCATAAGAAAGTCAAATAATTTATGTTTGTAATATCAATACCATAAATTGTAATCTTGATAGAATGTTTCTTTCTCTTTTCTTTTATTTCTAATACTCTAGAAATCTAAACAATAGAACCTCAATAATTTTATTTAATACTATACAAATATAATTTTGTAAAGTGTCAAAACAATATAATGTACTAAGATATAATAAAAAAAAGGAAAAATACTGTCATAAATACAGAAGAGCAGAAGGGATAACATAAAGCATGGATGTGGAGAAGAATTGTCTTGGGCTGCATATAAAATATACTGTACAAGCTGATGAATGGAGGAGAACTTGTGGCTCAGAGGTTAATTCAACTGCCTAACATGCAGGAAGCCCAAGTTCAAATCCTAGTAAGGATATGGCTAGCTGATGAGAGCTAAATAGCTTGAAATAGATCTATACTAGTCTCCCTTTATTTCTTTATCAGCAAAATATAAATTATATATATATATAAATACATACATACACAGAGAGAGAGAGATACAGATACAAGATATAGATACAGATAAATCACATAATAATGTTTATTTTATTTTATTTATTAGAATTTGTCAAACAAAAACGAGAACGAGAATAAAAAAATAAAAATACAATGACAGGGACGATAGGCACGTTAGTGTATTTATGCACGATAGGCACGTTACTACACTTATGCATGCTGCCTCACTATGTTAGTTAAAGGTTTACAATCTTGTGGGGCTGCATTACTAGCTCTTCAGGACTACATACAGCCTATGGGCTTTGGGTTGGATATCCCTGGGCAAAGAATGGAGAGATGATAACACTTTGGGAATGACTCTGCTTTCAAATGGAATATATTCAGGGCCTTCTTTTTTATTTAAGCTCTAGTTACTTAGAACAATTGTATTTATGGCAATGGCAACTGTTCTGGCCCCGTGCCCAGAAATAACCTCCCCTCAGACAACCAGAGGCTAATGAACTGGCAGGCAACCAAGTAACAAAGGTTGGCGGCAGTCCGCAGCTGCTTACCAACGTCTTTATTAAAAGGTCCGTCACATACACACAAGCTGAGATGCAGGGCCGATTCAAAACCGGGATCCACGAATCTTTGTTTTGTTCGTCACAAAGATATGGCTACCATTCCTCTCTTATATAGTCTGGGAAGAGGCGTGGTCCACCAGCTAATCACGACTACGCCTTTTCCTCTGCTGGGCTCTCCTGTCTCTCCGACGCTGGCGAGGGTCCAACCAAAACTCACTCCCCTCGTCAATGTCCTCCTGTGGCTGCGGGGATGAGCTTGGCTCTGGGCCTATCTCCTGCCCTTTGGTGTCCTCGGGAGGCATTGCCAGAGAGGAGCGTCCTGGAGCAGGAGGCCTTGCCAACTCCTCTCCCTCACTCTCAGAGTCCTCCCCTGCTGATGACACAGGCTCAGGCAACGGAGCCACAACAGCAACATGCTAGGAATAACATAGAAGATATAACTAAGTTTACCACTACCTATTTGCCTATCCTGTAGGATTTTGCTACACAAATAGATAATGTGTAATTCCTTCGAATCAATCAATTTATCAAGTATGTACAGTGGTTTTCTCTGCATGCCAGAAAGGAAAGCACTTTCCCCCCCGCAAAGCATTGTGTCTAGAAATAATAACAGTATATGATAACATTGTAGGGCCGTGATGGCGAACCTATGGCACATGTGCCACAGGTGGCACATGGGGCCATATCTGTGGGCATGCAAGCATTGCCCTAGCTCAACTCAAGCGTACATTCGCATGCCAGCCAGCTGATTTTCAGGCCTTGCAATCCTACCGGAAATTGGGAAACAGGCTGTTTCCGGCCTCTGGAGGGCCTCTGGGGAATGGGAAAGGCTGTTTTCATTGTCCCCAGTCTCCAAGAAAGCCTTTGGAGCCTGAGGAGGGCAAAAAATGGGCTTACCAGGCCCACTGGTAACCTTTTTGCTGTTGGGTGCCAAAAGCGGAGGGAAGGGGTTTCGCGTGTGCGTGCAAGGGGGGCACTGAATTATGGGTGTGGGCACATGCACACATGATACCCCCCCCACACACACACTCCCCCCATTTTTGGCACATGACAGCAAAAAGGTTAGCCATCACTGCCATAGGATGTTCTTTGAAACAACTATTTAGCACATTTTTAAATAACTTTTGTATCTTAGATTGGAGGTGAATGGATGGCTTTATAGAATCTACTTTTCAATGGCTATAGACTACTATATCCCAAGTCAACAGGCTCTTGTGTCCCTTTAAAACACAGTGTACCTTTTTCATCCAACAGTTACAGATGTTCTTTAAAAGATTGCCATGGAACATGTTCCAAAAATGGCCAAGGCCACAAAGATATATTTGGAAAGATCGATAATTTAATTTAAGTTGAATTCCTTGACTCTCACTTTATTAGTTTATTTGCATTCTTTAAACGTATCTAGTTACTTGCATTCTATAAATTCTTAGAAGTTCAATAAAACTGGTGCTATTTTAAAATTAATTAATAAAGTACCTTCTCATCACGTAAAAAGTCACTTTTGGAAAGACTGCGAGGACTACACATTTTACTGTGCCTAAGGTCTATCTTTTTTTGGTTAGTTTTTCTAGTTTTTAGTTTTTAACTTAGTTTTATGTTCATATTTAAAAAGTTTGATGAATAAAATCCCCTGCCTTGCCTTGAACATGTTCCCTCATTAAATTTGACCTATTCATACCAAAACTAATATTCAGCTTAAACATCTGAATATTTTTGGCTTAGCTAAAATTTCAACTTGACCTTTTCTCCTTTATTCTACATTGGAAGATAATGGAAATAGAACTTTAAACTTAATATAAGGCTAGAATTAAAGTCACATCAAGGAAAATACGGTATTTCAATTGCAAGAAAATAGTCATTCTTAAGGGGATGATATAAAAAGCATCTAATAGATCATATTTCCTTATTTAAAATGCTATTTGGTGCTTATTCTTTTAGAGTCATACTCTCTGGCAATAAACATGCATAATCAATAGAAATCTATAATAACCTTGGAAGCACTTCTTTCCAACACAAAAATAAACCATAAAAATCTCACAGATTTTTGCTTGGGACAGAAATTTATTTCCTTCCTCCTCCTCCTATAGAACTTTTAGACTTCTACAACATCCTAAAAGATATTTGGAGATTTTTGGACTTCAACTAATTGGTTCAAAATAACTAAAATGTCATTCCAATTTATTGACTCTTCTTTATTTTGCCCTTTTATTAAAAAAAAATAAGGTGATAAGGTAATAAGGTAATAAGGTAAAGAATTATAAATCTATCATCTTGTATTGAATTACAAGGAACTAATGAGTTTCCAAAGTGACCATAAAATAGGACCTCAGAGAAGAAGGAGTTCTCCAAAGAGAATTGAATGCAAAGTAAGAAGACCTTGGACAACCATTTGTCTAAAATGGTATCGGGTTTCCTGCATAAGCATGGGGTTGGACTTGAAGATCTCTAAGGTCCCTGCCAACTGTTCTGTTCTGTTCTGTTCTGTTCTGTTCTGTTCTGTTCTATATACTAACTTGAAACAAAAGCAGCTCGTATGGTGGCACTTTTCAAGAGCTACTGCAAATAAGAAGCCAAGAGACATTGTTACAAGTGTAGGAAATTATCTAGATGGTCTTTAAAGGAAGTAGACAAAGAAGATGTTTACCTCTCTGAACAAATGCATGCAAAGGTTTTCTAAAAATAATAGAAAGGAAAGTGAAAAAAGCATGTTATCTCCAACAGGTAAAATAACTTTTGGTTTCCAACCGTCCTCTATGAAAAGAAATTGTGTGAGATTTTTTTTAAAATTCCAAAATCTCTTTAATAGAAAGTAAATAATCTTATGATCATAGTAGATTGTTTTCAGTTGGGTATTATATCATATATTTTAAAACTTTGAAGTCTCATTGAATCCCTTCTCCTTAGTTAAAATGTTGGAACATTTGGGGTGGGGATGTAAATTGCAAATTACAACAGGGTTATTCAATCTAGCTTTAATAAAATGTTGAGCCATTTATACAAACTTCTCAATAACACTGCATCAACAGACTACTCCTATGAAGGCCAAACAGAAATACCAACCCCTTAAAGTTTGTAAAGGTTGTGAAGATTTATAACAGAGCTTTCTTGAAACCTTTAAATGTCAAGAAGCCATCTTGAATGATCACAAAGTAGATGTACAAATCATTCAATCAGATCAGGTGAAGATCTGATTTTTCTATACACACATATATATAACCAATTTTTAGAAAATGCTATCACGTATAAGAATTGGCAATGTCTTAGTATCTGTAACATAATTAGCTTGAATAAATTAAAGTATACTCACATTAAAGTACTCATATCATCTCAGCTTATAAAAGCCTGTGATTTCCTAAAGTAGATCTAACTATTCCCATATGTTTTTAGCAACTGAAGTGGTATTTTAGCCTTATGCCAATGTAAAGCATGCCAATATTGCATAAAATACTCATTCTCCCTTATAAAAAAGCTAGACAATCTGTGGGTCATATTACTTGTTATGCTAATAACACAATATGCAGATGAGCCCCTTAGGAATTCTGTAGTAAATATATAATTTACTATACATTACTATTTACTCTGCACATTCTGTTGTGGCTTCTAACTTATAATGATTATTTATAATTTATTTATAAATTTATAGATGTATAATCTTTGTAAGTTATAAGCTGCAACAGAATGCGCAGAACAACAACAGGAACACATTATATTTTACATCTTCAAACTCTAAAATATTTAGCACCCAGACTTCTCTTCCAAAAGGCAATCAGGCGGAGAGTAAGGAAGGAAAATTAGGAAAAGCAAAATGTTTGTCCATTTAATCATGAAGGGGTGCTTAGAACTGGTCTGCGGGCCCACCCTGTAAAGGACTTTAAACCCTTAAACAGTAAAGGACAAGCCTCGGTGCCTCTGGTAACAAAAATGGGGCTCTGTTTTCAGGTGCAATGGTGAGAGAAATATGAGGATTATTCCTGTAAAAGTGTAACCTGAGTTACACCATTTTAAGTGTCTTCTTTTACCTTGTATAACCTGATTATATAACTGGACAGAAGGGAACACAATAAGGCTTTTCTGAAATGATTACCTTATGGGAAATATGTATTATGGAGTTGTTTTGATGGAAATCGATGTTCTGGGAAAAGTACTGAAATGAGGTTGTTTGGGGCCTGTCTGTTCCAGAAGGGGAAGTATGCAAGTGATGTTTTTGTGGAATATTTCTGTTGGGAATTGGGGGAATTTCCAGGGTGGAACCTGTATTACAAATATGTTATATAAGATCTGAAACTGATTCCCAAAGGACATTACTCATGTGTAATCTGATGTAATCTGATGTATTCTGATGGATGTATAAAAACCACATAAGTGTTTCTTGTCATTTTGTCATGTCTCCATTTGATTGAGAGATGACCCTTTGCAAAGTCAATAAAAACTCTGTCCTTGCTTCATCTAATCTCTGATTATTCTCTAAAAAGGTAATGAGGCTTTCCTGTTTCTCACAAATGGCTTCTTGCAACCCTCTGCCAGTGAAAATGGAGCTTAAGGAGGCCACATGAGGCCTGCCCGGTCTCTGTTTTCACTAGCAAAGGGCTGCAGGAAGCTGTTGCAGCTGAAAATGGAGGGTCGATGAGTGACATCAAGCTGGTGTCAGGTATGCTCCCTTCAAAATCCAGGAAAGGATGACCCAGACTCCATTAAAGAATAAAGTATGGTTCTTTTACTAGATATGAAGTGAACACAACCAAAGGAAAGCAGGATCTAAGGCAAAAAGCGCAAAAGTTACAGATAGAAAGCATCCCCCCCGCACTGTCCACCATAAATCATCCAATCCAAAGGTCTCGCAGAGGTCAGATGGAAGCACACATCTGGCAGTGTCATCAGTCAGGTATGCTGTGGCCGTTGACCTGATAGCAGCTTCAAAGTTTCAGCAATAAGTCTTAAGAATCAGTTTCGTTTTCCTGGTCAGCATACATAGCCCGGCTAGATACCCCCCCTCCATTACTATTGCAGCCAAAGCAGAGAAAAGTGGAGGCTGACAGCTGGTCACACCTACCTTGGCCACACCCACCCTGGCCGCACCCATCCTGGCCCCCTGAGGTCAAACACAACCCTGATTAGGGAAGGCAAACCCTTGCCTTCTTATACAGTAGAACCTCTGGTCACTACCATAATTCATTCCATAACTTTGGTTGCAACCCAATTTGGTCGTGATCCAAACCTAATTTTGGAAATTTGATGCTTACAAAAAAAAAAAAAAATGGCGTGGAAGGGAAAATTGGCTGCAGAAAAAATTGTGATTTTTTTTTTTTGTCGGAACCTGATTTGGTCAGGGTCAGAAGCGTTAGTGACCAGAGGTTCTACTGTATTTGATTTTCCTTTGAAGCTCCCACAGTTTGATGGGGTTATTCGTGTGCCTCTAGTTAAAGTGATTGCCGTGATTTCTTTCTTCCTGCCTTAATGGGTTAATCTTGTTCCTGGAGCTTTGTCTTTCCTCTCCTGGGGGTTAATTCTGTCAGGAAAGAGGAAAAGAGAGTTTCAGTTTACCTTAGAGAGTTGATTTTTAGCCTGATTCCCCTTATCTTAATGGCTCTACTTAAGTGTTTCTGTTGTCAACTCTGTTATTTTTGTTACAGCCCAGGGCTGCTCTGAGTTTTCCTTTCAGCTGGTGCTTCTTGGTTTTCTTAAAGGGGGAAGGGCTGGCTTGAGTCTCTTGGCACTGTTTTCTGAGGTTTCTGGTGCTGTGAGGTTTCTGATATTGTCCTTTTCGGGTGTACTTCCCACAATAGGACAAAGCTAAAATTGTTAGAGAAGAAGTTCAGCTGAACCACTGGAACCAAACATTAAACATCAAGGGAATAACAGAAAAAAATACATAATTTCATATCTGTGTAATAACTTTTCATCACTTGCTGTATTTCCCAAAGTCCAGTTTCTTTTGGATGAAGTATATACGGCACAAGAAAGTCATTTATTTTCTTGATACATGGATTTTCACCCTTTAATGTTTAAAAGTGTTCCAAGTAGTAAATACGTATTTCTGTCAAGTCACCACTGGGCATATGGAAGGCACAAATATGTTAGAATAAAGTGTAAGTTATTGTTCATGTTTAAATAAAAGTTCAGTGATGATGTAAATATTTTATTTTCCCTGTTCAGGGGATGGGAGAAAAATCAACTATATTTATGCATCACCAGATGTTAGGTTGTAGCATACAATAATGTCTTGCCTGTGTAAAATTCTTGGTGCAATTCCGTTAACTATTATGCCCACTAAGTAAATTAAAGCACTGGTACTATACAGTATCTATTAATATCCATTTTTTTTGATATTTTTACAAACGCTAAAGATTTTAATTTTCATGGAATTATAATTTTACATAGCTATTAAACCTTCCATTGTGTCTCTAGGACACAGAAATTGTGATATAAAGATATCTGGTCATTTACATTTTAGTAGCACAAATTTCTTTGCACACATTTTTATAATGAAACGTGCATTGGCACTGCTAATGTGGATATTTTTTCTTTATATAACGCTTTAAACTATCTTTTGAGCTTTTTTTGCAAAAAATCTGCTTTTCATAAGGAAGAATCAGGTCAGGAGTCGCATACACACTATGAATGAATTAAATGGGGAATGGTCTTTAGAACTATAAATTGAATAGCTTTGCTATGAGAACTGTGTGCTAGTATGAATATGTAAGTTATTTTATTGGAGCACTAGGGGGAATTTTAGAGGCATATTACATGCACACATGTCTTTCTGAAGAAAAAATTGTGGGAAATGTTTTTCTGCACTATGACAAATGCTCTTTTACACACAGACACACATGTTGAATATTCTTTGGCAGAATATTCTTTGGCAGACAATTTTTTTCAGTGGAAAAAAATTGCTTCATTTCATTATGTTATGTTACAGAGGAGTCATTAATCCAGAAGAACATTGATAACAGAGTTTTCATAAAAGTTCTGCCCATCACACCAAATTTGACTAGATAGGGATATTGAGTCTTTTCTCAAATTCAGTGCTGTCCCTTATCTGTCGTGATATCTGCTTGCTAGAGCAGTCATTGACCTGAGATATGGGTGGCCCAGCTCTGTTAGTATTCTGGAAGGACTTGACAAGTTGCTTCACAGTGGCGCAGTCAGAGATGGTATTCAGACGGTTCGGATCGATTTGGGAAAACCGATAGTGGAAATTGCGGTGGGCACGCCCTCTCACCCCAGCTCTATGCTGTCCTAATGAGGCATGTTTTTTGAGGCCAGGCACATGCGTGGAAGGTGCCTGTGTGAAACAAGTGTGTGCACATGCGGCAAACCAGTGGTAACAAAAAGTGAAACCCACCGCTAGGGGCAGTGGTTAGAGTACAGTACTGCCAGCTGCCTGCAATTTGGCAGTTCAAATCTCACCAGGCTCAAGCCTTCCATCCTTCCATGGTGGGTAAAATGAGGACCCAGATTGTTGGGGGCAATATGCTGACTCCGTAAACCGCTTAGAGATGGCTGTAAAGCACCCTGAAGCGGTAAGTGCTATTGCTATTGCTATTCTTCCTTCAGGTTCTGGGGCCAGGTGATGCAATACAATTCAAGTGGGGTTTTAGTCATTTTTAAATGAGCTATATGAACCTTACTTCATGTTATTTTATATACCGTTTTTATGAGCTACACAGTTCTTTGGTTAAGAAGGACACCTGTGTAAGATATTTAAAGAAATCATAGAACATTACATTTCAAATCCAAATATATTTTCTGACCACTCTTGCTTATTTCTACAGATTTAAAAAAAGATGCTTTGTAATTGGATGCAAATGGATTCATTGCCATGAGCACCTTTTTCTGCTTGAGGATATGCGCTTGCATAAGTCACAAGGATGCTCATTAACTTCTGACTTTCAGATACAATAGATACAGTTGCCAAAAGCAGCACTACTCACTCTAAACGAAGATGTATGATCCTTCTAACTCTGGTCACCATATTTGAGTTTCATGTCATTATTTCTCAGGAATGCTATAGATCGGTTATCTTGAGATATTAAAAAATAAATAAACACTACCATTGTTCTAAGAAAACATAGTTTTTACCATTTAGACTTGACCATTTAAAAAACATTTTTTATACATTTCTATTAGCATTCCTTGAAATAATTTTATCCATGTATGTACACAAAAATAACAATTTTTCTTCCTTTCGCTCCTATTATTCTAAATTGGATCATTGCTTCATTTTTAAAAGTTAAATAATAATGACAATAGTAAGTTTGGCATCTGATTTTAAATTATTAGGTTTAATTATTCTTAATGTGAGGTTTTCTGTTTATTGTTTAAAAATTATTTTGTAGCAGATGCTATTTATTTTCTAAGATAGGCACATTATACCAGAATGATATTTCAGCTAGCCAGATCTCAATTGCATCAAGAATAAGAGCCAAAAATCAATGGTCCTGCCAAGGTTCAGATGGTCCTGGCCAAGGTTGTCCTTTCAGGTTGTGACTTCTGTACCTTTTGGACATTTCATCCTTCCTAGTTTATTTCTCCTTCCCAGTTCCTGTCTTGCTCCAGGACTGGAGAGAATCAGAGAGTTGTTTAGGAATTCAGATGGGGGAGATAGGAGTGGAAAACATCTCCTTATTTTTGATTTTATCAAATGTGTAGTGCTGGATTTGGGGTCCCGTTAGACTATAGCCATGATGGTGAACCTATGGCACATGTGCCACAGGTGGCCCATAGAGTCATTTCTGCAGGCACAAGAGCCATCGCCGTAGGTCAGCTCCACCATGCATGTGCATGTGACTCCTGCCAGCCTGCTGATTTTCAGGTTTCTGCCACACATGCCAGAGACACGCGAGCATGCCCATGCTGCCGTGTCCCTCCCAGGAGTCTCCACGCAGCCTGTTTTGGATGCCAGACAAGTAGAGGGCTCACACAGAGGCTCTGGGAGGGCGAAAAACGGGCCTACTGGAAGTCTGGAAACAGGCCATTTCTGGCCACCAGAGGGCCTCTGGTGGGCCGAAGGAGGCCATTTTCGCCCTCCGGGAGAGTCCAGGAAAACCTCTGGAGCTTGTAGAGGGTGAAAAATGGGCCTCCCAGGAGACCAGAAGTACAGAAATGGACCGCTTCTGGCTCCAGAGGGCTTCCGCCGTTAAGCATTTTCTACATCTCTTTCCTGCAATATTCTCAATGCCCAGAATGAGATATCAGTCCTAGAATTTGAAGTACACATTTCAAGTAAGAGACATCTTAGAGGATATTTTTCTCTGCAGAGATAAAATCCACAACTCAAAAGGATTTATGCCAGATATCATCACCATGTCCAAAAATAGTTCTGCAAACATTTTGACAACAGGTCACCAACAGGTTAAGGACTCCAAGGGCAGGTTTCTTTTCAAAGAATTTTGCCTCAGGATGAATGAAAATGTGCTGTATATATCCAGCCAGAGTTTGTACTACATGTCAATAGATCTACAAATCTCATTCAAGCCTCCAAAGACTGTTTCAGATCATGAACTCTATATATTTGTTAGAGAATTAGACCATATTTTGTAAACAGTCTTAGCCCCATGGATTCAAATGTGAAATTGAATGAAATCTGTAGACCCAGTTGGGAAAAAGCTTGAGCACACTGGCATTTACTTCTAAGCAAACATTGAGAGGTAGAAATAGCTCTTTTAAACAGATAAATTATTACCACTGACATTAGTGGAAAATCTTCAAGATAAATACTGAAAGTAATAAATTTAAAGGGATAAAGAAACAGTTATCTTCATTCAAAGGCTTTCATAAAATATAATATGTTGTGCAAAAGGTGCCATTTCTTCGTCTATCATTTTCCTTCACATTTTTTCCCCATTTACTTGGTAATAACTATAAATCTCAACTTCTGTATTGATTTTTTCCCCTCCTTTATGCTGACTCTAAAGCCACACATTTGCTTTCACAAGCTGCTGATGTCAAAAATGGAAGATCAAGGTGAATCCAGCTGTTAGATTGAAAGGATGAAAATATTGTAGGTAAAAGCAAAGAAGACTTTTCAGTTTATCTCTGGATTTGTATAAAAATGTTTTAATAATGGCTACTGTCCTGTGTTCCTCTCTTCCGATTTCTTGAACCTCATTTTCCTTACCTGTACTACTTACCTGTACAACTGGGGACGCAGTGGCTCAGATGCTGAGCTAGTCGATCGAAAGGTCAGCAGTTCAGCGGTTCAAATCCCTAGTGCTGTGTAACGGGATAAGCTCCCGTTACTTGTCCCAGCTTCTGCCAACCTAGCAGTTCGAAAGCACATAAAAAATGCAAGTAGAAAAATAGAGACCACCTTTGGTGGGAAGGTAACAATGTTCCATGCGCCTTTGGAGTTTAGTCATGCCAGCCACATGACCACGGAGATGTCTTCAGACAGCATGGGCTCTTGGACTTTGAAACAGAGATGAGCACCACCCCCTACAGTCGGGAACGATTAGCACATATGTGCGAGGGGAACCTTGACCTTTACCTTACTTAGGCTAAAAATCAAACTCTGCATCTTATGCAATATGAAATATGTAATACATACTTCTGTACTTTCTTCTGCTTTCCTTCCAGTATTGTTTTCATGCCATAACTGATCTATTTTGCAAAAAGAAATATTTAAAAACAAAGAGCCCGTAATAGCTGAGGGTCTGAGAATTGATCCCAAATCTATTGATATTGATTGGAGAAAAGTGAGCTATGCCTTCACTTGTAAAGCAGTGTGATCACATGGAGGAGGATGAAACCATTTTATCTAGAAAGAAGAACCTAACTGAAGTGGTCCAGGTTGTCTTTTGAAGTAGCCCATTTTCAGCATTCCCACGTTTTGTGGAAAGGTAACAGTGTTCCATGCGCCTTTGGGGTTTAGTCATGCTGGCCACATGACCATCGAGATGTCTTCGGACAGCGCTGGTTCTGAAACAGAGATGAGCACCGGCCCCTAGAGTTGGGAACGAGTAGCACATATGTTTGAGGGGAACCATTACCTTTACCTTTACTTTTACCTTTACTACTTTCTTAGTCACTCTTTCTCTATAGCATTCAGTTCTTTGTTTTGGGTCAGCCTTCATGGTTTCACCTGATGTTTTACCTTGTTATTTTTTAGCTTTTCCTTCGTTGAAGAATGCTTTAATTTTCTTGAAAATTATATATATGTATACACACACACACACACACACACACAAATACACACACACACACACACACACACACAAACATATATGTCTATTTTCTTACTTTTTGCAGGTTTAATGTGTGGTTTTCCTTTAAGCCAGGTTTTTTCTACGTAACCAAGATTTTTCTGGAACCACAATTGAGTGAAATCACATTCACTACTTTCTTGATATATATGAATACACAGGCCTCCACTGTTTGATCTGAACTGAAATAGTATAACGAGATTTACTTTCATAGAGGAAAGTCCAAAATTATAGAATTGCAGCTCAGGCATCACTTGAAAGCTTGGCTATTTTTATCTCATGGCTTTCTCATACTCTTCTTTATACCTTTTTGTTTTCCTGAAAGGAATTGATGAGTAAATGTGTATGAATGCCCAAGTTCATATCCTTAATTAAAATGTGCATATTTTAAAGAAGATATGCAATGAATGCAATATCTTAATAGTTGAATAGATATAACCAATTAATGTACTGTACTGCTTGTATTTATGGACTGCAATCCCATAACTCTCCATTATTTGTTGTTCTGGGAAGAAGGATGTTATGCTTTGACTATTGCTGTTTTAAAAAGGTAGTTCCTAGTTGGTTGTACAGTCATTTTTAAGTATTATAATGGATTAGGATTTTTTAAAAAGAAATAGTTGTGAACTTTCCTTGGCCTTTACGTCATGCAGTATGACTAATCAATTCAGTTCATAAAAACAAAAAATACAAGTGCTGAAGAATATACATTTAAGTACTACATGAGCATTTTTAGCAGAAAAAAAGTCACCTATATTTTATGGCAGGAGTGAAATCCAGCAGGTTCTGACAGCTTCTGGAGAACCGGTAGTGGAAATTTTGAGTAGTTTGGAGAACCGGCAAATACCACCTCTGGCTGTCCCCAAAGTGGTGTGGAAATGGAGATTTTGCAGTATCCTTCCCCTGCCAGGCCCACCAAGACACGTCCACCAAGCCATGCCATGCCCACCTAGCCACGCCCACAGAACTGGTAGTAAATAAATTTGAATTTCTCCACTTAAACCACAAAAACCAGTGTTAAAAGGCATGCTTGTAAAAGTCATTCTTTTACTGATTTGAAAAAGCAAGCTAGAACTGCATTGTATAGAAATATAGGTAGGAGAATGACTCTTAAAAAATAACTGTAAGACTCCCTTGGGCTCCCTGAATTTCTCTAGACATAAATCAGACTCCAGTGTAGCTCACATTTTCCTTTTTTCTTTCCTTTTTTTTTTTTTTTGCAGAAATTGGAACATAAGATGTTTTGATATTATACAAGGACACTAAGCATGCCTACACATGCATATCAAAGAGCAAAACAACAGTAGTGGTATAAAATATTTTTTAAAAAAGCTGAAAAGCTGAACTAGCTTTTTAAAATAGATGCTGAAGTTGAATAAATGCCACACAGGCATAAATAAAAGCCAATGCAATACAAGTCACTGAACTGAAATTAAATCACTGCCTCTATTTTATAAGCCTGTGGTTTATAAGTTTAAATTAAAATGCCATTCACATCAGTGCATAAGGACACAAATATATGCATCATTGCATAAACATGTGAATAAGAAGACCAAGACATGCTTTTGCTTTTACTAAGCTGTATTCAAGGCCGTTTCCTTTCCTTTCCTTTCCTTTCCTTTCCTTTCCTTTCCTTTCCTTTCCTTTCCTTTCCTTTCCTTTCCTTTCCTTTCCTTTCCTTTCCTTTCCCCTTGTGGCTTGTGCAGCAACAATGCTCATTTACAATATAGCTTAGGGCAGTGGTGAAATTCATTTTTTTTTTTACTACTGGTTTGTGGGCATGGCTTGGCGGGCATGGCAGAGGAAGGACACTGCAAAATCTCCATTCCACTCCAGAGGTGGTATTTGCCAGTCTCCAAACCAGGGGTGAAATGCTCCCGGTTTGGACCAGATCGGGCGATCCGGTAGTGATTGTGGCAGGTAGCGAGGCTCTGCCCAGCCACCCAGGTGTCATTACTTCCTGGATTTAACCAGGAAGTAATGTGTTTGTTACCCTCTGCGTATATGCAGAAGGATTGTGCATGCTCAGAGAGTCTGCGTGTGCATGTGACACGTGTGTGTGGCGCATGCACTTCTGAACCGGTAAGAAAGGTAAGTAGATTTCACCCCTGCTCCGAGCGACTCAAAATTTCCACTACCCATTCTCCAAAACCTGTCAGAATCTGCTGGATTTCACCCCTGTCTTAGGGTTGATCCATAGCTGCCATATACTTTTACAGCCAGGATCTACATGGAGAATGAGAAGAATGTTTCCTCTGGACCCATGTAAGTGTCATGTAAAGCCTACCTTATGTTCATTTAGCTGGGATTAAGTTTATTTATTTATTTATTTATTAGTTCAATTTATATGCTGTCCTTCTCCAGAGACTCAGAGAGGCTTACAATGCGTTAAGCAATAGCCTTCATACTTTTTGTATATATCTGCTTAATAGGGCTTTCGGCCTCCCCCCCAAGCGGTGTTCTTTTTTATGCAAAGTCAGTTTATTGCCCCCACAATCCAGGTCCTCATTTTACCTACCTCAAAAGATGGAAGGCTGAGTCAACCTTGAGCCTGATGAGATTCGAACTTGCAATAATTGCAGGCAGCTGGTGCTACTTAATAGCACCAAGGTTCTTTTCTCTTTTCCTACAAGTTAATGTAGGAATGACTTCTTAGTACAGAATCTCCCCCCCAAAAGAAAAGCTTTTTCAAGCAGAAGTTAAAAAATAATATTCTAAAAATTGATAAAAGTAGTCTTTAAGTGGAAGATTCATTTTTTCCTTTTCTTTTGTTGTGAGAAATAATAAGGTAAGAGATTAAAGTTTATTGAATGAAAATTAATGGAGAATTGTAACCTATTGATACTGATCAGTTCAAAGGAAAGGATTTACTAGTTTTATTATATTAGAAATTTGGAAGTTCTGAGACATTATTGGTTATTATTCTCGTTTCAAAGAAACAATAGCTACAAATTTTGGAAACAGCCAAAATATCCCAATGTAACATCAAATAACTTAACACTAGATGCTTTTTCTTGTATTTTGCCAGGATGTAACAACTGAAAGAGAATAATGAACCTTGACTCGATGGTTTTTCACTAAATTCGGATACCAGTGCTATTTCATCCTTCTCTTGTTAAAATGCGCCATTTATGCCACATTAAATTTCTCTATACTTCCTATTTCATATGAAGCCAGCCTTCTATTTTATTCAGTACCCTATTAGGATTACATATAGTTTGAGAATGGGTCAGAGGAAATGCATTGAAACGCAAGGGAATACTTTTAAATAGCTTTTGTCAGATATTTTTTTTATGTCTAAAAGCAGATGTGCCTGCTTTAATGAATTGCAAAAACACAACTGTTTTAAAAAAGCGACCTTGATAAGAAATTAAGTAGTCTTATTTCTTTTCAGGCTTATGTCTGTAGGCTCACATTGCTAAATACTCTACTTATTCATATTCGACCCACAAGCTTCCTTTCATACTCTTTAAACAAACAAGATGAAATTTATTATAAGCATATAGCTATTTAATATTCCTTAACTTATTACTAAAAGAACAAAGAGCGTAAGTATAAAAAGTCATATAAACTAAAAAAAAAACCATAATAACTTTATAGGTTTATGTTTTTCATTCTCTTTCATCATTCTCAGCCACTAAATCACTATTGAAGTACTGGTACTTTCTAGTCTCAATTTCAATTTCATTTTTAAATTTTCTATTCCTTTCACTACCATGTTCTTTCTTTATTACAGTATTTACAACATTTGTTACTGTATGATTCCTTAATCAGGTAAATCATTGACAGGGTTGTATACTATCTATAAAATATTTGGCACCAATTTTCACCCAAATTATAGCTTGGAGTATAGTCTATTGATTTTTTCCCCCATAGCAATTCCCATTGTTCAACTGTAATTACCTCTTTGAAGTTTTGCACCATTTAATCAGGCAGCTATTAACTTCTTCTGTCTCTGTATCATATGTCAAGTTTATAGATATGGTCCAATAGAAGATATTGATTCTATAAAAGCATTTCAAATTCTGTCATCTTACTCAAGGTGCCTTCTTCTTTGTTGCAGTAGCTTTTTATTCTTCTGGTAATTTGTAGGTACATTAATAAGGTAAGTTTCTACCTTCGTTAAACAATTATTGTTGTGTCTTTAATCTGTTTTCTGAATCTGAGAAAATGGAATAGAATAGAATAGAATAGAATAGAATAGAATAGAATAGAATAGAATAGAATAGAATAGAATAGAATAGAATAGAATAGAATAGAATAGAATTCTTTACTGGCCAAGTGTGATTGGATACACAAGCAATTTGTCTGTGTGTATATGCTCTCAGTGTACATAAAAAGACATGTTGTGCCTTGTGATTCTCATCAAGAATCACAAGGCACAACACCCAGTGACAGTCACACGACAGTCACACACATATCAATATCAATATAAATTGCAAGGATACAGCAAAGTTACAGTCATGCAGTTACAAGTAGGAGGAGATGGGTGAGAGGAACGATGAGAAGACCAATAGCAATAGTAAGGCAGCCTAATGTGAATAGTTTGACAGTATTGAGGGAATTATTTGTTTAGCAGAGTGATGGCGTTCAGGGAAAAAACTGTTCTTGTGTCTAATTGTTCTGGTGTGCAGTGCTCTTTAGTGTTGTTTTGAGGGTAGGAGTTGAAACAGTTTATGTCCAGGATGTGAGGGATCTGTAAATATTTTCACAGCCCTCTTTTTGACTCATGCAGTATACAGGTCCTCAATGAAAGGCATGTTGGTAGTAATTGTTTTTTCTGCAGTTCAATATATCCTATTGGCATATATGACTATATATTTTCCACTATATATACCCTTGGAATACAAAGTATTTAATAGTGATGTTAATGGTGAATATGCTAGACATATAAACATAAGACAGTGCACTACTGGATCAGAATTTGGCCCATCAAATCCAGTAATCTACTGTCTTTTGTGCCAACCAACTGCACAAAAAAGGCCATTACAGTAGTCTTCCAGAGGCAGTCATACTCCTATCAAAGCTAATAGCCACTAATCACCATTGCCTCCCTGAATAAATTAATGATTTATCACTAACCCAGAAGAGTTCAAATTTTGTAGAAGCTTTTATCTTACAAATGTAAGATTGGTGGTTTGCATGCCATCTACTAATTGTAGGTTCTTGGTGACTGCATATATAAATCATTTCCATAATGATCTTTCCTTTCCTTTCCTTTCCTTTCCTTTCCTTTCCTTTCCTTTCCTTTCCTTTCCTTTCCTTTCCTTTCCTTTCCTTTCCTTTCCTTTCCTTTCCTTTCCTTTCTTCCTCTCCTCTCCTCTCCTCTCCTCTCCTCTCCTCTCCTCTCCTCTCCTCTCCTCTCCTGCCCTTTCCTTTCCTTTCCTTTCCTTTCCTTTCCTTTCCTTTCCTTTCCTTTCCTTTCCTTTCCCCTTGTGGCTTTCAAGTTTTTCAATTGTGATTTGTTGCTTGTATAACAGATTCCATCCACCTTATTCTTGCTATCCTCTTCTTCATTTCCCCCCACCATTTCCAATATTGGAGCCTTTTTGAAGACAGTTGACTCTTCACATATGTTTGAAGTAGAATCAAGAATTTGAGCCTGTGTCTTATAATGTGTCATTTCAACTTTTTCCCTTTTTTTAGTTTATACCATAAATACCTGTGTAAACTCATGATTTAATTACGGCATCTGTCAAAACCCTGACATATTGGTTAAGTTAGTTCCTAAAATTGATATTTTCCTACTCAGAGATTTCATCAGTTCCGTTATCAATAATAGACAAATAATACAATTTGAGGTTATAAAAGTGAGTCTTTTTTTTTTCCTTCTAAGTATGGTCACATTTTGAATCTTACTCTTGTTTTTTCTCATTCCACATCAAACTGTTAATTTTTCTTTGCAAACCTATAAAACTTTACCTGACATTTTTCATTTTGTATTCCTTTCTTTGGATTTTGTTTCCAAAATTTTGGGATCATGTCCACCAGGACTTCTAGATCTATTACAAGTAATAATAAAAAAGACTGGACAGCCTTTCTTTGTCTCTTTAGACAGGGGTGGGATTCAGAAATTTTAGCAAGCGGTTTTCTGCCCGGTTGCTGGGTGGGCATTGCCATGGTGGGTGTGGCCTACTCGGCCATGGCGGGGGAGGGGTATTTTTGGCCTCCCCAATCTCCGGAGGCTTTCCTTGAGCCTCCAGGCTTGTGAAAATGGCCTCCCCGGGCTCCAGAGGCCTTCCGGATGCCGGAAACGGGCCTGTTTCCGGACTTCTGGATCTTCTGGTAGGCCTGTTTTTCACCCTCCCAGAGCCTCCACACAGGCCCTACACTTACCTGGAATCCAAAACGGGCTGTGTGGAGACTTCTGGGAGGGGAGGGGTGGAGTGGGTGGGGTGAGCCAGTCCTTGCAACCACCAGTTCAGTGAACCAGATTAAAATTAACATCCGGTTTTCCCAAACCAGCTGAATCCTGCCCCTGCCTTTAAATATTAAAAAGCTTGCAGAGAGTGGTCCATTCTCTGTGATCACTGATACATGATGTCCCTTCCAAATTTTGAACTTATTTCTTTGGTTCATTTTTTCCAAGCACTTCTAATAGGGAAGCCCATTTCAAACTGACAAAGGCTTTCCCCGCATCTAAAAAATATTACTGCCTTATTTTTCTTGTTATTAATATTTTCTAGGGACTTCAGTGCAAGCCTACTTTTGTCTTTCATCTTCCTGTGTATATGATTTTGGAAATGCACTTCTGTCAGGGTATATTCATGAACTGGAATAGGGCATAGCAACAGGTCAGCCAATGAGGGCTGTTTGGTAACTGAAACATAGCATTTGTTGTATGGGACCCTAAGAGACAGTTTGTAGTCTGGGTGTGGCTTAACTGTTCTATATATAAGCTTGAGGGCACTAGCTTCGCCCTCCTATTTTGCTTCCTTTATTTTTGCCTTCTCCATTTTGTGCTGCGTTTGCACTTGCTATTTCTCTTCTCTACAATGTGGAAAAACCTACAATGGTATTATATCTGAAGACATTTTCTTATGTAGTTGAATCCTGCAGAATTATTTAATTGTGTCTGATTGTGTATGTGCTGCAACAAACTCTGACAACTTCCTCATGTATTCACCTAATATTACAGTATATATTATTAGGTGATTGCTTATAAGCAACATTCAATTAAGAAAATTGTCTATGTGATTAAGGTTCCTTCAGTCATTTCCTTTTTTCATAAAATAAACTTATATATTCTTCTTCCCATTTTGAAATATTATTTTAGTCATTTGGATTTTGCTCATTATCACTGTAGTTCTATCAACCCCAACTTTTTATTTTATTTACTTATTAAATTTATGTCGTCCATCTCACTGATGTAGCAGCTCTTTTGAGTCATCAGCAGTGGCTTTTTTATGATATTGTTTATTAAAAAGCCTACAATATTTTACTTTAGAAAAAAACATTAAAGGAATTAATATTTGGGCATAAATGGAGGTACGTAAGATACTGAATCATTGCAAAGATCAGTGTTATTCATATTCTGCTCATACTAAAGCCAATAGTTCCTGGAAATTGACACCAGGAAACATATAGTTTAGTGACAGCTAGAGAAATTACCAGAGAAATTACCTTCCATCATAGCTGCCCACTGAAGCTTCCTGCTTTTATGTGTATAAATAAAATGACAAATGGCCATTGGCTTTGTCACTTTAGAATAAGTATGTCATTGTGATTCATATATAAAAGGAGAGGGACTTGCATTGCAACATTCATACTTCTGCCTCCTCTGTGACTGTCACTGTCTTCCATTTCTCTACAATGCGATGTTTCAGATTTGCTATAGAAATTATTTCAAAAGATGATCATTTCAGACAATTTATAATGGGCAGAATGCAGGTTCTTGCATTTATTTTGGGAAAATAACTCTTTACTGCTAGTGTTTGAAGAGCTAAAGGACCTGATTAGGGACAAATTGTCACAGAAAAATATCTATCAATGTTACGGGTATCAAACTCGTGGCGTTACGTGATGTATGCTCTCCACATGGGCCTCCCCTGGAGGCTCCAACTGGTGCAAAATGTGGCCCCGTGAGGGATTATGGGAGCGAGGGGGCGCTCCCATGCCTCTCCTGCGTGAGCTGCATTGGCTTCCAGTGATCTTCCGGATGCGCTTCAAGGTGTTGGTTACCACCTTTAAAGCACTCCATGGCATAGGATCTGGGTATTTGGGGGACCGCCTTCTGCCGCCAATAGCCTCCCACCGGCCAGTACGCTCCCACAGAGAGAAGTGTCTTCAGGGTGCTGTCAGCCAGGCAATGTTGGCTGGCAACCCCCAGGGGGAGGGCCTTCTCGGTGGCAGCACCTGCCTTCTGGAATGATCTGCCCCCAGAGATACGAAGGATATCAGATCTCCGGGCCTTTCACCGTGCCCTAAAAACTTTTCCATCAAGCAAGGCTGGCGTAAACTCTACCTCCTTTTTAAACCTTTTAAAACCTTTTTTAGCTTTTAAAGTGTCAATGAGTTTTAGGTTGGGATGTTTTAAATTTTTGGGCCAAAGTTGTGTAATTCTTTTAATAATTTTTAGATTTTGTATTGGTATATTTTTATTCTTGGCTGTTCACTGCCCTGATTCCAGCAGGAGAAGGGCGGTATACAAATTATGAGATTGTGACAGTTAATAAGATGTCCAAATTCACTGTTGATTCCCCCTGATGTTATGACTGCTTTTTGAGATCCATGACAGAAATCTTTATAACTTCTTTCTAAGAGGCAGATGAATGACACCAAATATATAACTGAGTAAAATGTACGCTTAGTTTTCTATAACAATGTGTCCACCAAATGAATGGTAACCATTAAAATGGCTTGGAGAATCTATTTCAATATTGCCTAGAACTGGCAGAGCAGATTGAAAGCTGACATTTCCAGACTGCTCCAGACTCAAACTTGTAAGTTTGATTTAATCAGTATTAAAGGTAAAGGTTCCCCTCACACATACATGCGTGAGTCGTTCCCGAGTCTAGGGGGTGGTGTTCATCTCTGTTTCAAACCCGAATAGCCAGCGCTGTCTGAAGACATCTCTGTGGTCATGTGGCTGGCATGATTAAATGCCAAAGGTGCACAGAACACTGTTACCTTCCCACCAAAGATTGTCTCTATTTTTCTACTTGCATTTTTTACGTGCTTTCGAACTGCTAGGTTGGCAGAAGCTGGGATGAGTAATGGGAGCTCACCCCATTATGTGGCAGTAGGGATTCGAACTTTTCATTCGACAAGCTCAGCATCTTAGCCACTGAGCCACCGTGTCCTATTATTTCCATAAAAGGCCAAACATCTTCACAGCTTTTTCTCCAGTATTGCCTCAATCTCAAATTAACATCTCTTTCTTCCCTCAATCATTTGCATAAAAGCATGAAGTTTGGTTATGCCTTTTAAAGCAAGAATCAGGAAAAGTATAGAAAGTACAAAAACATATTAAAAAAAAAAAAAAAAACTAAGCCAGAACTGTATTAATCTGGGATCTTGTAATAAGGAAAATTCAATAAGAACAAAATAGTTCAGCATATTTATGTGCACAATGGGTTGTACTGATTCATTAGATTAAATTCTTTGCGTAGAAGAATGTGTCAGCAACCACCCATTAAGAAGCATCGGCTTAGTAGAGAAGCTATAAGAAACTTCTTTCATCACACATCTTCATAGTTCAGGATAGGGAGACATAAAAAGAAATAAGTAACTTCCCAGTTCTGCTGATTTTTAACACCTGCTGAGTGATTTAAATTGTTCTTTTCCAAACACAAGTGCAGGTTTAAAAGCTAAATCCTGATTGAGATAATAACAATAATTAAATATAGTAATATTATCAACTGAAAATCATGAACACTTGGAACTGATTAACTATAAATTCCAATGTTACGACAGCGATCAATTATTGAAAGCTAAAAGCTACAATGAAAAGCTTTGCAAAATGACAAAAAATCTGATGGCATTTGTCTTTGTTTTTTTTTTAATCTAATAAAGAAAATCAACACAGCAGGTAATAACATGCCAATTATATGGGAAGATAACATGATATATGTACTGTAAACATGACTGGGCTTCAGAGAATTGAAATGAAACATATTTTCAGCTGCAATCTCTTAAGAGCACATCCACGTTCAAATTAAAGCAAGAACAGGAAAAGAAGGCTCACCATTACAGACACTCTTCTGAAATATCCCATTTCCTTTTTCATTTTCTGAATAGCTTTTAACTTCATTTTCAGGGAAATGACATAGCTGGCATAGAACATTTCCAAAGTGAGAGGTCTATCAGTCAGGTGCAAAAAGGAAGAATGTCAAAGTTTATTTCTGTAAAGAAACATTTGAGTTCTAAAAAGTCTTGAAAGAATGTATCCCAAAATCTGTGTATTTATTAAAATAATGTGTAAAATTTTGAACTAGTTTACAAGTATTACAGCAATAATTTCTGAAAGCCAACTTTTAATATTGGCAAAACTTTTAAAATTGCATTGTGCATTGTGATTAACTCCAGCTGTCTGCAATTACTGTAAATTCGAATCTCACCAGGCTCAAGGTTGACTCAGCCTTCCATCCTTTCTAAGGTAGGTAAATTGAGGATCCAATTTGTGGGGGCAATAAGCTGACTTTGTAAAAAATATACAAAAGTATAAGGCTATTGCTTAACGCAATGTAAGCTGCCCCGAGTCTCCGGAGAAGGGCGGCATATAAATCAAATAAAAAAAACAATTGGCAAAATGATAAGTGAAACCCAGCAATGCAAACCCAATTTTTTCCCATAGATTCATTGACATTACTACCACATCAGGGGTGCGTTCTACTTACCTTTACTACAGGTTCGCAACGGGATCACACATGCATGCTTGCTTCACTTGCGCATGCGCCAAGCTTCTGAACATGCGCAGATCACCTATAACGTCATCCGGGGTTGTGGGCGGAGCTTCCCGCCAGTTTTACTACTGGTTCTTATGAACTGGTCCGAACCGGGGGCAACCCACCACATTCAAAAGGAGAAACCTTGCCCATAATGCTGTGTCTGCCATTTTGCCAGTCTTGAAACACACATGTATCCATTGAAATCACTGTACCAGTCAGAACATTTTTGAATAAATTTCCAGAGTGGATTTGAAGTCATAAAATAATAATAATAATAATAATAATAATAATAATAATAATAATAATAATAGTAGTAGTAGTAGTAGTAGTAATAATAATAATAACCACCTGCATATTTTACTCATTCATTCATTTGTTACATTCATTTGTTATAGCCCATCTTTTCTCCAAGGATTCAGCTGGGACAGTCTTCCATTCTTTACAATAACTCTATGATACAACTTGGGTTGAAGAATAGTCACTGGCAGGGGTGGGTTCTAATTTTTTTTACTACCGGTTCTGTGGGCGTGGCTTATTTTGTGGACGTGGTTTATTGGTCATGTGACAATTATTAAGGATTTAGCAGAAGTACTGGTCTACCAGTCTTTTAACTGCTTGCAGAGCTGTACCTATCTACCTATTTATTTTTTCAGGCACTGGTCTACTCATTTGTTTTCTTTTAACACTGATCAGCTGTAGGCGGCCCTTTGAAGCCCCACAGCAAGAGTTTAAACAGTTTTTCTTCCTCTAGCCATCAGCTGGGACTCAGGAAGCAGCAATAGATTGGGGGTGGGACCAAATAAAAGGCAAGAATAATGTGGGGGGGCGCAGGGGGCCGGGGGGCAGAATCGGTTCGGTGACATCATATCATCACCGCTACCAGCTCGGGAGAACCGGACCGAACCGGGAGGAACCCACCACTGGTCACTGAGTAATTTGCCCAATGACCCTTATCTAAAATTCGCTTTCTCCAGATACACTGAGGAAAAGTGAATATCTAATGCTACAGTTCTTCATTTTAGAGGTCAGGTTGAAGTGAGGAAACATAATTTTTAAAAAGTATATTTTAATAGACCTATTTGAATAAAATAATAGTTCACTGCCAGGAGAGGCTGAATAGGAAAAGAGTTACTAAAAGTACAAATGCAAATGATTCAATGAATAAAAAAAAGGAGGACAACCAGAAATCCAGTATGGTTAAAGAAGGATATGAAAATAAAAAGACAATGGCATATAGGATATCTGATTTGGTAAAACCGGTACTGATTATGTAAAGATATTGGAACACTAACTGTAAACATTTATTTATTTATTTATTTATTTACCATATAAATCATACATCGGCATATCATACATCGACTAGCAATATATATTAACATTATACCTAGATTAGTAAAACATAATGAAATAAAATTTTAAAAAGATCTGTGTTCAAATACTAATACAATATAACCATTGAAGCTCAGGATCATTTATATTAAAAAGAATCAGATCAGTATATTCCCTCAGTTTATAACTGGTCACTGAAAACAAACTGAATATGAACCAGCAGATAAAATGACGGCAAAGAAGACAAATGCAATTTTAGATGCACCAAAGGGAATATAATTTCTGAAGCACTGGATGTAATTGTCTTATTTTGTTCTGATTTGGCAGTCCCCACCTCAAGTACAATGTCCGGTAGTGGACATACATTTTAAGAAGCATTCAGACAAACACGTTCAAGGAATGACAATGATGCTTATCCAGAGACCATAAAATAAATGCTATGAAAAGAAGGAGCTGGGAATATTTAGCCTTTAGAAAAGACAACTAAGAGGAAAATGATAGAGCATTCTTCGAATACCTCAAAAGGTATCACATAAAAGTGGTCCATGAGTCTCTTGGGAAAGGTATTTTTTCAGTATGTGACATGTTACTCTCTTTCAACCATTTTCCTCTAAACATTTAGCAGAGACTGCCAAGAAGTTTCTGAAGGTGACTTTGGTTTCCTGATAAGGAAATACGAAAGAAAATAAGATGGATTATTCATATTCTTATTTTTCTATTATCAAATGTATTTTAATCTGCTTCTATATCAATCTATGCTTTTCTTTTTTAAAAATCCCCAATATACACATTTTTATGTGCATAGGATAAAACCCGGTCGAGTCAGGCATTTTGTTCACATTCTACATACAGTAGAGAGGTCGGTGTTTTCCAACCAATCAGATAAAGCTATTAAAAACGTCTTCCACCACCTATATTTTATGGTTGAAAACAGAGGAAGTTTCTTTCCTCTTACACTGTGGCTTGATTAAAAGAAAGCTATTCAGAATTGTGACTATTATTATTATCTCTTTTAGTCATTAAACATGAAAATCAGTCAACTGAACATCTAAAAATGTGTCACAAATACCATTGACTGGTGCTAATGGTTGATACGGGTTGCTGTCAGCGTGCTAGGTATTAACCAAGTACCTACTTAAAATATATGATGTTCCGAGTAGCACAGGTTTTTGTAGTTTCGCTGGTGTTACTGCAGGAAGCTGCAATTTCTTGAAGTGTTTTGTAAAATCCTTGGACATGGTACAAAGTGCCCCGATTACAATGGATATCACTGTTACATGTTTCATACATGTAGTTTTGATGGCCAGATCACAATATTTTGCAATTTTTTCCAGTTCTTTTCTTCAACTCTGGCGTCTCCTGTTACAGCGATATTAATAAACTGTTCACTTATCTCAACAACCGTGATATCTGGTGTGTTGTGTTCCAATTTGTGATGATAATGATGATGATGATGATGATGATTAAACATCTATACGAAATATTTGGAAGTGTAGGAACTGTCAGAATATCACCATTAACCTTGTTAATTAAGAGCCTTTTCAAAATCTAAAAGCTCTGCTAAACTCAAAATACTTGATACATAAGGTAAAACTATAAGTAAATAGCAAAAACTAATGGGCCTACAATATTGCTCTTTTATTTTCCCTCAAAAAAATCTACAATCATGTGGATTGATTTGTGTGTGTGTGTGTGTGTATAATATCTGTCTATTTTCTTACTTTTCGTAGTAAGAAACGTTTTTCCTACGTTTCCTGGCTTAAAGGAAAAACACACATTAAACCTACGAAAAGTAAGAAAATAGACATTGTACCTTTACAGGGAGGAACATGAGATGTGGGTGTGGCTTACTGAGGATGGCTAACGAGCCAGAAATAGCTATATAAGTCTCTCACAATGCAGCACAAAATTTGCTGGCTGCCAGAATGAAAAGATGGAGAAAAAACCCCAGAAAGTAGTGAATGTGATTTCACTCAATTGTGGTTCCAGAAAAATCTTGGTTACGTAGGAAAAACCTGGCTTAAAGGAAAACACACACACACACACACACACACACACACACATACATACACATACACATACACATATACATATATATACACATACATACATACATACATACATACATACATACATACATATACTGTGGTATGTGTATGTCTCTGTGTGCGTATATATACACACATATGCATAGTCTCACAGAGTTAGTAAGTGACTGATGAGTAAGCATTGTCAAACTTGTCAGACAACTGCCCCAAATAACATTTAACAGTTTGACACTAATTTGATGCACTTTGAATTATGCTGCATTAAATTAGCATCAGAATGCCTAAAATAATGACTAGGGTTTTATACTGTATATATAATCAGCACTTTGCCACATTTGAGTTCAGAAAATAAATGCTTTTTATGAAGCAGATCATTGGGAAGGCGGAGGGAAGCAGGTGAGAAGAACAATTTTCTTTGTGTGCTGAAAAGGCAGCGAAGAACACGAAGCTTAAAATGAGACTGAAAAAAGAAATGAAGCAGACAGTTTAGGAGAGAAAAGAGCAAGTCTTCCATTAAGGAGAAAATAAAACAAAGGATGTGTCCATACAGATGACTCCTAGTGCCATCAAGCAAAATACATTTCTCCATCTTTTTCTCCTTAAGATTTTTGACTATGGAAACAAAAACAGGAAAGAAGCAGTGAGAAAACTGAGAGTGTCTCCTGAAAAAATAATTTCTGAGCACAATGATTTGAAATAAAATTACCTTCAAGCTAAAGCTGCTTCCTGATGACTTACATGAGCATATCCATAATAGTTTTCTTGGCATGGTCTCAAAATGGTTTGCCTTCTTATAAGATTCAACTCAGGTCCTCTTAGATAGTTCCCAACTTTGGTTCCTACCAGACTCATCTATGTTTAGCTTTCTTACTCACTCAAGCTCATCCAGGATTTCAAAAGCAACACAGATGTGTTGTTTGCACATAAAATTCAAAAGCTACAAGGTAGACTTGGAAGATATAAAAACAAACCAGTTCCATACCTTTACCAAGAACAGCTAAAAGAACCAAGAAAAGTTTATTTTAGCTTAAATTTTGTGGAACTTGTCATTAAACTGGGAGACTTGATTGGTTACCAACATATATGATTGAATAGTTATAGCTCAGTTCACAAAAAAACAAAACAAAAAAAAACAAACAAAAAAACCACTGCTGAATCTATTGCTATGCTGGTGTTCAAGCAAAACTTGAGGGTTGAGGAGAAATCAATAATCTGTACCCATTTAAAGGGCCACCTTTAACACTTTTATCTTATGGACTATATCTTACAATATGGTTCCAATTTCTTAGTTGCCTACAAGTTTGCTGGAAGTCTCCTGCTTTGCCAAATGTTAAGTAGGACAGGAGAGTAGGTCAGGAGAGTTGAAGTAGGTATTTGATATTGCATAAGTCCCAGAATTTATATTTGTAAGAGACAACAGGATTCCAGTTGCAGGGAAACATCAAGAGGCAGATAGACTAATATGTCCCATTGGAAGTGATACTGCCAAAGTAATGTGGATTATGAAATAGTTATACGTATCTCATTTTCAACTTGAAAAATGAAAATAGTGGATAGTGTTACAGTTGGTTCGTTATTCCTACTCCTCAGATTAAGATTATACCTAAAACGTACTCAGTCCTGAGATTCAGAAAGTGTAAAGAGCCCCATTACTTGGCTTTACTATTGCTTAATTAATCATCGTAATTGCTGTTTATATTTATTTATTTTGTGAACATTTTTGTTGTTTTAATGTCTATTAAATTATTTTAAAATTTAGAATTGCAAATCATCCAGAGTCACTTGGTTGAGATAGATAGATGATAGATAGATAGATAGATGATAGATAGATAGATAGATAGATAGATAGATAGATAGATAGATAGATAGACAGACAGACAGACAGACAGATAATGGATAGATGATAGATATAGATAATAGATAGATGATAGATAGATAGATAGATAGATAGATAGATAGATAGATAGATAATGGATAGATGATAGATGATATAGATAGATGATAGATAGATAGATAGATAGATGATAGATAGATAGTTAGATAGATAGATAGATAGATAGATAGATAGATAGATAGATAGATAGATATAGATAGATAGATAGATAGACAGATACATACATACATACATTCTGATTCTTGTTTTACCATATTTCTAGAAATGAATCTTTCTAGACTGAGTTCCTTCTTAAATTTGGTTACTGTTTCAAGCCATCTGTGTGGTGATAACTATTTTTCCCACGCTGTGCCTGCCACTCCTTTTGATTAATTGTTGTTATTGCTGAAAAAGGAACAATCTGTTCAAACAGTAATAGTAATGTACAAATCAACACATCAAGTCTATCTGCAACATGTTCACTATGGGGGGAAAAATCTGGAGACTTGCAGGACTATATTTGAATTTGGTGGCAATAGATACCTTCCATTTCAGTTCTTGGCACCTAATTAAAGATAATGTGATACTTCAGAAAATCAATTGGCTTCTCATTGTTTACGTCTGTGAGGCACTGAATAAAAAGAAAATAACTCATTTTCTTCTTATTCCTATGCTATTAAGAATATGCAGCATGAATGGTCAATGCACATTCCTAACTAACTAAACTAACACAAGATTAATATCACCTAGATAATGCACATGCTTATTGTTCAGAAATAACCTATCTGCATGCATGAATATATATATACACACACAGAGGGAGGGAAGGACTGTAAATCCAACAAATGTTTCATGATCGAGAGATAACTCTCCAGTTCTCAGCAGAACAGTGTGTAGCAATTGGAGCAACAACAAATCATAGCAAGATCTCATTTCTAATCCTCTCTTCCCTGTTGGAGGTTGAAGAATTTTGTGTGGTTGTATGAAAATTTCCAAGGGACATGGTAACTCAGAGGCTAAGTAGAGCTTGTTGATTGAAAGGTCGGCAGTTCAATGGTTCGAATCCCTAGTGCTGCATAATGGGGTAAGCTCCCGTTACTTGTTCCAGCTTCTGCCAACCTAGCAGTTCGAAAGCACATAAAAACTGCAAGTAGAAAAATAGGGACCACCTTTGGTGGGAAAGTAACAGAGTTCCGTGTGCCTTTGGTGTTTAGTCATGCCAGCCACATGACCAAGGAGATGTCTTCAGACAGTGCTGGCTCTTTGGCTTTGAAATGGAGATGAGCACTGCCCCCTAGATTCAGGAACGACTAGCACATATATGTGAGGGAAACCTTTACCTTTTATGAAAATTTCCAGGAACAGAAAGCAACGATGAATGAAAGTTTTAAAAGTGTAATAGAAATGAAATCTATTTGTGGGTAACAGATGATGGGAATAAGTAAAGCCAAAAACCTAGATAGCTACAGTGCTACCATAGTGTCCAAAAGTGCTATGTGTATCTATCTATGCATGGGAAGGAAGGCAAAAAGGAAATGACAACAGACTAGCAGTTTCTCAAAATGCAGGCAGAGGAAGAAAAAAAGAACTTATATCTATTCTCTTTATCTATTTTTTTCTCTCCTTGACATTTCATTGCTCCCTTGTGGGCAATAGATCACAAATCATTGAAGAGTTAGTATTATTGGATTTAGACTGCAACATTCCCACCCTACTTTTTTCCACATATGATAGATTTAGTAAAATTATGGCGAATGTTTGTAGACATTTTGGAAATCTTTGAGAAGGTTCAGTTAGTTTCATATTAGTCTTGCAAGTCCTTTCTTTTTGATTCATAGAACGAAAAACAAACAAACGAACAAACAAAAAACAAAAACCTGAAGCGATTCAATTCATTTCAATATTTGACTAAATATCAAATATTTTTTATTGTTTATTCCTAACAATAGATATTTCTATTCTGATTTACATTAAAAACAACATTAGATTAGATTTTAAAATATTTACACTTTAAACTGAGAAACACTAAATTAAGCTAAACCAGTGCTAAATGCATTTTCTTTCTTTCTTTCTTTTTTCTTTTCTTTTTTTTTTTTAAATTGCTTTTCCTGATTCTTCATTTGAAATGCTCAATGCCTTTTTTTCACTCCTTCTTTCAGAAGGAGGGAAAGAGAAAGGAAAGAGAACATAGCATACACTCCTCACGGATCATGGCCATAATCCATTAAAATGTTAACATGAAACCAGCAAAACGTTTTAATTCTTAAAATAATTAAAATTAAATTAACAAATAAAGCACTAACTTTCTCACCTCCAGTGTCTATTGACAATTTTCTCACATAGATTATAACTAATAATTATCCAATATTTGCATTTTATTCATTGGTTGTCATGACATATCTATTTTATTGTTTGAAACTGCTCTTAATATGTCATTAGCCCTATGAGAATAGGTGATGAAACAATATTAATGATAGAAATTAAAATGATGAAATGATGTAATTTAAAGTTTATTTTCTTATTCTTTATTCTTAAAGAAAGCTTCTGTTTCTGAAGACATAAAATGAATAGTTCATTAAGATATATGTTTTCTATCCATTCCCATTAGATTAATTAGATTAAGTTTGCAGTTATACATGTTGATCTTCAAAATATTTTGGCAGAAAATATTTCATGGAACTTTTCTAGTTCAAACCTTAGAGTAAAAATCTGAAATCCCCTAATTTATTTATTTTATTTATTTAGCATGTAGTATCTACAAAAGTCATGCAATCATTGATATATAACACTAATAAAACACATTATTAATAATGTGTTAATAATAATAACCTTAATAATATGAGATTTATATACACCAGAAAGCTCTTGCCCCCAAATGAACCTCTACAGCCATACATTACAGTAATTTAGTAAATTAAAGGAAGTCCTGACCTCACTCCTCACCAAGAGCAATTGTCATCAGTCTACAAAAGAGCATTTGAGGTGCAAATGGTATTCAGCAGCGTGCGCGATCCCTTTGCAAACTGGTAGTAAAGGTAAGTAGAAACCCACCCCTGCTCAGAGATACATATCACTGTTTGATTCCCATGCCAGTGGGCAGAACAAGGTCTTAACATTATTTCTGAAGGCCAGAAGGCCAAGGGCCTGCATCACTTCTGGGGATAAAGTGTTCCAGAAAGAGAAGGGTCTCTTTTTGGATCCCACCAGTCAATTTTTTTAACTGATGGGATCTGCCTGGCCATGTGGGACAGGATGTTATCATTTATACTAGCAGGTTGTTTTTAAGTGTGCTATAAAGAGTTTTAAAGGTAATAACCAATACCATGAATTGGTGCTAAATATAAACCAACAAATAAAGCTGATCGTGTAATGAAGATATTATATGCAGAACCCTAGGAGCACCTAAGATCACTCACACTGCCATATTCTGCACCAACTGCAGTTTCTGCATAATCTTCAAGGATAACCTCGCATAGAGTGCATTGCAGTAGTCCATGTAGGAGATGACAAGTGACAATCATAGTGACAGAAAGACTGTCAACTTTGAAATGGATCAGGCCTACCGCAGCCATCTTTCCATTTCTCAGCTTGCCACACAGGATGGGAGTGGGGGGGGGGAGAGGTCTGGAATGAATGAGCAGGAGGTTGGACTAGATGACCTCCAAGGTCCCTTCCAACTCTGTTACTGTTACTAACACCCAATTGGACAATGTGATCTGTGACAATGAGGGAGCTAGCTAGATCTGGTTTGTTTTCATCTATGCCGAAATGATGTACTCAACAAAACAGTTCTTTGAGAAATTTGCAAGTCTCGGAGTGCTGAATTGGTTGGGTTCAGTAGTCAGAGCCTTGACAGCCTTCTTGATCCAGGATGTAACCGGTTCACAAGGAAAGTTGAGCAAAGGTCCCTCTAGTCACAGCTGCCACCTGCTCCATGAATAGGAGTCATGAGTCCAGGAGGACACCAAAAAGTATTTTAATATATAGTTAATGGAAAAAATTAAAAGAATTAAACTATTCAAACATATAATCACCACACACAAAATAATTATAAGCATCAACTTTTTGTTAATTTATTAAATGATTGGTAATGTTCCAATCATTTTCAATCACAGAAGGCTGTAAAAATATATACAAATCCCCGACATCCTAGACATAAATTGTTTCAACTTCTATGCTCAAAATGAAGCTATAGGGCACTGCACACCAGAACAACTAGACCAGTGGTGGGTTCTTCCCAGTTCGGCTCGGTTCTGCCGAGCCGGTAGCGGTGATGATATTTATTTATTTATTTATATATTTATTTATTTGTCAGATTTATATGCTGCCCTTCTCCCATAGGACTCAGGGCAGCTCACAACAATAAAACAACCCAACAATAAATAAGATTATTTATTCGGTGACAATATGAAATCACTGAACTGGTTCTGCCCTCCGCCCCCCACCCCAATTATTTTTACCTTTTATTTGGCCCCACCTCCAATCTATTTCTGCCTCCTGAGTCCCAGCTAATGGCTAGAGGGGAAAAAACTGTTTAAACTCTTGCCGCAGGGCTTCAAAGGGCCGCCCTACAGCTGATTAGTGTTAAAAGAAAACAAATGAGTAGACCTGTGCCTGCAAAAATAAATGGGTAGATCTGGGCCTGCAAAAATAAATGGGTAGACCAGTACCTGCAAAAATACATGAGTAGATCAGTGCCTGCAAAAATAAATGGGTAGATCGCTACAGCTCCGCAAGCAGTTAAAAGCCTGGTAGACCAGTACCTCTGCTAAATCCTAAAGAATTGTCACATAACCATCAAGCCATGCCCATGAAATAAACCACACCCACAGAACCAGTAGTAAAAACTTTTAGAACCCATCCCTGAACTAGACACAAGGACAGTTTTTCCCTGAATGCCATCACTCTGCTTAACAACTAATTCCGACAACACTGTCAAATAATTTACTAAGACTGTATTACTATTTTTCTTCTCTTCCCACTTATTACTATAACTATGTTGCTTGCATCTTTCAATTTATATTGTTTTTATTTGTTTCCTAGTCCAATTTGATAGCTTATTAGTAACCTTGACTTTCACTAAGTGTTGTATCTTTTTATTCTCGATGAATGTATTTTATTCTCCTTATGTACACTGAGAGCATATACACCTAAGACAAATTCCTTGTGTGTCCAGTCACACTTGGCCAATAAAGAATTCTTTTTTTTTTTATTGAAAAAGTTTTACAATACAAAATTTTCCCCCCCTTTTTCACCCCTCCCCCCTCCCGCCCCTCCTCTTCCCCCCAACCTCCCCCCAACCACGCCCTTTTCCTCCCCATCCCCCCCAACTTCTGCTACACATTTTTTTAAAAAAAGAAAAACAACAAAAATTTATAACAAAGAGAAAAGCGAAAACTATTATATATTCAATTCTAAATTGAAAGGAAGAGAGAAGAAAGAGAAAAAAGAATTTAAAAAATATTAAAAAAAAAGAAAAAAAAAGAAAGAAGAAGAAAAAAACCCATACAAATAAATATTTATCTAAAATTAACAATACTATAATAAGAAAAACACCCAAAAATAACAACCATTATAATATTTAAACCAATTTAAAAAAATTTCTGACCTTAGTTAACCCATTAATATTAGCATTACAAGTCGTATGCCTAACTCAGTCCCCCAAAAATAGTGTCACCTACATATTCATATCAAATAATATCAAATAATTTGATCCCAGCTAGTCCCCTTAATTTAAAAAAAAAGCCAATAAAGAATTCTATCTTCTATCTTCTCACACCAAGAAATTTGAGACAGTTTACAACCTAATTAAAACAATATTAAAATATACATTAATGAGACAGAAACAATATCATGACCAAATATATTCATTATTAAAAAGCTTTCTTAAATCCAATCTTAATTATTATGGATTTGTTATCTGGGAATTTGTTGGCATATTCCAGAAGAAATGTTGGTGGCATGTTTTCTATTTTGGATTTTTTTTTCTTAATCTTCTTAACACTGTTATCGACATAAATTTTAATATTCAAAATGCACATATTTAAAGGAACAGAAACTGTTAATAGTATTGCTTGCAGGTGTTTCTATTAAGACTTCTGAAAGTGAAACAAATGTGTCCCTAGTGAAAAAAAAAGAAAGAAAGCGAATGGAAGGTTATTGGAATAAGAGATATGGATTCTACTTAAACAAGAGCACCAAAATGTTTCCGTTGGGATCTGGTTTTGTCTCTACAAGAAATGCAAGATGTGTTACCATCTGGCTTTTGAATATTACAGAACTTAAGAGGCAGCTACAAACAAATTAAGATTTTAATATTCAATTTAGATTAGTCTCAGTACATGTCGCACGTAAGAGCTAAATACTTTGCCAAACAAACTAATAAAGAAAAAAGAAATCACTGAACTATTCAGCTTTAATAATATGTCTAAAAATATAACAATCATACAGGAGGACTATGTTCCAATTCACCATGAAACTTGCTTCTAGGGGAGAAGAGACCAATTACTTCTCCCCCCCACCCCACCCCACCATTTACTTATTTAAATTCAACCAAGATGGGGCATTCAGAATCAGAGTCTAAATAGCTTGGGAGCTAAACATAGAGTTAAAGAAGGAATAAATGTAGAATTAAAGAAATTGTAAGTTTTGATGTATGCATGCCCAATACTTAAATAGGTAGCTTAAAAGGGAAAGGGAAAGGCTCCCTCACACACACGTGCTAGTCGTTCCCGATTCTAGGGGGCGGTGCTCATCTCCATTTCTAAGCCGAGGAGCCAGCGCTGTCCAAAGATACCTCGGTGGTCATGTGGCCAGCATGACTCAACGTCAAAGGTGCACGGAGCGCTGTTACCTTCCCACTGAAGTGGTCCTTATTTTTCTACTTACATTTTTCATATGTTTTCGAACTGCTAGCTTGGCAGAAGCTGAGACAAGTAATGGGAGCTCACCCCATTATGCTTTGCTAGGGATTCAAACCGCTGAACTTCCGGCTTTCTGATTGACAAGCTCAGCATCTTAGCCACTGAGCCACTACATAAGGTAGCTTACAGAATGATTAAAAAAAAGTTAATGCAGAACAATTAAAATTAAGAAAAATTAAAGAGCACCATATTGGGCCCCAGGCCTTCCAACAGACTAGAATTTAAGGCTTTCCTGGAAGGCAAGGAGTGGGGGAGAATACATCACGTCTAGCTGGAGAATATTCCAAAGGGTGGAGCCACAGCAAAAAAAAATGGCTCCTTTCCTGGACTCTGCCAGATTGTGATGCATCATCCCTCTAATCATGTAGCCTTTGTGAAATAACACAAAACATTTAAAGATAAGTAATCACTCAGTAGCGATTGCTCTTATTCTCTAAATAAGAATTATCTTTATCTTTATCTTTATCTTTATTTGAATTTATATACCGCCCTTCTCCTTGCGGACTCAGGGCGGTGTACAGCCAATTAAAAAACAAAACATACAAAGATTAAAATTCTATAAAATAGTAATATGTAGTAATTAAGGTTCACTTCCCAACTATTCCCTTCCAAAGGGTCCACAGAATTTTCTAGCAGCTTAGAATCAGTGTGGTGGATCAATCTGACTTTCAGCAGCCTTTCCTAAAAGTGCTGAAATTGGCTAGAATGACTGAAAAGCCTCTGAAATATTTGAGCCTTCCCTCCAAAATATTTGAACCATCTTTATCAATAGGTTTATCCAGGGGTGGGGTTCAAAACATTTAGCAAGGAGTTCTCTGCCTGGCTGCTGGGTAGGCGTGGCCATGGTAGGTGTGGCCTAATCGGCCTCCTACACCATAGCAGGGGGGTAGACTTTTGCCCTCTCTGGGCTCCAGAAGCTTTCCTTGAGCCTCCGAGAGGGCGAAAACGGCCTCCCCAGCCTCCGGAGGCCCTCTGGAGGCTGGAAAGGGGCCCGTTTCTGGCATTCCTGAACTTCCAGTAGGCCCATTTTTCGCCCTTCCTGAGCCTCTACGCATGTCCTGCACTTACCTGAATCCAAAATGGGCTACGTCAGGACTCCTGGGAGTGGTGGGGCAGGTAGGTAGGTGGGGCTTTGAGGGTTCTCTGAATTGCACAGAATCTTAGCTAGAGGTTCTCCTGAATCCCTGCAAACCCTCAGCAACCCACTCTTGGATTTATCATACTCAAAGAATTTTGTGGCCATTCTACAAGTTAGTTATTGACTTCCCTTGTACAGAGAAGAAACAAAACGTTTTCTTAAATCTGAAGTTAAGGGGCATCTTTGCATGTTGCAATCATTATACCAAGAAAAAAAAATGAAGGGATGGTGTGTGTGTGTGTATGTGTGTGTGTGTGTGTGTGTGTGTATATAAAGCAAGTGTTTTTAAGGATTAGAGACCATAAGTTACATGAAACTCATCAAATCTGCACCTAAACTCATTCACTGATACCTCAAGTTGTTGAAAGGAGTAAGAATAACAATTTCTGTAAGCTGAGGTATCATGAAAAAGCATGATATGCTTTCAGGAATATCACCAATTTTGAATATTGTAATCCAGCAGATCCTATTATAAACTTCCTCATCCGGCTGTGCCATCGCAGAGTATACAGCAACTTCCTCTGAAATAGTTTTTGGCTTTCCCTCAGATGGCACCAGATGTACTATTTGCATAAGTATGGCGTTAGATGTAGGGTTGCCTCTCTTTTAGCCGCCTCCGATTTATGGCACTAACTGGTTGTTGCATACAAATGGATGAAAAATGTGTGTTTTTTCTTCCTCCCGGCCTCTCTGTCTGACAGCAGGATACTTAATGTCTTTTGAAAGTATTTTCAGAGTGATTTCGGTTCATTCCATTCCCCGGAGGCAAAGCTGGTATAATTTACAATCTAAATATTTTATCAACTTGCGGTATCTCTTTTTTTTCTTTTTACACAAAGCTAAATCCATTAAAGGCTACAGGAAGAAAGGGAAGGCAAAATAGAAGACCACCTTGCTCTGTTTACTCTGTTGCCCTTGAGGGGCTAAAGATAGCAGAGTGTCAAAGCGATCACTTGCAACCTGACCCACATCTCCCAACCATAGCGAAGGACCTTATTGATTGCACTTTAACACATCTGGAAGGATCAAGATGGTAGCGATGGTTTTGAAATTTCAGAAAACAGTATTGTGAAAAGTACCAAAGTGCATTAGCTGAAATGGATGGTCACCAATCAATAGTTTTCTCTCTGAGGTTCATGAACATCATTCTTGCAGACAGTAGTAAGAATAGAAATAAGGAGCAGCTTTTTTTTAAAAAAAAAAACCTGCCAGTTTAGTTCTTTACAGCTGCAGATACAGGAGTCATTCTTTGTTCAGCATATCGTAAAGAAAGAAACTCATTAGAGGACTCTATGAATTTTTGCAAGCTGCTTTTGAGCCTGGATAGCAAAGTCCAAATGTTTAACAAATAATTAGACAATGTATTGTTCTTCCTAAAGAAAAGAAAGTTAACAGAAATGGCCACAGCTGCTAGATGTACACAATGAATGACTCTTTTAAAGAGTTAATAGATAAGCATCTTGGCCAATTCCACAGAGCTCTTTGCTTGTTTCATATTTTTTTTAAAAAAAGTTTGTTAACTGATTTTGTGCAGAAAATATTGCTATAATTTTATGGGCTTTTAAATGTAAATTTACTTATTTTTTGCTTTGCATTTAAGGTCAAATTTAGGGACTGTATCTGCTATTATAAGTTGAAATGTGTTTTAGGCTTGTTGGTGTCCAGAATGTTCTTCATTTTTTTTTCTGTCTAAGAAAAACATGACATGACATAACATGACATGACATAATATGACCCATGCTTTGAAAACTCACCAAAACTCAGAACACAGCCGCGCAGGTAGTTACTGGGGCTCCTCATTACTCCCATCTTATACCTCTCCTGCGCGAGCTGCACTGGCTACCAGTTGCTCTCCGGGTCCGTTTCAAGGTGCTTGTGCTTTCCTATAAAGCCCTACATGGCTTAGGCCTGGGGTACTTATAGGACCATCTCTTGCCTTCCTTCCATCATCCTATGTGCTCTCACAGAGTGGGCCTCCTCCAGGTGTCGTTGGCCAAACAGTGTCAGCTGGCAGCCCCCAGGGGGAGGGCTTTCTCTGTTGGAGTGCAGACCCTCTGGAATAGTCTGCCCACCGAGCTCAGGACGGTCCCCGACCTCCTCTCCTTTCGCCGCAGACTAAAGATGTGGCTGTTCCAGCAATATTCTGATCTAGGGGTTGTATAATTTTATAATTTTAATATGGTTTTAATGGGGGTTTTAATTTTATTTTAATTGCTTTACTGTGATTTGTATTGATGATTGTTGTATGTAAGCCGCCCTGAGTCCTCAGGGAGAATGGCGGCATATAAATCACAATAATAAATAAATAAATAATAAATAAATTTTGTTGCTATCTTGCTATGAAGTTTATACTTAGGTATAATGAGGGTGCATATATAATATCCTTTCCCCACCGTGGTCTTAAAAATCAACTAATTCTAGGATTATACCAACTTTGACTCTGTTTCCAGAAAAGAGCATATTCATAAATTGTGGGTCCTCCTATAGAATAGAATACTGTAGAATTTTATTACGGTTATCGACCAGCAATTGACATACAATATATTAAAAATAATACTGACATTAATAATGAATAATAACATGCCTGTTGTGAAAATAAAGATCTCAAACCGTTAGGGTCACTCCCCAATTTACGTGAGTGGAGAGCCGATAAGTATGTGAGTAAATGTATTTTTCCAATAATTGTTATAGATATCTCCAAAAAATTGGCACAAATTGACAGTTATAATTCTGGAATCAATTTTTTCCTAGTGGACATTGCAGCGACACAGAATTTTGCTACTGCATGTGTGGTAGCCGGGTTTGAGTCCTGGAGGAGAAAGCCTACATAAAAATTATCTGCCCTCCCTGGCAATCTCTCTAGTAAAGGGAGAATATATACTAACCTATAAACTCTATATAACTCACAGTACAATAAAACATGTGAGATATCTTTGACTTCTCCTTTTCCACATATACATACCCGTTCTGCTATTGGTGTTCTCTTATACCTACCCTGGAGAAATGTTGAGGGAAGAATATTAAATCTGACTCTGAAGAAATATATTCTTTGTTTTAGGAAGATCAGATCATTTAGATATCTTGCCGATTCCCACGCACTGTGGAGAGGCAACCTATTTAGTTCTTCTTGGAACTCCATGTCCTTCATTCTATCAATTACTACTTGCTTTGTTTTGTCAAAGCCTAGGGACATTAAGAATACTGGTGAGACCCCATAAGAGCCCAGCTTGTGGTCCATCGTCTGTTTCCAGTGGGAGGGGAAGTTGTCAGTCAACACTAGCGGGAATAGTCCCTCTGAAAAGAAATGCATTTTTAGCCTATAGTGGGTCTTCCTATAATGATGGCTGTTATCCAAGGAGCAAGTGACCAGAAGGGTTTTTATCCAGCTTTTACTGGTACTAGAGGTCGTATTCAACTGATTTGAACCAGTTTGGGAAAACCGGTAGTTCTGACTATCAGCTGGCCCTTTCCACCCACCCCCGCCCTATCCTGTACTTTATTTCCTTCTGTCTGACTTAGCTGATTTGCATGGCACAGCTGATTTCTGTGCCTCCACTGTTCTACTTATCAGGGCTGCCTGAGAAGGTAAGCAGCTGAGCTTCAAATTGTATTTTGAACATTGCACACAAGCGTGTTAGGTGCACATGCACACTAAGTGTGCAGTCACTGAACCGATTGTTAAACCAGTTGCATCTCACCACTGACTGGTACCCCTTACGCAGAGAACAGTTTCTTGTGCCTTTATGCCCTCCTGATTATTTTGAGGGTTCTTTATTCCAGATAGAATTTGTTTATCCAATGTGGGCAAAAATGAGATTGTCTGAGAAAAGTTCATACATATCAGAAGAGTAGAAAGTAAAAAGAGGTAAGAATCCCCATGAGAAGCTTTTCAGTGATGGAGCAGTTCTTTCCTTTGTGGTATTCCAGAGAGTTATGCAAATTCTTCCAGATCATCATGTCAGGCCTGGAAGCCATCTTCAGGCCTGCCACGTTTAGTGCTGTGGGAAACTGGGAAGGGGGATTATATGGAGCTGGGGAGATATATAGTCATAATAACATTCCTTTCTCTGGGAGTCAAGGACATCCTGCTCTGCACCTGGAGGGGTGTGACTGGGAGGCATATCCAGTTATTGGGACAGTGTATTGATTCGGCCATGTGATGGACATATGAGTGCTGGACAGGGATTTGGATTTTCATTTGGGTGGAGAAAAACTGGAAGCTTTCAGATTCGGGTTTTCCCAGATGTGCCAATATGACATCTCTAGTGGCTTAGGCCAGGGGTACTTACAGGACCATCTCTTGCCTTCCTCCCATCTTCCGGTGTGCTCCCACCGAGAGGGCCTCCTCCAGGTGCCGTCAGCCAAACAATGTAGGCTGGCAGCCCCCAGGGGGAGGGTTTTCTCTGTCAGACCCCCAACCCTCTGGAATAGTTTGCCCACTGACCTCAGGACGGCCCCCAACTTCTTTCCTTTCGCCACGGACTAAAGACGTGGCTGTTCCAACAATAATCTGATCGAGGGGTTGTATAGTTTTACAATTTTTAGAATGGTTTTAATGGGGATTTTAATTTATTTTAATTTGTTTTACTGTGATTTGTATTGATTATTGTAAGCCGCCCTGAGTCATCGGGGAGAATGGCAGCATATAAATCACAATAATAAATAAATAAAATAAAATAAAATAAAATAAAATAAAATAAAATAAAATAAAATAAAATAAAATAAAATAAAATAAAATAAAATAAAATAAAATAAAATAAAATAAAATAAAATAAAATAAAATAAAATAAAATAAAATAAAATAAAATAAAATAATAAATAAATAAATAAATAAATAATAAAATGGAACTTTGAGGAACTTCAGGCCTCAGAGTCTTCTTTCATTGGAGGTGTTATCTGGAACCCTGACACATCATTTCGGGACCCCATTAGTTAAGAGTGCAATGCCATGAATAAATGATGGTAAATCATTATATTGTATTAATTTGATTATTTTATAATGACTCTGTTGTCTTAGACCAGGGGTGTCAAATTGAATTTCTTTGAGGATCAGCATTGTAGTTCTCCTCCATGGGCCAACCAGGAGGGCGGGAGATGGAACAGATATCTCCTGCTCCACCCTGCCACCCAAAACTGGACACAAGGGGCCATGTGCCCCTCCTGCACCCCATTTTCGGCCTCCTGTAGCACTCTGCTGCCTGGATGGTATCCTGCAGCAGTCTGCCAGCCAAAACTGCTACAGCAGTCTGTCCAGGCCAAAAATGGGGTGTGAGGTGGGCCCACACACAGCCCCTCATGCCCATTTTGGCTGCCAGAGGCACCACGGGCCGGCCTTTGGTATTTCCAGGCTGGCCCCATGGGCCAGATTGAAGCATCCCATGGGCTTGGTATGGCCCGCAGGCCTTGAATTTGACACCCCCATCCTAGACCATTAATTTTATGGTGTATATATTGAAGTATAAACCAATTAATGTCATCTGTAAACAAACAAATGAATAAATAAACAGAAGACTTTGTATATCTCCAGGTTTATTATGACACTATTATTCTTGACCACTGGCTATTCTGAATGACAAGCACTAAAATCCAGTACGATACTGAATGTTACAATTTCCCATGGAGAGTCTAAATTATCTTATTAAGAATTAAGAATTATAGCTTGCAAATAATATACAATCCCAATTATGTTGGTTCATTAAAACAAATTTTTAAAATCCTTTATCTGAGCAATACTTTTATTAAAACCTTTATACTTTCAGAGTTGGGGGAAAGAAGCAAGGGTGAAATCCAGCAGGTTCTGATAGGTTCTGGAGAACTGGTAGCGGAAATTTTGAGCAGTTCGGAGAATTGATAGCGGAAATTTTGACTAGTTCCTTCCCCTGGAGTGGGGAGGGAGTGGAGATTTTGCAATATTCTTCCTCCAGGTGTGGGGAAGTAATGGGGATTTTGCAGTATCCTTCTCTGGAGTGAGGAGGAAATGGAGATTTTGTAGTATTCTTCCCCTGCCATGCCCACCAAGCCATGCCATGCCATGCCACACCCACCACACCACACCCACAGAACCGCTAGTAAAAAAAATTTGGATTTCACCACTGGAAGGAAGCATTTTATTTTCAATGAATGCTAAGTGTAATTTGACACCAATCATTTAACAATGACATCTATTATCCAGTCTATAATCCCTATTTGAAATTAATTTTCCACTAAAAAAAATTCTACTTTTTTCCCGTACCATAAGAAGTTTTGTAACATCTTGATTCAGAATTTTGAAAAATTCAAAAGCTTGCATACACCTTTACATTATTTAGTTGATCCTAATTAAAGAATTATCCACCTATTAATTTTGTAGTTTATGTAATTATTGAGTATTTACAAATGATCCTGTTTGCAGTATAAAAGGGAAAGTGAAAAAAAATGAGTAGAATTTTCATTGAAAATGAAAATTACTAGCCCTAAAATGACAAAAAATAATTCAATGGGTCACACATTTGAGGAAGGTGAATTTAATATATTAAAAAAGCGAGAGAGGTATAAAGCAATTTTGCTTGTAATTACTATGTTTATCTATTATTAATTGCTAATTGCTATGTTTATCTATTATTTAACATTTATCATAAAGTTAGAGCTCAACATTCCTATAAAATAACAAGGCTGGTTATTTTTTTCAATTAATAGAAATGTTGTGCTCTAACTTTATGACAAATAATTGAAAAACATTGCAATTACAGACAAATTTGCTTTATACTGGGCTCATAAAAAAGTGCAAGTATAAAGATGAATATTATGTTTGAGTTGGTACTAATTGCATTTTGTTGCCGTCTGATTAGGCCTGTTGGTTTAAAATGCTGAGAAGGCCATTAAAAATTGGAAATTAATGAATAAGATATTTCTTTAAATCTTTAAAGTAATTATCCTTAATAATATCGCTTTGCGGCACCAGACATTACAATAATTATAGAGATACATTTCCTATTTTTGTTGTATAGTAAATATATCAAGAAGTAAAACATTTTTAATCCATTAAACAAAAACCTACTGGTCTTTAATGCAGATTCTGACAGATAATTACCACAGTAAGTAAAGTAAGCAGGCTGTGTTTCCCAGCATTTATTTATATTTAGGGCTACAAAAATCTACATGTTCATTGTTGAGAAAAAATGGTTAGACTTCTATAATACTTGTAATAGTAATAATATATTAAAATGTGCCATTCAACTCTGCCTTATCTCATTCATGCAACTACTGTAGATCTAGTCATCCTACAAAAAATGATCATCATATTTACCATAAATCTGCAAATTGTTGAAAAATACTGTACTTTTCAGAGTATAAAACGCACTTCTTCCCCCCAAAAGGGGGTGGAAATGTTGTGCATCTAATACACCAAATACAGCCTTTTTTGCTTCCCAAAGCCCCACGACTCCCATTTTTGAAAAAAATAGGCCCATTTTTTTGCAAAAATGGGGCGCACAGAGGCTCTGGGAGGCCTGCAGAGTGCTCCTGTGGGCTAAGGAGAGCAAAAACGCCTCATTTTTCACAAAAACGGGCCCATTTTTGCGAAAAATGGGGCACACAGAGGCTTTTGGAGGCCTGCAGAGTCTTCTGTGGCCCCATTTTTCACCCACCCACCGCTCAGATCTTCCTAGAGATGATAATGATAATGTAAAGCAGAATAATAATTTTCTTGATTGTGGCAGGGCAGCATTCTGAATCATTGCTAATATGTAGAAAAACATACATTGACATTAGGAGACAAATAAGATATTTTTCTGTATTTGTGTATTTACTGCATTTGTAAACTTAATCTAAAAGCAGCAAAGTAAAATAGCAAATCAAACTCAATAAATAAATAACAGTATATAAAACATTTACACAGTGGTTTAAAGCTGTTCAAGAAAGAAAAACCCTGAAGAATTGAATAAGCATCAAAGAAATTTTCTTTTTGTACCCATGAAATTTCCTCAAAAATCTAATCTAAAAAGTTATGACTGTGACAAAAAATAATCAAATTTAGAAATAATTGCTTTAATTTTGGTATGTTTTATTTTACTTTGAAATGTCTAGATGTTTTGACTTATGGTTTTGCTCAAAGTGTTGTCTAGTTGTTGACAGATAAAATATCGTTCTTATAATTTTTTACCTTTAAACTAGTCTTAGACTGGGAAAGGCACTTTTTACTGAAATAAAAATCTATCCTTCACAGTCTGTTGGTTCAGGTTTTTTTTCCATTGCTATCTTTTGGAAAGAATATTTTGGAAAAATTGAGATGTAATAATTGATGTCTGTTGTGACCTAGGCTTCCTGAGTCATTAAAACCTCTTTTATTGCAACAGCTGTGAATTATGTTCATTCACAGCTGAGTCCTAATTAGTTGCAAAAAGACCTTTGGGAGAAGTCCTTCGGGATAATCACCAACCTTTATCCCCCTTGACACGCTGCCAAAGACCTATTTGGCAAAGCCACATGGAGTGAAGAATCAAATAGAATCAAACAGAGATGCTGACTGGGAACAGAATTAACAACATTGCTTTCCTGCAAAGTGCCCATGTGCCTTTGTTCTTCTTTTAAGCCCTACGGGAGGAACTGATCATCTCTAGGCCTTACTCTGATTCGTCCCTTTAGTTTTAACTGTTCTTGCCTTCTGGCAGCTCTGCGCATGTGCACACTAGGAACAGGCGCCTCCTGTTCCTCTGCCTCTCTGATATCCAACTCTGGAGTCTGCTTATAACTTCCAGATGGTCCTGGCCCCATCTCTGCCTCCGACGCAGAGCCTTCATATTCCCCAGACTCCAGAACTGGCCCATGTCCCTCCCCAGCCTCCTCACTGTCCAACTCCACTGCCAGCTTCCCAGGCTGCTTGCGGATCACAACAATGTCTCTCTAGTTGTTGCTCAAGCAAAGCTTGTCACATACACATGAAATAGTGTTCCTTCATTATATATTTTACATTTATTTGAAATATGGAGATGTAGATTTTAGGTAGTGACATCATTTCAGAGAGGTCTATGTTAAATATGATGAAAAAGGCATAAACCTGCCTTTCAAATATTTGCATGTGATTTCATAACTCAAGTAAAACAGGAGTGGCCTTGATATTAGGATGCTGTTTTGCACAATTGATCAGTGTGTTGTCTCCTAGTGAATTATAGAAACATTGAGCTAAACCAAACATTGCAATGAAAATGAGCAGACAGGAGAATTATTAATAAGATGGAAATAAGATGGAAAATTCAGGAGAGCAAGTGGTGGTATTCAGCCGGTTTAGACTGGTTCAGGCAACCGGTAGTGGTGACCTGTGGGTGGGCCCGGGCCCGCCCCGGTGCTCTGCTGTCCTATTTAGCCACATTTTCTAAGCTGCGTGCATGCATACAAGCCATGCTTGTGAGTTAAGCGAGCATTTTTGGTGTGCGGCGAACCGGTGATAAAATTATGTGAAACCCATCTCTGAGGAGAGCTAAAATGTCTCTAATTTGTCCACAGTAGGTTGCAAAATTAAATTGTATTTTCCTATGCTTACTTCTGAATCTATAACAGCCTTTGTGCCAGCTAAACTTTTTTATAGAATGCAGTTTTATTCTAAGAAAACCAGATAAGAAAGCTAAATTTCTTGAAGTCATGTGCTTCCTGCACAACTGAGCTAGGCGTGACCATAAAGAAAATGTACATTATCTTCAATTTTTGAAACAGAAATGAGCTAATATTTCTGCTGGGGTGGGTGTGCTGTCTCACATTACAAACTGTGACATCTCCTTTGCTCAGCCCTCCTGCAGTTCTAATTTTGCTGGTGGTAGTTCTAAAATTAGAGGTGGAATTTCTTTCATTGTCTTTAGTATCTTGTTGAATTTGATAACCTTGCAGTTTTTGTCATCTAAATCATTAATCATGAAAACAAGACTGACCAGCAACTGTTCCATGCCATGTTTATCATGGACATCACACCAGGGAATTATTAGCCTCAAATCCCAAAGGTTCTTTTTCAGGAAGCAACTGGATTTTCTTGTTTTTTTCTTTTTCTTTCGCTTCTTATCCAAGAAGCTTCTTCAGCTCTGACAGGATAGTGGGAGATGGGGGGATTTATATTCCTTGTGCTTCACTTCCAAGAGCTTCAATGACCCTCTCAATGAATGCAAATTACCAGCTGTCTGCAAGGAATATAAATCCTCCCATTCCCCTGTTAGAGCTGAAGAAGCTTCTTGGATGAGAAGCAAAACTCTTCAAAAGAAAAAGCAAGTTTCAGTTGTCTCCTGAAAAAGCACTTTTGGGACAACTATGACCTGGATGACTGAGAATCTCTACAAACTATAAGCCTTAAGGATAAACTTTCAACTAGGGGCCTGATACTTTTCCTATTTTCCATATACTTCTGTTTATTTTTTTAAAGTTATTACCCTGTTTCCCCGAAAATAAGTCGTCCCCTGATAATAAGCCCAATCGGGTTTTTGAGCTCATGTGCTAAGATAAACCTTCACCTGAAAATAAGCCCTCCCTGAAAATATATAAACGCAGAGCTGGAAATCAGGTAAGATGGCAAGAGAAGCCCCATCTTACTCCATGCACCCCAAAATAATAAGACCTCCCCAAAAATAAGGCCAAGCGCTTATTTCGGGGTTCAAAAATATTAGTCAGGGTCTTATTTTTGGGGAAACATGGTATATATTTTGGTTTTATATTTTTTTAGTCCCAAAGGCTAGGGTGGAATTATTATTTATATATATATATATATATATGTGTGTGTGTGTGTGTGTGTGTGTGTGTGTGTGTGTGTGTGTACAGCATTATTAAAATCATGCATTATTTATATCTACATATGCATGTGTGTGTGTATGTATATAATATAAATTATATATATAGATAATTTATATTATATACGTATAATTATAATATATATTATATATATATAATTTAGATATAATGCATGATTTAAATAATGCTGTTTTTCCTCACCATTTCTAATATATTATTTAACATACAGACTAGTGACATTTGAGGCCATGAGACCAGATACTACTGTCTTGGCTCTCAAATAAAAACAAAGGGACTCTATGATTTTTTTTTAATGCCATTTGTTTTCAGATTTTTAAGTTTTCTTTCTTGTGAAAGAGGCACCTGTTTTTTGTTTTGTTTTTTAGTCCTAGGACCGTGATAGCGAACTTATGGCATGGGTGCCAGCTGTGGCACGTGGAGCCATATTGGTGGGCACCCGAGCTCAGCACCAGCACACGTGTGCGTGCTAGCCAGCTGATTTTTGGGCCTTCTGATTTGTTTTATAATTATCTAAGAATTGCTTGATTGCAAAAACTTCCAGCATACGTATACACACACACACACACACACACAAACACTTATTCAAGTGTGTTATTTTTGAAATATATTGATAGTATTGGACTGCTTAAGGAGCAGTCCAATACTATGTGAAGAAAATATTGTGCCCTAAATGAATACATACAGAGTTATTATAACATAATTGTACATAGCAAAAATTATTTCATACAAGGTAAGCTTTGTTTAATTAATATTAGTTAATTATGGGATTTGGGGCTTAGGAGAACATTTTTATTTCTGCATAACATGAACCTCTAAATGTTGAATGAGGATCAATAATAATATACATTTTTACAGTTTCATATTTTGATGAAAATACAGTTGCCTTCAAGGCATCTTTCTGATCTAAAATCCACAATAAAGGGCTGCCCACTAGATGTCAATTTCTCAGTTACTTCTTCACAGTGTATACTGTGCTCAGTTCATAAATTGGTGAAATGAACTGATTATACCAAGGACAAAGACTGATTACAAATGGTAACAACATATTTCTCATTAAGGAAACAAAGATGCTCATTACAATTTTTAAATATGAAATAATGGTCCAAGCATACCAGATCCTATCTTTAAAAGTTCAAATTTCACAATTAATCTATTCCTACAAGTTAGTTATAAAATGCTTATGCATTATATCCAGGGCTGAATCAGTGTGTAATTATCTGAATGCAAGATTTTACGCATGAGATAATTGAAGTGCTAAAGGCTGTCTTCACAATATAGGCCATGGTAGATGAACCAATTAACTTCCTATTTTGCTATTTATATTCCAAGTAACATGCCTTACATGTCTTTAAGCAACTTTAAGTAATTACATATTTATCTTCTTTCTCTGCAATGGCAGCACCTGCAGGCTAAGGAGGTCTAGGATTGGAATCTAAGCAGGATTGGCACCAATTATTTCATGGATGGAAGACCTCCAGAAAACACCATGCTTTAGGCTAGTCTGTGTAATTAAAGTAAAAAAAAAACATTGTAAAAGAAGTAAATGGCAAGCCACTTCCATAATATTACCAAGAACATGATACGGCTTGCCCACAAAGTTATTATTTATTTGACTTGTATGGCTGTCCACTTTGGTACGTACCTGTAGCTGTGAACAATCTTAAAATAAATGATGAACCGATTCACTCTGATGGGTAGTCATTCTTAGCTGCAAAGCTCTAATGTTTCCCCTTCCTTTACAAATAATTCCCCCCCCTTTTTTTTTTCCTGATAGTTATGATAAAAGTCATCTATTCATAGATGGGGGAAAAAATGATGTATCTGTGGGATGACACTAGATTCTCCTTGCTCAAGTTTTAAAAGGGGGAAGGAGAAAGTAATTATGAAATTTTTATTCTTTTAAGCCTGCTGCAGCTTCTTGTCATTCATGGATATAGCAGAAGACCTGAGAAACTAAAGAAAGAATTGGGGTGAATTTCAGGTATGCAATCATTTACAAGGTTCAGAGAGACCATTTACTCAGAACTCAATAGACTATACTGTGTTTGATTTTTACCCCTTTGTTTTTAAATAAAAAGGAAAAATCCTTTCAGGTCAAGTTCATTTTCTCCCTTCCCTTCCTTTCCCTTCCCTTCCCTTCCCTTCCCTTCCCTTCCCTTCTTCCTTTCCTCAGTCTGGACTTCCCTGATGGTCCTTCATTCAGTAAGACTGATCTATTACACTTAGTGGTGATATTCAGCCGGTTATATCCAGTTTGGGTGAACAGGTAGCGGCGGCTGTGGGAGGCTCTGCCCACCCTCCCGTACCTCACCATGTCCCATTTTTGACACTCTGCCCATGAACAGAAGGTCCTTCTACGCATGTGTGCCCACTCACATTTGCGAACCAGTAGCGAAGGTAAGTGAATACTACCCTGATTAAACTGTTAATAAAACATTGGGGTGGAGATTTTTATCAAATCTCTTTATCAGTATTTTTTTTCCTGCACAGTATATTTTTATCTAGATGTACATTCATTCAAATTTGCGATTTTCACCGGAAATCTGAAATGGTGTAAACCAGACATAGGCATTTAATCTCATCTAAAAGAGATCTATGTGTGAAATTAGATCAGTTGTGTAAATATATAGTTTACCCTAATCAAATGATGCCTCTAATTGGATATCTATACATATAAAAGCTGTGAAGCCAACTTAGTCTTAAAATGAACTTTAAAATGATTTTTCATTGCACCTAGGAGAAAGCTCTTGTTTTACATAATAAGGAGTCAGACATTTTCCCTCAGCGATAAGTGTGTCTGTGGCCTGCTGTCATGCGAATCAAATAAGATCTGCCTATCAGCCAATTCCTAAGCGCCTCCAGGGCACTGAAGCTTAGAGGTTATCAGAGAAGCCCAGAAAGGAGCTTTACAGAACTATAGCAAAATCCCCCACAAGAGTAAATAGCAGTTATCAATGATCTGGAAGAAAATACAAAATTACTACTGAAAAGATTTGTACATGAGTCAAAGATTGGCAGAGTGGAAAAATGTGTACTCTTCATTTAATATAACTATTGGGGTTATTATGTGAACAGTCATATTAATAAAGATAAATATAATGTCATGGAAAGACCATAGACTCAACCCAATAACACTGAACCAGGAAAACTAAAATTTATCCTCTATAAAAAGAAACAAATGTGTTTTTTTTAAAAAAAACAACATTTCAGATATATAGAGGGGGGAAAAGATAAGCAAACACAACTTAGCTCAAAACCAGATAAAACATCAATAATTGCAACATAAGCCCTCAAATGTGAATCATCTAAAGATACTATAGTTATTTAATAATGATATTATTCTGGCAATACTGTTTCTGATATTAATTAAAATGATAGGATGAACCCCAAATCAAATACAGTATTTTATATTCTTAGACTTCAGTTCTATGAATTTTGTATGCCACAGATTAGATTTACCTTTTGATTTGTGTAATATTTTTTTTTAATTTGATTTATATGCCGCCCTTCTCCGGAGACTCAGGGCAGTTTACAATGCATTAAGCAATAGCCTTCATACTTTTGTATATTTTACAAAGTCAGCTTATTGCCCCCCACAAACTGGGTACTCAATTTATCTACCTTAGAAAGGATGGAAGGCTGAGTCAACCTTGAGCCTGCTGAGTCAACCTTGAGCCTGGTGAGCCTGGTGAGATTGTAATTTAACTCCAGACAGCTGGAGTTAAATTACAATGCATTAGTCTGTTGAGCTATCCAGGCTCTAATTATTGTGCGACAAGGTCATTCGTTATAAAAATTATGTAAATCCCTGCAATGCCTTACTCTTCAATGGAATTCAATCCCTCTGCCATTAAAATAAGGTTTCACAGCAAAGTCTGTCAACATAAGTAGAATTGGTCAACATCACTCTGCAAATGAAGGGCCTGATTTATTGTGTTATTATTTCAATTTTAAGTTAATATTATTATTAATAGGTTGACTGAATTTCAGATACTCTTACGATGGTGGTGATAACAAACAACAACAATAATAAATTAATAATAATAATAATTTGCAAATTGAAGTTGAGTGACTATTGGGGAAGAAAACAATGGTTGTACCAATGGTAATAGGAGCAATACCCAAAGGACAGCCTAGATCAGGGATCTGCAACCTTAAACACTCAAGAGCCATTTGGACCCATTTTCCATAGGAAAAAAAAAAAACACTGGGACCCACAAAACCTGGGTGGGCATGGCCAACTCCACGTCACAGCTTTAGTGCCCTGTCGGCTGAATCCACCACTTGTCGTATCTCTTGCTGGGTCTCGCTGGCACTTCTTCCGGCCCTTGTTGGTGTTGTGCTTACCTCAATCGCTCAGGGAGATGCACGACTTGCTCTCTGCCCCAAGACACTGGCCCAGCCCAGCTGCAGCCAACATCACTGCTGTTGTTACTTCCATAGCCTGCCCGTTGTGCTTCACAATGGGGGAGACAGCGTCCTCTCCTCCTCTTGGAGCCCATTATGATGTGGACCATTGGCCACAGCCAGGCCAGAAGAAGCACCCGCAAGATGAAGAATACAGGGGTGCTTTGTTACCACTCTGGAATATGGATGGGTCTCCATCCCCTGCCATCACCCTTACCTTCTCAGGCCAGGCAAGGAGTGACTGGGAGGGGAGGGTGAAGTGCAGGGCCAGCCAGTGGTGGGTTCAGCCGACAGGGAGCCACAGCAGGGGGGACAAAAGAGCTGCTTGCAGCTCCGGAGCCACAGGTTGCCAACACCCAGCCTAAATACATGGACATTTTGAACTTATTAGATCTGAATATCCTGACTTTGCAAAAAATTGGAATTCAGACTATACTCAGACACTACCTTGAGAGCTCTTAGGTCCTTGGTTAGGACTTGAATTGTTTACCAGGCCCGGACTGTGAATCAAATTGAAAATTAAATCTTAAATAATAATACTAGTTTCATATTACTACAGTTTACTGATTCTGTGTCAGTGGTGAACTCTATCTGGCTTTAAATACAGTATGCATAATTATGGGAATGTAGGAGAAGAAACAGAGTTTGTGGCTGGAATGGAAAGAGGGGAAAGTCTGGAGTCTTTACGTTGCCATAAGCAATCTAAGTACAGCTCTCTTTGAATTCTGTAAATTCTTATCTAATGCCAATTTAGTCCTGACCATTAATTCACTAGATTCCTGTGTAAAGGCTTGAGCAATCTCCTTAACTGGAACTTAATGTGTGATCCTGATTCTTTGTTCTTGGTAGGGAACTATGCAGGGGTGAAATCCAGCAGGTTCTAACAGGTTCTGGAGAACTGGTAGCGGAAATTTTTGGAGAACCGGCAAATACCACCTCTGGCTGGCCCCAGAATGAGGTGGGAATGGAGAATTTGCAATATCCTCCCCCTGCCATGCCCACCAAGCTACGCCCACAGAATTGGTAGGGAAAAATTTTGAATTTCACCCCTGGAACTACGAATATTTTCTCTTTTCAGATTATAATTCTTATGAAAGGGGTCTTTGGTGCTCTCAGAAAGCACCAAGGACCCCTCATTTCAACCCTGAGCTACAAATATTCTCCTTGTAATTCTTATCCTATAAAGACGGTGAATCTCATGAAATCCTTTATCAAATACTTACCAAAGGTTATGCACAGAGAGAAACACAGACAGACAGACAGACAGACAGACAGACAGACAGAGAAACACACAGGGGAAAGCAAGCTAGATGTATTAGGTTTGAAATATTCCATTTTTGTGGCCCCAGAACTCCAAGAAGTTATAGTATAAAAACTAAGATGCAGAAACAAATGTTTTCAGATGTCAGGGTTCCAAGTAATATACCCATAGCAAAGAGAACTCTGAGGTAGGTAGACTCCTCAAATAATGATTTTATTGGATATATCACATTGGAACTATCTTGTGAAAGCCAACTCTGAATGTTGCTGCAATTTTCACCTAATTAAAAGTAAAACTTTTTCCCCTTTCCCAAACATGGTCCAGTTACATGGTCCAATCAAAGTGCTGTCTGGTTGCCTTCAGTAACTTCACTCTTCCTCTCTCCGGCCACCTGTGGGAATGTTCTTGGTTCCCAGGAGAAAGTAGTATTTTGTTTTGGCTACAACCCCAGCTATTTCTATTCCTCCCTCCCTATCCCTTAGCTGCAGTGTGGCAACACTGAAGCTTCAAAATGGCCTCGGTCAGGTCAATTTCAGGGTTGACATTAGCATTCTGATGGAAATGCTTCAGAAATCCTTTCCCTGCTCATTCCTGTGAGATCATCCTGTCATTGCCCCATCGATTGCAATCTAAGACAAGCTCCTCAAATTATGTTAAAGTATGATTTATAGCTGATTAAACATTACCTGCTTTGCTGTATAAGTTAAGCTTACAGCATTTCTTAATGAATAGTAAGTAGATTATTGGGATGAGAGACAGGTTAGTATTAATTTTCCAGGCATGTACTCGTGTTTGCAATGTAATGTACATATCACAGCAGATTAAGCAAAGTGAAATATATAATTCAGATGCTGTATGAAAAATGGATAAATGTTGTGATTTTTAAAAAATGTATTTCAATGTTATATTAGTTATTGTGATCCTGTGCATTTAACACAACATTATCAGTAAATTGTCAGATGAAAGATGGAAAAAAAATCATAATTACAGAAACGAGGGGTGGGGGAGAGGGAGACAGAGTGTGAGAGAGAATTGGAAAGGGAGGGAGGGAGAGGGAGAGGAAGGGAGGGAGGGAGAGAGGTAGGTGAAGAGGGAGAGGAAGTGGAGAGGGAAAGAGAGAGGGAGAGGGAGAGCGAGCGATGTGATTTCCTTGTATTGCTAACTAGTCAGTGAAACAGATGGCTAAGTTTTTAATTGAAAGGATTGAGCCCTTTTGAAAACAGTGTTCCGGAAATTGCCAGTGTAACAGCTGTTACAGAAAAGGGGGTCGGGATTAGGAGACCATCCCTGCTAGTGTATCATGGTGGGTACAAGAATCATCTTTGATTCCATGTGCATTCAGAGATTGAAAAAATTTAAAGACTGCTGGGAAGTATCTCCAGCTAACTTCAAACTAGTCTATGTTTTGTTTTGTTTTTTAGGAATATTTTGGCAATGCTTAAAAAGGAACATAACTTTAAAAGATTTGTTAGCTTAGGCAAGCATTCTGTTTAATCAAGTTTTCTAACTTCTGTAGTGGCACCCAGATGGTACTTCACGAAACCCCAAATATAATAGACTAAAGCAACAGCCTCTTGCACAACAGCACTCTGGCAGTTAATAAATATTACTGTTTTTTTTTTTTTCCTGAGCCTAGAAGTTGCAATAGTTATAACTTAACAGTACGTCCTTCTTGTCAGCCTATTATTGCTCATTAGCGGTGAAAGCAAACACAGTGAAGCCCTATGCTTTCATCTGCAGTTGCTAGATTCATTCCTTTCTCTTCCCACCACCAATCGCCCAGAATCCACTGGGAACAGGTTCTCCTAGAAATGTTTTTATTTTTTAAAATAAAATCAATTGGTACGTTTCAAGCACACAATACATATTTAAATAAACCCGCTCTAGAGGAGCTTTTTTTTCCTTTTTTTTTTTTTTTTTTGTCTTCCCATTCTCCGCCTGCTTGTTTCATCCTTCTTCTTTGCTGGATTTGGTCCATCTGGCTTCTCAGACATCGCCGGCATCTCCTTTTGGCTTTCAAGCCTCCTGCTGATTCTCTGCACAATTCAGTCCCTGGTAAAGCTGCCAGCTTCTGTATCTTTCATTGCTTGAGCGTTGCCAACTAAGACTCATTATTCCCTTACAACCTCACAGTTCTTTCATGTTTCTTCTGCATGGTTCCCCCCACCCCATCTTTTGCTTATTCATGAGTAGTTGCCCACACACATGTTCTGTGTTACAGAAGACTACCAATCCTGCCTCTTTAGTTCTATATCTTTGGACACCCCATACTAGATTAAGCTTTTCTTTTCTTTTTTTTTCTCCCCGATCAGGGAAAATCTAACCTTCTCTTCATTTCTCTGGACAGCTCATTTATTTTATTTTATTTTATTTATTTGTCAAGCATGTATAAGATAATAGATATAAGTAGAAACATGATTATGAATACAGGAAATGAGTATGAATAAATGGAGACAGTAGGACAAGGACGGTAGGCATGTTGATGCGCTTATTTATTTATTTATTTATTTATTTGCCAATAAGTATAAGAAAACAAGTAACAGTAGAGACATAGACATGGACACATGGCAAAAAAACCTGGCGCAAATAAAAGGATATAAATAGGCAAAACATAGCCATAAACACATAGAATGATTACATATAAATGGGGACAGTAGGACAGGGACAGAAGGCATGTTGGTGCACTTATGCACACCCCCTTAGGGACCTCTTAAGAAACATGAAAGGTCCATGGTAGACAATTTACGGTAAAAGGTATGGGGATTAGAGAGACTAACATACACGCCCCTTACAGACTTATGCACACCCCTTACAGACCTCTTAGGAATGGGATGAGGTCAACAGTAGACAGTCTAAAGTTCAAGTTATGGGGGCTTGGGGATGTAACCACAGTCAGGTCGTGCATTCCAAGCATTGACCACTCTGTTGCTGAAGTTGTATTTTCTGCAATTGAGTTTGGCCTGGTTTACCTTACGTTTGTATCTATTGTGTGCTCATGTATTATTGCAGTTGAAGCTGAAGAAGTCATTGCCAGGTAGGACATTGTAGCAGATAATTTTGTGTACTACGTTTAGGTCAGACTGAAGGCGACATAGTTCTAAGTTGTCTAAGCCCCAAATTTCAAGCCTGGTGGCATAAGGTATTCTGTTGTGCGCAGAGGAGTGGAGGAGTCTTCTCGTGAAATATCTTTGGACTCGCTCAATTGTGTTACTGCCTGATATGCAATGCGGGTCCCAGACAGATGGGCTGTATTTGAGAATTGGTATAGCAAAGGTTTTGTATGCCCTAGTTTGCAATATGCTTTTGATGCCTTTTCTGTGTCTTCTTTGTTTTGTTTTTGATTTTGTGGTGCTTGTTTGAAGATGCTTAATTTTAATTTCCTTGATTGGCTACCATTTTAACAGCAGACATAGTTTATCTCTCTTCATCTGATCTACCTGATTTCTCCGAGTTTCTTATCTCATCAGTTGTAATATGATGCACATCAAGATGGTTGGCCCCTAGATTTTAGCTACCTTATTTTCATGAGCCGTGGTGGTGCAGCAGTTAGAGTGCAGTACTGCAGGCTAGATCAGTTCTGCTGATCACCAGCTGCCAGCAGTTTGGCAGATCAAATCTCATCAGGCTCAAGGTTGACTCAGCCTTCCATCCTTCCAAGGTTGGTAAAATGAGGACTCAGATTGTTGGGAGCCAGATGCTGACTCTGTAAACAGCTTAGAGAGGGCTGTAAAGCACTATGAAGAGGTGTATATAAGTCTAAGTGCTATTACTATAGCAAATTTCTACCAATTTGAATCAATTTGAATATTTCTTAACTCTACTGTATCCTTTTAGGTTGAATTATGATTATCTTCTTAACTTTACTGTGGTGTCAGGGTGTTATCTTCTGTTTGGTGTCTTGCCAGCATCCTGCCATAAAAAGTCAGGGCGGATGGGGAAGAGGGGGACAAATGGGCAATAAAATACATATGGGAATATGATAGTAAATAGGGAGGGGGGATTGATAGTTTGACTAAGACAGAGATGCTTGTTGCCATTCTTCAAGGTCATGCATCCTGAAAGTGGAATGTGGATTGCTCTCAAAATTTCAGTGATTCTCAAAACACTTGCTGAAGACAAACTGGTCAAGGGAGGAAGGCTGGGATAAGGGGAAAAAATGTAACTTGCATATGGGAATCTTAGTTCTAGCCTGACTTTACTGCAGCCAGCAACCTAAAAGAACCTATCACTTCACCCAAATAGAGTCAAGGATCTTTCTTTCCTAAGGGATCTGACTGGAGCAGGTCTGACATGCAGTCATTAACCAGAAGAGAATTGGTATTAAATATTCAGAATATGCAAAACTAAATTGATATTGTCAGGATGGATAAGAAAACTACATTCTGATAAACATTTTGGCTAAAAGACAATATAAAATCTCAGTATCCTAAACAGCTTGCTCAGGCTACACATATACAATAAATCATGACATTTAAAATTGTTCAGATTTTCAATTGGATTCAAGTTTTGGTTCTGGCTATCCATTCCAAAATTTTTATCTTCTTCTGGTGAAACTTTTTTGGTTAATTTGGACCTATGTTTGGGTGACTGCTGCATTGAAAGGTCAAAATCGTCTTTATTTTCAGGGCTTTAGCAGATGACTGAAGGTTTTCTGCCAAAACTGATAGATTTTTGGAGCTGTTTATAATCCCTTCCACCTTGGAAGTGCCAGTTCCATCTAAAGAAAAGCATCTCCAAACCTTAATGCTGCCACCATCATGCTTCTGTATAGGTATGGAGTACTGTCGATGATGCACAGTATTGTTTTTGCTCTAAACATACTTTTGGGAATTATGGCCAAAAAGTTCAACCTTGATCTCATCAGACCGTAAAACATTTTCTCACATGTTTTTGCCAAACTTGATGTAACTTTTGGAAAATGTAGCTGGGCTTGGATGTTTTCTTTGTAAGAAAAGTCATGCCACCCTACTCCATATAAAGAATAAAGGAAATTGTTGTCACATGTAGTTCACAATCAGTGAACTACAGTTCATTTAATGTTAAAGGTAAAGGTAAAGATTCCCCTCGCACATATGTGCCAGTCGTTCCTGACTCTAGGGGGTGGTGCTCATCTCTGTTTCAGAGCCAAAGAGCAATGCTGTCCGAAGATGTCTCTGCGGTCATGTGGCCAGAATAACTAAACACCAAAGGCACACAAAACACTGTTAACTTCCCAAAGGTGGTCCCTATTTTTCTACTTGCATTTTTTATGTGCTTTTGAACTGCTAGGTTGGCAGAAATGTTTAATGTTACTGTAGGCCTGTTCGCAGCCTCTAGCATCTGCTTACTTGTCCACTTTTTGACGACTGTCTTCACTGTATTTCGGGATATATCCAATGCCTTGGAATATTATTTTTTTTGTACCTTTCTGACTGATACCTTCCAACAATGCAATTTCTTTGATTCTTTATAAGCTCTTTGCAGACATGCCCTTTGCTGTAAGAATCATCTGAGTAAATGCCAGAAAAATCCGACCAGAACACCTGCATTTTATATGTGTTTGGGCAATCACTTAACGGCAGGTGTTTTCCAATTACTATTTAACATCATTTTAAATTTGATTGGTTAATTCTGAACACAATCACATCCCTACTTCAGTGGTGGTATTCAGCTGGTTCTATCTGGTTTGGGCAAACCGGTAGTGGCGGATGCAGGAGGCTCTGCCTACCTGCCTGGACATGATCACGTCCCGTTTTCGACACTCTGCACATGCACGGGAGGCCCTGTGCATGCATGGAGCTGGCACTTGTGCTCACATTTGTGAACCGGTAGCAAAGGCAAGTGATGTAACCATAGTATTGTAAGTTTTTTGTGAGATACAAACTGAGTCAGTCACTGGGACCAGAGGTTTAATCTTCCAAGCTTTCTGACTTATGCTGGTGTAAGTCACCCCTCCCCCAAAGATTTCAGTTTGTTTTTCAAATGAATTGTAGAGCTTATATATTATATAAAAGGTAGGAAAAAATGTTGATTTATTTATTTTGGTCTGGATTTTTTAAAAACTCAAAAAACTAACATTTTATTAGGTGTGTGTGTGTGTGTGTGTGTTTATATCCACTGTAGTCTCTCACTCTTTTTTTCTTTTTCTCTTTCTTTCTCTTTCTCTCTCTTTCTCTCTCTCTCTCTCTCACACACACACACACCAGTTTGGACGAGCCAATAGCGGTGACGATATGATGTCACCAAACCGATTCTGCCCCCCCTGCCCCATCTACCCCCTGCATTATTTTTACCTTTTATTTGGCCCCACCCCCCCAATCTATTGCTGTCTCCTGAGTCTCAGTTATCGGCTAGAGGGAAAAAAACTGTTTAAACTCTTGCCGCGGGGCTTCAAAGGGCCGCCCTACAGCTGATCAGGGTTAAAAGAAAACAAATGAGTAGACCTGTGCTTGCAAAAATAAATTGGTAGACCAGTGCCTGCAAAAATAAATGGGTAGACCAGTGGCTCCAAAAACAAAATGAGTAGACCGATACAGCTCTGCAAGCAGTTAAAAGCCTGGTAGACCAGTACCTCTGCTAAATCCTAAAGAATTGTCACATGACCATCAAGCCACGCCCACAGAACCGGTAGTAAAAAAAATTAGGATCCACACACACAAACACACACACAGAGACACACACACACACACAAAGGCAGGTTCAATTGTTCTTAATTCCTCTTTGCCCAATTTTGCATGGCATTTTTGTGTGTTATTTGAGGATTGATGATTTTAGAAAGTAAAAAATACTTATACTATCATCCATCCTTTTCTTGGTTGAATCTTAGGTAAGGAAATAAAATATCTTTGATTTATCTCTATTTTGTCACTGTGTATTACATGTATCTACACACACACACACACACACACACACACATTTATTTCATGGTGTATGTATGTATGATTGCCATTGCGCATTGTCTAATTTCTATCATCTGTAATACTAAGGTTTCTCCATCCTTGATCTATTCCTTGATATTTATAATTTCTATTTTGCAGGTCCCATCTTAAATATATTCTAATTTACAAAAGTCATTTCCATGTAAGCCAGTTCCATGTAAAGCTGCAGTTTTGAACACCAATTATTTCTACCAAAGCATTTCCAAAACTAAAATCTGACTATTGTACCTATACGTTTAATTAAATATTTCATTTTATTTACTCAAAAATCATTGATGGAACTGGAAAACTTTCGTGTATTTATTTCTGCATTTAAACTAAACTACTCAGAACCTGTAAAAACCTGTTAAGAGTTACAGTTATGGACAGGTTTCAAAGTGGTTTTCCAGAATGCTGTAATTAGTAAATTGTCAATAATTTTTTTCTAGCAACTTCTCTAATAAAGTCTAAGATTTGGACTAGTGTTTGGCCACTGTAGGATCTGCAAAATATCAACATTTCTCCTAGTGCCCTAAGCAGCTGATTTATATCATTTAAACTTACTGTTTGAATTTGACAAGGCATATGATTAATATAGTATTCCTTTGAACATGGAAGTGGGTCTGCTGGAGTGGAAGTTGTTTCTGCTCTGTTAATTTATGTAGATAGTTTTATTAACATATAAGCATATTTTTCAGGAAAAGAAAATATCAATCATAACTGAAACATATATTCACGTTTATAGTGTAAATATGAAAAAAAAGTGCTAAGTCATTCCAGTTACAGAAATAAAACCACAAGCTTTTCTTTGTCTCCCCCCAAATACTGATACTTTTATATAAAAGTGTTAGTCATAGCACTGTAGTATTGATTTCTTAATGCAAAGCTTAACTTGCTGCAATGCTATAAAGATAGTACTGCTAAGGTCTTGCAATATCAATATTCATTTATTTTTATTGATCTTCTTTCCGCTTGTAAATTCAGAGCTTAGCATTAATATGAAATGACAGACGGCTTCAATTTTTTTGAAAATAAAAGTCGACCTAATATGCTAAGCTGTTTACTAAGGTTGTAAGCAACAACAGCAAAAGAAACCCTGCTCATATTTACTATTTTTTTTTAATCTCATCCCAATTTCTTTGTTAGTCATGTATATTGCAAGCATAAATAGTTGTACCAGATGGTAAGACATTAAACACAATGAATAATGCATCTCAGATTATTCGTGTATATGCCAGACGTGGCAGACCAGTTCTAGAGAACCGGTAGCGGACATTTTGAGTAGTTCAGAGAACCGGTAAATACCACCTCTGACTGTCCCTGCCCCCATCTATTCTCTGCCTCCCAAGTCCCAGCTGACCGGAAGAAAATGCAGTAACCTTCCCCCGGAGTGGGGAGGGAATAGAGATTTTACAGGATCCTTTCCCTGCCATGCCCACCAAGCCACGCTCACCAAGCCATGGCACGCCCAACAAGCCATGCCCACAGAACCGGTAGTAAAAAAAATTGAATCCCACCACTGGTATATGCATGTGTGTGGACACATGTGAATGCACACACACACACACATTTCGCAAGGCTGCTAATGACTTTGCTTTCCTCCCTTTTAAATCAATCCAGTCCAGAGGTCTTCAAACTTGGCAGCTTTAAGACTTTGTGGACTTCAACTCCCAGAATTCTCCAGCCAGTTTGAGGACCCCTGATCCAGTCCAATGCCACACATACATGGCCTTATCTCCATTACAACTGGAAGTTATAGATCAGTTTTTCTCAACCTTGGAAGCTTGAAGATGGGTGGACTTCAACTCCCAGAATTGAAGTCCACCCATCTTCAAGCTACCAAGGTTGAGAAACACTGTTCTAGATGAAGTTTACTAAACTTCTTGTGAAGAGAAAGTTTGTGAACGCCAAATCCTAAACATGGGTTCAAGTAGGAGGTGATTTGTAATTTACCCAAAAGCTCTGGATTTTTTGTTTGTTTCTTTGTTTTGTTTATTGGCATGGAAAACACAAGTGGCTTAGAAATAAAACTGAGTGAAAGATAACCATTATATGAGGTTGTAATTCAGATTGCCTGTTGCTTTCCAAACCTAGGACAGTCTTTAATTCCGAATCTAACAAATTAGTTTTATGAATTTCCCAATGTTGCTCATAAATATATTCTAATTTCATGTTGAAACTATGATAAAGTACGCTGATATCTACCTCTAACTTGGATATATTCCCTCGAAGGAGATGACAAAGAGAACATACAGTCTAAAACACTGACACAGACAGTTATTTTTATATTTATTAAACAGCAGGCATAAACCTTAATCAAAACAGTTCCCTAGGCTTTGAGAATATATATATTTGATTACTAAACCACAATTATACAAGAGTATAATAAGTCATTTTCACATAGCTGTTTGTTAAAAAAAACTTATTATCTATAAATATGGAAAACTACTTATGTTGTGCCAACATAGCATCTATTACTCTGCTAACTTTCTGATTTAAACATTTCAGATTTTGGAGGCATAAATTCTACCATTTATAGATTTGGATTTTAAAATCTGTTGCAATCTTAAGACATCTCAATTTTTATTCTCTTTTAGTACCATCAATAATATCCTTCTTTCGTATTTTTGAAATTCACTTCTAGCAATAATGACATGTGATCTCAAAGAGCCATTTAGAGACAGTGGCAGCCACAAAAAAGACTGACACAATGGGGTGGGGGGGGGGAGGAAAAATAAAAGGGTGGTAGGGAGAAGCAATTGACAGCATTAATTTATTTGCCAGCTAAAACACTCAATTTTATCCATTAACATCTCAAATTGGGAAAACAGATTGTAAATGTGATTCCCCCTGCCATAAAAAAAGACTGCATTTCTTTCCCATATCAATCTTTTATTGAGTGCTACTTAGGTAACTTTCTGGGTTACCCACGGTATGAGCCATGGTGGCACAGTGGTCAGAGTGCAGTACTGCAGGCTACTTCTGCTGCCTGCCAGCTGCCTGCCATTTGGCAGTTCAAATCTCACCAGGCTCAAGGTTGACTCAGCCTTCCATCCTTCCAAGATGGGTAAAATGAAAACCCAGATTGTTGGGGGCATTAGACTGACTCTGTAAACCGCTTAGAGAGAGCTGTAAAGCACTATGAGGCGGTATATAAGTCTAAGTGCTATTGCTAAACAGGATATTTCCAACTTTGCTTAAATGACAAAGTAGGTTTTTCTAGGTGTCATTAGCAGCCTAGAAATGTATTCATCCTATCAGTGAATACATTTCATTTGCCTGGATGTTGACTACAATAATTATGGTGATTAATATTCCACTCTGTGTGTGTGCAAAAGCCCTGTAAAATGGCTACAAAATGACTCAACAATGTTATAAAAAGGAGACACAGCTAAACAGAAACTTTTCATCCAAATAAAAGATAAAAAATAGATGCTGAAGCATGCATTAAAATTGCAAGGTTCTGAACAGTAGCCTTAGGCAGATAATTATAGCTGGAGTGATGGGAACAGACCACAGAAAAACCATCTCTATCAAAAATAAATAAATAAATAAATAAAAATCAATGATATACCGCAACATATCAGTTGAGTTGTACAGACAGCTTTTGAATATTGAAGACAGCAAAGTGCAAATGTGCAAATAGGATGCTTTGTAATGATCCCAAACTATGAACAATCAATTTAAAAAATGTAAGAAATGCACTTAATCATAAATCCTTGCTTCTTTCATTCATTTTATTTATTTATCAAATTAATGAAGTGCTAAGCAAAACATTTTGTTTTCTATGTGTTGTTTTCAGCGGTGGGATTCCAAATTTTTTACTACCGGTTCTGTGGGCATGGCTTTGTGGGTGTGGCATGGCTTTGTGGGTGTGGCTTCATTGGCATGGCAGGAGAAAGATACTGTAAAATCTCTATTCCCACCCCACTCCAGGGGAAGGATACTATAAAATCTCCATTCCCTCCGAACTCCAGGGGAAGGTTACTGCAAAATCCCCATTTCCTCCTGATCAGCTGGGACTCAGGAGGCAGAGAATAGATGGAGGCGGGGCCAGTCTGAGGTGGTATTTACTGGTTCTCTGAACTACTCAAAATTTCCGATACCGGTTCTCCAGAACTGGTCAGAAGCTGCTGAATATCACTTCTAGTTGTTCTATTTTACCGGAGTGTTAAGTTTATTACCAATAAGCATGGTGGCCTTTGTACAGAGGTCTTCAAACTTGGCAGCTATAAGACTTGTGGACTTCAACTCCCAGAATTCTCCAGTCAGCATAGCTGGCTGGAGAATTCTGGGAGTTGAAGTCCACAAGTCTTAAACCTGCCAAGTTTGAAGACCTCTGCCTTTGAAGCTGGTAGCCATTCATGCACACTTTGACAAGATATAATAGGTGTTTGTGAAAAGAAATGTATATTTATTGCTTTGGAGACAATACAGATACCAATGAATCTTCCCATTAGCTTGTTTATTTGTTTGTTTTGTATCTTCCCACTTGGAAAAAAAAGGTTTTCTGAAGTTGTATAGAATGTATTTATACTTCTCAATCATTTTTAAAGGCACTGGAGAAACTCATAGTAAAGTATTGAAATCCTTCCATCAGCATTGCTTTGGCAACAAAAACAAAACTCCCAAAAAGAAAAACTTATACAAACATAGCTGCTGTATACAGTAAAAACTGTATCAGATTTTCAGCACAGTTCTTCTTGGATCAAGACTGCAAAGTGTTTGCTGTGGCTTATTGGGAAAGGGAAGAATAGTATTTTCATAATCATGAAATTGACCATGAACTAATGTCGATGATGAATCTGCATACAGATGGGAGGTTGAACAACTAGCTTCGTGATGTGACCGGAACAATCTGGAACTGAACACACTCAAAACCGTAGAAATGGTGGTAGACTTCAGGAGAAACCCTTCCATACTTCCACCTCTTACAATACTAGACAACACAGTATCAACAGTAGAGACCTTCAAATTTCTAGGTTATACCATATTGCAAGATCTAAAATGGACACCTAACATCAAAAACGTCATCAAAAAAGCACAACAAAGAATGTTCTTTCTGCACCAACTCAGAAAGCTCAAACTGCCCAAGGAGCTGCTGATTCAGTTCTTCAGAGGAATTATTGAGTCTGTCATCTGCACCTCTATAACTGTCTGGTTTGGTTCTGCAACCCAACAAAACAGACACAGACTTCAGAGGATAATTAGAACTGCAGAAAAAACAATTACTACCAACCCGCCTTCCATTGAGGACCTATATACTGCACAAGTCAAAAAGATGGCTGTGAAAAGAACTACAGACCCCTCACATCCTGGACATAAACTGTTTCAACTCCTACCCTCAAAACAACGCTATAGAGCACTGCACACCAGAACAACTAGACATAGGAACAGGTTTTTCCCGAACCCCATCACTCTGCTAAACAAATAATTCCCTCAACACTGTCAAACTATTTACTAAGTCTGCACTACTACCCATCTCCTTCCACTTATGATTGTATGACTGTAACCTTGTTGCTTGTATCCTTACAATTTATATTGATATTGTTTCCAGATTGCTTATTTGTACCCTATGACTATCATTAAGTGTTGTACCTTATGATTCTTGATGAACATATCTTTTCTTTTATGTACAGTGAGGGCATATGCACCAAGACAAATTCCTTGTGTGTCGAATCACACTTGGCCAATAAAAAATTCTATTCTATTCTATTCTATTCTATTCTATTCTATTCTATTCTATTCTATTCTATTCTATTCTATTCTATTCTAAGGGAAGGAAGCCTTTGTTGTGACTTAAATTAAATTAAATATTTAATTTAGTAAACTAAGGTTTGTACAGACTTTGTGTGTGCTGCATTCTTTGGGGTCTGTAGCTGGGGCAGAACAGCCTTGGGCTAAATTCTAACAAGTGGCAATTCCATATACTGATTTCATATATAAAAGTTTAAAGTGAATTTATAGTACCATCAATTATCCATCGGTTTGGATAATTCTAGAACTGTGTCACTTGCGGTCAAACGTAGGTATTACATACAAAATTATACGTAGTAATGTTTTACCTGTAAATGACTTTTTCTGTTTCAATCGCAATAACACACGTGCGAACAACCGCTTTAAACTCAATGTAAATCGTTCTAAACTTGACTGTAAAAAAATATGATTTCTGTAATAGAGTTATCAAAGTCTGGAATGCCCTACCTGATTCAGTTGTCTCAGCTACAAATTTTCACAGTTTCAGTCACAAGTGGACTTCTGTGGACCTTACTTCATACTTAAGTGGTCAGTAGAGGAGGCGTGCATAAGTGTACTAAAGTGCCTATTGTCCCTGTCATTCTGTTTTTATTCTTTTATTCTTGTTCTCGTTTTTGTTTGACAAATTCCAATAAATAAATAAATAACTAAATAAATAACACTTGAGTTTTCAGCTTATTATTTTTATTATTTACAATGCAAAGAGCTGTGTCTCTTAATTTATTGGCTCATTATCTGCTCAACTCTCATCTCTAAATTAACATCTCTAAGTTTTCACTTCCCCGGCTTCTTGTATTGTTAAAAATAAGATTAAAGCCATTTACTTGACTTTGCACAGTAACTTTCTTTGTAATTTCCTTCAGCTTATCCTCTAACTACTTGCATCAGAGATGACATGCAATAATGATAATATATAACCTACTAAATTGCCTTCTGATAACAAATTAATATCCTCTTACATTTTCTGACATGCCTCTATAAAAGATGACCAAAATCAGAATTCACTTTCAACTTCTACATAGCAATGGATAACAAATCATAATCAGTTGCAAAATTGCATATGGTTTTACCCATTGTTTACCTGCTGTAGTTAACCATAAACTAGAATATTCTGAAACAATGAAATCTGAAGTTTTGTTATGGAATTAGTAATCAGAAAATTGTTAAAATATACCTATTTAAAAAATATCTGCATGAAATTGTAGGAATGTTTAGGTAAACCATTTCTTCTCCAAATTTACAAAATGATATAAATTAAGTTGATGCTGCTCTCAGGAAAACAAAACAAAAATTAATACAAAAAAACCCCACAACACAATTCTGCAATTTACTTAAAATGAAGGAATATTATATTTTAAATACACTGTAAAATCTGTAATAAAATGAGCTATATGTCTTGATAAAATTTCAGCAGAATCTTTTGTGAAATATAGATAAATAGGCAATAAACATGTGTCAGTGTGTGTGTAAATATGTGTAGGAAAGATACATGCGCCATATAAACCCTGCTGTCAGGTTTCGAAGTCATCTTAAATAAATTGCATCTCAAACAAAGTCTTTGATGAAAAAACTCTTATTTATTAAGCACAACATTTCTGGCTCCGACTCATCGTAGCCAACACTGACTTCCAACCCAAAAACCCTCCCTTTCCTTCCCACTCCTCTGCCCTCATTGGCCATCTTCCAAGTCACTCTACCCCTAATCTACTGCTCCAACTCAAGGGAATTTACTCCTCCCATCCCATCTCCTAGGGGATCTCCAGGGAAAATAAGTAGGTGAAAAGTCAAACATCTCTTTCCAGATGCCTCCGCTTCTCCTTATGTCAGCACGAGCTAAATGCAGCTTGAAGTACTGACACCTGCATTTTCATTTTAAAAAAAGTATAAACACAAGCAAAAGATATTAGGAGCACACTTCTCAGAAATATATGATGCATTCCTTTTGTAATTGAAGGAACGGATGATAAGACTTCGAGAACCAGTATAACCTTCTTCAGTCTGCTGACCTTCTCTCTTATTTGTGGATGATTTCTCATTATATTGATTTACTCAGCATTATTAAAAATTCATTTATCTTTGTCCAAATTTTTGAACTTCAGAAAAAGACAATTCTCTAGGCATTGTCAATAAAATAAGCAGCATTCTGGAACACTTCCTTAATATCAGTTAAATTTTAGTTAAACATACGTACATTGCCACACTCAGGTAATTTTGTTCTTAGTTTCAGATTAAAGGAAAAATACAGCAAATGAATTGGAAACATCTAAAGATAAAGAATCTGATTCAAGATTAAACACATTTTATAGAGTATTAGCTGATAACCTGGCATTGCTTGGGTATTAATAGACGTCGGAGCCTTTGTCTGACAGGAAGCTATTGAGAGGGCCTTTCTTTGCCCTACCCCCATGCCCTCTCCCTTCCCCCTCCTATGTGCTCCTCTTTCCCGCCCTGTCTATGATAGCTAATAACCCAGCATTTCCGGGGAAATTTATAGACATCGAAGCCTTTGTCTGTCAGGGAGTCATTGAGAGGGGCCTTTCTTCCCCTTATTCCCATGCCCATCATTCCTGCCCTCTCCTTATCCTTCCCATGTGCTCCTCTTTTCCGCCGTCTCTACAATTCTGACACTTTGCTCCCAATCCATAAGGCCCTTCCCCATTGCTCCACTGGAGGGAGACTGTCATGGCTGCCTTTCCAGAGGAAGCTGCGAAGGAACTGACATCACAAACAACTGCTGCTCTAGGACACCACACTCATTCTCCTTAATGGCCCAGGCATTCCACAGTTATGCTGGAACACACCTACACAGGCACACACACGTATACACAGCCCAGGGGTGTCTTACTCCCATAGTATTAGTTTCCAGAGAATAAGTCATCTGTGTACCAAGTTTGGTTGAAATTGCTTGAGGCGTTTCAGAGTTATGCTGGAAAATACATACATATAGCCTTTTTTATATAGATAGATCTGTTAGGTGTCCATGAACATGAACACTCTGAAATTCCTAATGGAATTCTAATTGCAGTCTAACAACAATCATGTGCATACATTTGCATACACAGATATACAATGAGAAGTACATTATTTAAATATTTTAAACAAGATAACTGCAGAATACATTTTCAGTGTGATGGCATAATGAGGGACTATGGGCATGTATACGATTCTGGATTCTCAATCTTCCCAGCCTTTCCTCTCTTTTCTCTATCCCATAGTGAATCCACACTATATCTCTCAAAATGAAGATTTTTAGTATTGTAAACATTAACTCAAGATACTGGCAGGGTATCAGGTTTTTGGATGCCTCTTTTAAAATTAGAATCATGTCAAACTTCAAAAAAGAAAAAAAACCCTCTATAATTTTTTTGTTCTTTTTAAAATGATAACAGAAAAAGAAAAACAAAAGAAAATATATACTCTACATATTTTTCTTTTGCATTTTTCACTTATTGTTAAGAACCTGTTATCAAATACTTTACTTTATATTTTTGTACTTATAACAGAAAGGGAAAAAACCTCATCAGTCATAGAGCAATCAATATTGCTCTAAGGCAATAAGATGTTTGGGCATCTAATCCTTTAGCTCAAGCAAGTACATCCCCAAATTTCCATTTACAGATACCTTGAAATCTATCTTTAGTTCATTTTCGCATTTGTACATCTCTGTTAGAATTTCCCATTTTTGGTCTATGAAAAGTTTCAGTGTATATTGCTTTTATAAAGCTTCAAAATATTCAAAGCCAGGCCATCTATGTCAAAAATGAACAGCCCTCTCTCAACAGAGGGGAAGGGATATGACATCTCTATCTCCAATCTACAACACAGCCCTTTCAATAGTTCCAAAAAGGCTCCACACCCATTTGCACTGCTCAGGTGATGATACTGATAAACCTCCAGGTGACCTTAATGGCTTGCTAAAAGAATATGAATGACCAGCTGTCTGCAAGAAGTATAAATCCTTCCACTCCCAACCATCCAGTCAGAGCTGAAGAGGCTTCCTGGATGAGAAGTGAAGTGTCTTCATAGAAAAACCAGAAAGTCCAGTTGCCTGTTGAAAAGGAACCTTTAGGACAACCTTGACCTGGATGACTGAGAATCTCCATCGACTCCATTTCTAAGATGTTGCGTTCTAAGATGCAAAATGACATTGTGAGAGAAGGCCAGAAGAAAGATAGCTCTGCAATGCTAACCATGGTATCTCCAAGCTTGACAGCATCAGTACAGCTGTGGGGAATTCTTTTCCAGATTGCTACCTGGTTGTCAGAGTCCAATGACTTTAGCCAGTAAGTTAGATTTCACCAGTGAGTTGGAAGAAGTGGGCAGTGGGTTACCAGCCTTCTCCATTTACTTCCTAGATTTAATGGGGGAGGACTGAAACAGCCTTCCCCCATTAAAGTATCTTTTCTGCGGAGCCACCAATAGAAAAATATGATGTATTGTAGGGTTCCTTGCAGCCTGTGCTGAAGCTGTCTAGTTTGTGTCTTCATCTTAAAGCCAGGAAATTGAACAATAACTTGGGCACTGCTCAGTTTGCCACCTGCTCATCAGCTCATAGATAGCAATTTAAAATAATGCTTCCTTGCACTATATTGTTTTTGCCCACACTGCTATCAGTAGATGACAGAAGACAGAAATCTTGAAATGCTTGTTCAACTCGTTTAGGCTGTCCCAATTTTTTACCAACTGCTTAGCTGTCGAGTCCTTTTGACAGGTAAAAGGATTCCTGTCAAAACAGGAAATCATTAAAAGATTAAAAGACTTTTGTGGGGAGCATTGAGGAAGAAGGTGAAGAGAAATCTTCTCCTGCAGCTCTAGGTGCAATGTTTCCAAGTTGGGCAAGACTAAAGGTGCCTAGCTTGGAGCCTTCTTTGGATATGCTGAAGAAAGATTGTAGGCAGCACCAAAGGGTTTCATCAGCACTATTTACCATGAGGAGAAGCCAGCTAAAAAAGATCAGTAGTATCAGAGCACTCAAAAATAATGGCAGTTGTAATGTTCCAAAATGGATTTTCATTTCTTTTTGTCCATTGAAGGATTATTTATATTTTCTCTATATTTGCCAGATTATTTAAGTGCCCCTGGAAGTCTTACCTTATTCTTTTAAAACAGGAGTCAAATAACTCCTATAACCTGGATTAATCCTAGATAATCACCTATAATAGTTGAGTAAAAGTTAAAATAACAGCATAGTTCATTTAACATTATATGAATTTTAAAACATTTCTGCCTTAAAAGAATAATTCTTTAAAAGCAAAATAATCAAAGTCATCTCTTATCACTTTAGCAAGTTTTATATCTGGATGCTGATAATTTTTCAGAAGCACTGCCAGACTGCTTTGGAGATCAATGCCAATGAAATATTTTGTTTATGTTATAACCTCTATTTCCCCTAGAATTTGAGAGCTTTAATGCCAATAGTGCTTACATCAAATTCTATTGATCAGGTTGCAAATTAAATGGCAAACAAAAGCAGTTGTACTGTTTTGTCAAAATAGTCTCAGTGGGGAGCCAAATTCTTTATTAAACAAGAAATAAAAGGATGGTTTCATTTATGGGATGTCTTTCAACCCAAGAAATAATTTTAGGTAGATAGATCTACCTAATGAGAGATACAAGACTAATAAAAGTGAAATACTGTATTGAATTTCTTTCCCCTGTCGTGAAGAATGAAGAAGCCCCTATCTTTGCTGTGGCAAGAAAGAAGCACATCGAAATGATGTATAATATTACAGAAACCAAGCAACAGTTTCAGAGAGCTTCAAAGGAAGAGCTGACAGCAGACACAAACATTTTAGATAAGATTGTTGGAACTTGGCCATTCTGTGGCTGAAATCTACTAAAGAATAACAGAGTAACAGAGTTGGAAGGGACCTTGGAAGTCTTCTGGTCCAACCCCCTATCCATGAAGTAAATCTATACTATTAACTAAGAATGTGTGGATTGTTGGTGGCCTTGTGATAAACTATCATTTTTAGACTTTCATCCTCCTGCCTGTTGACAGCACATCTAAAAATGCTCATTGTCTAGTTGTTTCTTCCTTCATTGTGAATTGTATGTCTGGGAAGATGGAGTTCAGTAGGGTATGGACATCTTTCAATGCATTTCTTTTGATGATGACAAACATATTGTCCACATAATGGCACCAAAATTTAGGTGTGTAGTTTTGAAAGGCGTGGTGTTCTAGTTTGTGCAGGATAGTTTCTGCAATGACTCCTGATGCTTCATGTTCAAAAGGGAAATGTATGAGCAAATAAAAGGGACGCCCATGGGATCCACAATATTAGGAGCCAATACATTCATAGTTTCAACAGCAACCATCCTCTGTAACACACAAAAAGCTGTGTCAGAGGACTATATGCCAGGGTGAGAACCCACTGTAGTAACCAGAAAGTTAAACAATTGGACAGAAGGTTCTACATTAACAATTCAGGCAAAATGGGTATCCACAAGCATTTATTACAAGATGCCTGTATAATATGCAAAGGAGAGAAAAGAAGAAAGAAGGTACAAGACCAGCCATATGGCATACCCTGCCATACATCAAAAATATTTCAGAAGCAGTAGAATGAGGCTTCCGTGATCTGCAAGTTGGCATTGCACACCATCTAGAGGCTACCCTACAAGCAAAATAAAATAAAATAAAAAAAAATAATAAAAAAAATAAAAAATTATGCATTGCAAAGATCGCTTGAAGGTAGGAGATACTTCTAATGTAATCTACCAGATTTCCTGCATGGATTGAGCCTGTGGCCATATAAAACAGTTGGGGAGGAAGCTAATCGCCAGAGTGCAAGAATACATGTGAGTGGTCAGACCAGGAGAGCTGAACTCAGAGATAGCCTGACATTGCAATGAACAAGGACATATATTCAATTTTGCAGCTACCAAGATTGTTGCAATGCAGGTACAAAGATTGCCAGAGAAATGATTGAAACCTGGGAAATGATTGAAGCCCGCTGGTGGTAAATCACCAGGAATGCTGATTTACCACCAGCTTATCAGGTGCTTAGGAGATCATGACTTGGTAGCAGTAGGAAACAACAGCCAATGACATAATAGCCAGCCATCAACACCCAAATCAACTAATAAGAAGCCACATCCAACCAGGCACCACATAAATACTAGACATAGAGTAGCCCAAAACACACATTTTAGAAGAGAAAAGTTTCCTGAGAGGATGAGATTCAGCATGAGTCCAAAAGCTTAGAGGAATAACTCTCTGATCCTGGTGACCAATCCAGACTGGATCTGGCACAATTTATATGGCCTGCCATCTTAAATATGTAATTTAGAGCAGCAAACGATCAGTACAAAAACATGTAAAAACCCCATAATTGAATTTAAAAATAAAACCAAGGCACTACAGTAATGGCCAAAATTGTGGAACCCTTTTGGAAAAAGCATATTTTTGAGGTTTGATGGCTAATAACACCACTTTTTTTTTTTTTTTTTTTTTTTTGAGTTTCAAGATAATCATATTCCACTGCTGGAATGGCCTGGGAATAACCCAGATCTTAACCCAATTGAAAATCTATGGAGCGGACTAAGGAAACTTGTTAGTCAGGAGCAACCTAGCAATAAAACCCAGTTAATAGAAGCAATCATTCAATCTTGGTTTCACATTGTAACAGCTGAAGAACTAAAAGACTTGGTTCACTCCATGGGAAGATGTTGTAAAGCTGTAATTCATCCTAATGGTTGCCCAACTATTAACTGACATGGTGATAATTCTTGTATATCTCATTTTTTCTATGTGTTTCACTTTTCTTCTTTATACTGTAACTGCTATTCTAATAGCCAGTCTTTCATAAAAGTTATTGCATTACAGTCTTGATTAAATTATCTTTCAATTGATATATAATTTCATGGTACTACTCCAAAGAAAAGTGGTGTTATTAGCTAGTTTTAGAAAATACACTTTTCCCAAAAGGTTTCCACAATTTTGGCCACTACTTTATATAATAAGAACACACACATATACATATATGTTAGACTTCCCTTATCTCCTGGGCCCAATGCCTGGAGAAAAACCAGGCTTTGATCACCTCAAATTGTTCAAAAGGTTATGCACTCCTCTCATTTCCATCGGGCAGGTGCTCACTCTTCTTGGCCTTGCAAGATGACATTTTTTTTAACAAGAGGACATGGAACATGACAGCTCTGTGAATCTGATGGAACAGGCAGAAACCCTTGGAAACAGATGATGCTATTATTGATAGAAATGCATGAGATCTGTTTGCATTATTGATACAATCTGTTTGTAAACATTATCATATTGCACATTGGTGCCTGCTCAATAGAATACACATATAATACAGGGACAGGGGTGGGATGCTTGGGGTTTGCAGGGCTTCAGGAGAACCTCTAGCTAAGATTCTGTGCAGTTCGGAGAACCCCCAAATCCCACTCCTGGCTGGCCCCGCCCATCCAACTCCGCCCCTCCCAGGAGTCCCCACGTGGCCAGTTTTGGATGCAGGTAAGTGCAGGGTGCATGCAGAGGCTTGGGGAGGGTGAAAAGTGGGCCTCTAGAGGACCTCCGGATCCTGGGGACACTGTTTTTGTCCTCCCAGAGGCTTGAAGAAAGCCTCTGGAGCCTGGGGGCAAAAACGTCCCTCCTCCAATGTGGTGCAGGAGGCCAACTAGGCCATGCCCACCATGGCCACGCCCACCCAGCAACAGGGCAGAGATCCCCTTCTAAAATTTTTGAAGCCCACCCTTGTATAGGGACCAGTTATTTCAACAAAAAGTGCAGGACAGGCTTAGAGTATCTAACTGGAATGGCTGAAAAGAGAATTTTGGAGAAAGCCTCATGGCCAAAAGTGGTATTCAGGATAGCCAAGGGACATCCATGAATGTTACGTCTTTCAATTTATAGGTTTCTCTCCTGATTTTTGAAGGCTTACTGGTGTCCTGTGCTTGCATTAAATTCCACGGAAACACTTCCTAATGGGTTTCTTAACAAAGCTGCCAATGTCATCACTAAAAGGGATAATAGTCCTATCCTTGATAAAGTCTTCAAAAATTTCTCTTCCTACTAATTTGGTCGAAAATTTCATAGTTCCACAGAGGATGCCACAGCTTTGTTTCTACAGCTGATTTTATCAATTATCTGTGACTCTGTCACCCTTAATTGGCCTAACAGCTTCCAATTAAGTTGCTTTCCAGTCTGTGGTAATTTACTTCAGCGGACAATTCTTACATGATATGCAATTTATTTATTAATTGTATTTAAAATACACTTGCTACCAACCTGCCTTCCATTGAGGACCTGTGTACTACACAACTCAAAAAGAGGGCTGTGAAAATATTTACCGCCCCCTCACATCCTAGACACAAACTGTTTCAACTCCTACCCTCAAAATGACGCTATAGAGCACTGCACACCAGAACAACTAGATACAAGAACAGTTTTTCCCTGAACTCCATTACTCTGCTAAACAAATAATTCCCTCAACACTGTCAAATTATTTACTAAGTCTGTATTACTATTAATCTTCTCATTATTCCTATCATCCATCTCCTCCCACTTATGACTATATGATGGTAACCTTGTTGCTGGTATCCTTAAGATTTATATTGACTGTTTCCTAATATGATTTGATTGCTTATTTGTTCCCTATGACTATCATTAAGTGTTGTACCTTATGATTCTTGACAAATGTATCTTTTCTTTTATGTACAGCAGGAGCATATGCACCAAAGACAAATTCCTTGTATATCTACAAAGAATTCTATTCTATTCTATTCTATTCTATTCTATTCTATTCTATTCTATTCTATTCTATTCTATTCTATTCTATTCTATTCTCCTGCCTTAATATATACAGATTGGTTAGGAGGAAAAGAAAATCCAAAACCTATAAGAAATGCATACAAAGAAAATAAAAATATAGTGGTTCTTGAACTAGCAAGGAAGGCCAATAAGGGCAATTCTACCAAAACCCTTGTAATTATTAAAACATTTATATGATTTACCATAATATACATATTAATATTTAAAGGGCAGTGAGTGATAAGGATTTCAACAGCTGGGCTAATATAGATTAATCTTGCCCATTAAGATAATGATCAGATAATTTGAGTTCTCCCATTATTTAAGAATTTCTAATATATTTAACACCAGGGTTAAGTCATATTAGGAGTTTTGTAAATCGAGTGAAATTGATATTCTTCTGAGGGCTGAGTAGGTTCGCTTTTTTCCCTTTATTTAATTAAGTAAGTGGGAATCGACTAAATTGCATTTTCTATCTTTACTCCACAGACGAGCCATATTAAGAATAAAGCTGTCACTGATATGCTATGAGTGTATGATTTTAATCTACCCCAAATAAATTGAATATCCACATATTTTATGACAATCTTAGTTGCTAGCATGCAGTTGTTGTTTCAAAAGCACAGTTTAGCCATATGTTTCGATGTTCCCTTTGCAAATATGAACATTGATCATGCTGAATGTTAAATCTAAAGAATTGTAATGCGTGAAGAGCAGTTCCACTGCTCTTTTTTAAAATATATTTTCAGGAGATATTTCATTAATTCATCCCTCTTATAAACAATATTAAGAAGAATTGTGGGTCTTAAGGCCAACTGTTCAACCTGGTATGAAAATGAATGGAAAAGATAGTTTTGATAGATTTATCAGGTTTAGTGGAAAAATTAAGATACCGTCTTTCTTTTCCAATTCTCTTCTTTTTTTAATTTAATGTTTCTTATTTATATATAAACATTTTAGCTCTTGGTTTTCATAAAGAGAATTTTAACAGGAATATCGACAAACCTTTTTGCTTTTGAACAAAGACATTTGTATTGGAAAAACAATGGAATAGCTTGTGTAACATGAATTTTGAGAGGGATATGGCTAAGGTGAAAAAGGAAAACACTACAGTTGCCTTTCACTTTTCCCCTTTTATGTATTCCCTTACTTTTCCCCTTTTATGTATTCCCTTATAATACTTCAACAGAGATGTATTGATGCAAATTTATTTATTTATTTATTTGATTAAATCATCAAGTGATTAGAAATAATTTGTATCATTTAATACAATATACCTTACCACAATGAGATAACAGCTTAGCAGTCTGCATGCTAAGTATTGCCAGGCACATTTCAAATCTCAATTTTTGTCATTCTACCTTTTGGCATGGACTAAATATAGAATAACAGAGATGGAAGGGACCTTGGAGGTCTTCTAGTCCAACCCCCTGTTTAGGCAGGAAACCCTATACCATTTCAGACAAATGATTATCCAATCTCTTCTTAAGAACTTCCAGAGTTGGACAGTGGTGAGATTCTAATAATTTAACAACCAGTTCTCTGCCCTAATTATTTCTTCCAACAATCAGTTCATCAAACTGCTCAGAAAGTTAACAACCGGTTCTCCCGAAGTGGTGCAAACTGGCTGAATCCCACCACTGGAGTTGGAGTATTTACAACTTCTGGAGGCAAGTTGTTCCACTGATTAATTGTTCTCACTGTCAGGAAATTTCTCCTTAGTTCTAGGTTGCTTCTCTCCTTGATTAGTTTCCACCCATTGCTTCTTGTTCTACCTTCAGGTGCTTTGGAGAATAGCTTGACTCCCTCTTCTTTGTGGCAGCCCCTGAGATATTGGAACACTGCTATCATGTCACCCCTAGTCCTTCTTTTCATTAAACTAGACATACCCAGTTCCTGCAACCGTTCTTTATGTTTTATCCTTAAGTCCCCTAATCATCTTTGTTGCTCTTCTCTGCACTCTTTCTAGAGTCTCAACATCTTTTTTACATCGTGGCGACCAAAACTGGATGCAATATTCCAAGGGTGTTAACTATCTTGCAATTGCCTTTCATATAATATATTGCTGGCTGATGACCGTAATGAAGTTATATTCTATTCTTTCATATAATAAAGTATTATCTGTTAAATAAATCACATGGCCCTAATGTATATTCTATATTTTCTAATGATCATGCTTCTTTGCTTATTATGATGGTCCAAGCAGTCAGATGCCAGCCAGCAGTTAAGAACATAAGAAAATATTTCAATAAAAGGTACTGAAATAGCAGGGGGGTCCAAGTTATTTTGTTTAAGTTTTGAAAATAATGACCCTACATCTAGAAAACTGCTAGAAGATTTGCTGAGTATTTGAAAATTAAATATTGTAGAATAAATGCAATATAAAGATGGAATAAAGAATCGTATGTCCCATTTTCTGATCAGATATACCCAGAAGGACTACTTGAGCATAGCATTCTCTGGTCGTTTGGTCTTTATTGAGTTTCATTATCTGAAGATTGTTTTTGAGGACTATATACCTATATACTAATATTCTAATTATCATGATTGTGTATATTGTAACTAATTTCCACAATATGCAGGAAAAGCAGTGGTGGGCTGCCACCGGTTTAACAGCCAGTTCTGTGAGCGTGCACCTCACATGGTTGCACGCAGTGTTCAAAATATAGAAATTCGAAGCTCAGCTGCTTACCTTCTAAGGCAGCCACAGAAAGTAGAATGGTGGAGGCACAGAAATCAGCTGTGCCGTGCGAATCAGGTGAGCCAGAAAGAAGGAAATATAGGACAGGATAGAGCGGGGGCAGGTGGGTGGGGCCAGCTGATTGTTGGAACTACAAGTTCACCTGAATCGATCCGAACCGGCAGCATCCCACCACTGAGGCAAAGGTAATTCATCTAGCAATACCATGTCTCGTGTTAGAATATGAAAACAAGTCCAGATGACAATCTCAGGCAGCAGTTTTCTAACCTCCCTACTCCAAGAGGTCAGCCAGCCAAAAAACAGTTTAAATGTAAAACAAAATTACTTAAATGTCAAGCAATTGATTCATCAGTCCATATGAGGGACAATAAAGATCCACTTCACAAAAAATAGCATTAAATTAAAATTAAATATTGCTACTATGTTTCTGGAAATACGGGTTCATTTCAAACATTCAAAAGCACTCTGCTTAGCCTGAGTATGTAAGTGTTGTGGCCCGTCAGTGCCTGTGCAGTTAGTAGCAGATTCTGACAGCAAGGAGGCTGCTGGTGTGGTGTTGCACCAGCAGCCTGTGCAGCTGGCGCTCGAGTCAGACAATGAGGAGGCTGGAGAACACGTGGTGCCAGAGGTGGGGATTCAGCCAGGACTTTCACAACCTCCAGAAGCTCCCATAAGTGACGAGGAACGAGCATGCAGAGTTAAAAGGTAGGAGTGGCTGCTCAGGAGGAAGTCTCCTCAAGAGTAAGGCTTGGGGCTAATTGGCCACTCCCCTAGCCTATTTAAGGAAGGATGATGACTGATGCAATTTGCAGGAAACAACTTTGTTCATATTCCTTTGCATCTTGATTCCAGAAACGTTTGATTTGATTCTTATGTCTCTCTTGTCAGTTTTCCTGCAAATTGCTTCTGGGCATTCTGCCAACCACAGTAAGATTACGGTTATCTGAAATACTGTGCCTCAGAACTGAATTATTATTCTTTGGATTCTTGTTGGCTTTTAATGAAGTTAAATTAACAGCCCTTGTTCAGAAAAGCCTGATTTAAACTGGACTTATGTTCATTAGATAATTTATGTTCATTAGAATTAAATAAAATTTTACAAGGATCACAAGATAAATTGATAAAAAAAGTTTATAATTATTTATGAGGATACAAATTAGAAGAAGAAGTGGTCAAAGAAAATATGATTATTTGGGCAAAGAATTTCTGCTACAATATCTAATTAAACAATTGGGAAAAATTATGGACAATAAATTATAAATTAACAATGTCTGTACCATATAAAGAAAACATGTACAAAATGTTCTATAGGTGGCACCTCCCACCAGCCAGATTGGCAGGAATGTTCCCCAACACTTCTCCAAGTTGCTGGAAATATAAATTTTATAAAGGAACTTATTATCACATCTGGTGGACCTGTCCAAAAACAAAACAATACTGGCAAATGATTAGAACACAAGTAGAAGAAATCACACAACGAAGATTAGAAATGAGATTGGAAACCTTTCTTCTGGGTATAATACATGGACAATATGAAAAGGAAATAAAATATTTAATCATACATATAATAACAGCAGCACGAATAATTTTTGCACAAAATTGGAAGAGTAGTGACACACCGACAGAAGATAGACTAATTAATAAGATTATGGAATGTGCAGAAATAGACAGACTAACAAAAGGTAAGGTAAGGTAAAGAGGAACATGATTACTATCTAATATGGGAAAAGTGGTATACCTGGTTGAAAAATAGAAAAAGGAAAAAAGAATAGGGAGTAATTGGAGTTACAAAAACAGGAACATAAATCACTAACATAAATTAACAATGAATCATAAAGATAGATATATGGGTAAGATCAAACAAGGAAGAGTCAAAATACAAATAAGAACATAAATTACAGTTGTTTATTTGACAATATATATTTGAAAAAAATGTATATTTGAAATTTTTGTTTACAAGTTTTGTTCTGTATGTTTTGTTGTCACTAGTTCTGTTTTGTTTGTACTTTTAAACAAATAAAAATTTATTTATTAAAAAAATAAATAAACTGGACTTATGTTCGAATAACTACTAAGAAAGCTCATTAGTAGCCCTTAATTACTAAACTAAGGTTTGTACAGACTTTGAGTGCTGCATTGTTTGTGTGCTGAGGCAGAACAGTAAGTGAGCTATGAGAGAGAAAAAAACACCCTTGGAATTCAATATTATATTACTATTGTTTCTAATAAAGGCATCAAACTTTTGTAGAAAAAGTTTCTAGCTGAAGACAATGACACTTTATATTTTAAATAAAGTATGTATTTCAGACTTTGTTTAGCAGTATGTTGTTCTTATCAATTACAGAAAACCTATTATTTACACGTTACTAAAAAAATATTCCTCTATCCATCCATTTTCTTCTCTGGACAGCTTACAAAATGGTAAAAACAAGTAACTCTCATGTTATGTATGCAAATTACATATATAAAAATTAAACTATCACTCAATTTATCATCTTCTAGTAGAGATATTTATTCTGACAGGATACAAAATGCTACAAATGCATATAAATATAAATCTAAGGCCGATGCTGCTTTTTATACTGTTATGTTTTTCAAGGTTTATATAAATATTCTGAATTTATTTGAGATTGATGTGGATTCCTAAAATTATGCAAATTTTAATGAAAAAAAAACAATAACAACAAAAAGGCAGTATTCTCCAAATCACCAGAACCTATTATGAGCTCTATTGTAATGCAGAAGCCTGCAAAAGTCTAAATTAAACAATTTTCATCATTCTCCATCCCTCCCTCCCTCCTTCTCTCTGTCTCTCTGTCTCTCTGTCTCTCTCTCTGTCTCTCTCTCTCTCTCTCTCTCTCTCTGTGTCTGTCTCTATTTCTCTCTCTCTTAAAAAATGAAAGCAGTTGCAGTGACACTACTGCAAACATTATGACAAATGACAGTACTCATTGTCTCTCATATTCATATGAATCATCCCAGTTATACATATTTAATGAAATTAAAGGTTAATTGAAGGTAATTGATGAAATTAATTCAATTAATTTATGAAATATTCATAAACATTCAATCACCCAATGTTTTTAATAAAGTAATGGCTTATTGAATAAAGAGCCTAAGAATGTCAAACAGATCTGTTTTTAGTAAAACTGCATTCTTGGTATTGACTTACAGAAACCTTTAAAATGTATTCTTCTTCTTGGCCTCCTTTTCCTGACTTTCATTCAGGCTTGCTTTGGTAACTATTAAGATTAAAGGTAAAGGCAAAGGTTCCCCTTGTGCATATATGCTAGTCATTCCCGACACTAGGGGGCGGTGCTCATCTCCGTTTCAAAGCCGAAGAGCCAGCACTGTCCAAAGGCATCTCGGTGGTCATGACTAAATGCCAAAGACGTACGGAACGCTGTTAACCTTCCCACCAAAGGTGGTCCCTATTTTTCTACTTGCATTTTTTACGTGCTTTCGAACTGCTAGGTTGGCAGAAGCAGGGACAAGTAACGGGAGCTCACCCCGTTACGAGGCACTAGGGATTCGAACCGCCGAACTGCCAACCTTTCAATCAACAAGCTCAGCATCTTAGCCACTGTGCCACCGTGTTTTACATTACATTACTACAAATGAAGGCTTAAAGCTCAAGAATGGTGCTCTTGTAAATTGACTGATGCCAGAGGTAAACAATATAATAAGTATAACAACAGCAGCAGCAGAAACACATAGATGTTTGTATAAGAGAAGCTCTTCCGCTACAGGTGCTTTCACTCTAGTGGTAATCTTTCATCAGCTTTTGACATTGCTTCTCTCGACAATGGCATCCCTTGAGCCCATCTTGTTGCATGTCTATTCAAATCATTAAATCAGTGCGAAAACCAGTACTCTTTGCTACTTTAGTATCCAGCCAGCTCTGAAAAACATTCTTTGCTCAATGATTTTTGTATGTGTGTCAGAGGTAGGATTCACTTACCTTCTCTACCAGTTAGCAAATGTGAGTTCACATGTGCAGTACTCACACATTATGTCCGGGCGGGTGGGTGGAGCCTCCCGAAGTCACCGCTACTGGTTCACGCGATCCGGAGAGAACTGGCTTAATCCCACCACTGGTGTGTATGTGTGTGCGTGTGCGTGTGCGTGTGCGTGCAATATCTGTGGCCTTTTCAGACATTATTTCCCAAAATAATGTACATCAATAAGCAAAAACATTTCCCCTCATTTCTTGTACTGAATCATAAAATCATGTTGCCTATCTTTGGCCACTGGATGCTCTTCATTGTCCATTCAGAAATTCAGGTAAAAGCTTTTTATTATTCCTTTTTATCAGATTCCGTTTTCAATGGGTCTTTCTTTGCATGAAATGGGCCCTTCAATATTTGCTGCTGATCTTAAAATGACAGAAAATATATATATATTCTTATTTTTGTAGGTTAATGTGTGTTCTTCTTTTTAAGACAGGTTTTTCCTACATAACCAAGATTTTTTGGAACCACAACTGAGTGAAATCCCAATTCACTACATTCACTATATATATGTATTATTCTTTATGCCAGGATTTTCCTACGTAAATCAAGATGTTTCATAGCCAAAGTTCAGTGAACGTAGGAAAATCCTGGCATAAAGAATAATAAACATAAAGACCTACAAAAATAAAATTATATATATATATATCTATATATCATGATGATGATGATGATGGTGATGGGTCCCATAGAATTGCCAAGAGTTGGATTCAAGTAAATGGACAACATCATCATTATCGTCTCGGTCTCTTCTGTTCTTGCACTGTTGCTTAGACTTTTTCTATGCTTTGGCTGGTGTCAGCTTGATTGTGTCCAGATACTGTCTTCTTTGATGGCCTGGTTTCCTTTTAGAAATAATTGCTTTCTCTATTGAATCCCCACACCCCGCATGAAATGGCCAAAGTAAGTGACATGCAGTTTCATGATTTTGCTTTCTAGTGACATGCCTGGTACTATGCACTCCAGTATTTGCTTGTTAGTCACCTTTGTTACTCAAGGAATCCACATAGGAGCCTTCTCCAGCACCATAGCTCAGACATGTCAATTTACTTCCTGTCTTGCTTTTTATGATCCAACTTTCACAGCCGTAGGTAGCTGTGGGGAACTTCATAAAGCAAAACTAACCTTTCTTTTGTTGCCAGGCTGATGTCCTTCCTTTTCCTTATTCACCTGTTGTTCGTCACTACTATGTGACCGAATGCAATCTGACATTTTATTTCTGTGCTGCATTCACCGCTTTGAGCTATTTATGATCCTAGGAAGTGATTTTTTCCCCATGCATTCTATTTCTTCACCGTCAATTTCTATTTTGATGTTTCTATTCTTTGCAGTGGCCATGAGCTTGGACTTTTTTTTGATGTTCAGAAAGAGACCAAAATTCTCACCTTCTTCTTTGATTTTCTTGATCAGACATTCCAGAACAGGAAAATATTAATGTATTTAATCATCTTAATTATAACTGTTGTAGCCTAACCCATTTTTGTCATGATCCCAACTACTTTGACATATACCATATTTTGGGGACTATAAGACACACCTGACTATAAGACACACTTAAATTTAGAAGAAGAAAATAACAACAAAAAAGTTTTTGGCCTCCGTGCACCCCATTTTGGCCTTTTATTTGGGCTTTTCTTTGGGCCCTTTTCCAACCTTTTTTCTGCCCATTTTTTATGCACTCTTTTGGCCCATTGTCAAGGCTTTTTTCAGCCTATTTTTTAGGCTTTTTTGGCCTATTTTTGAGGCTTTTTTGGCCCATTTTTTCTGGAAAAAAGGCCCAAAAATGGGCCATGCGGAGTCCAAAAAACAGCTGGCGAAGTGGGCAGGGCTTCAGCATTATTTGGTCTATAAGACACACAGAGATTTTCAACCCCTTTGGGGAGACAAAAAAGTGCATCTTATAGTCCAAAAAATAGGGTAACTAAACATCAGTGTGTGATTTGACAGTTAAGGGTTTGGATTGGAGAGATTTATGTTGAAGTCTATCCATGGTTTTACAGAATGGTTTGCATCAAGCACTATCATTCAATCTCACCTTTCTGAAAGGACAGCTCTGGTAGGGAAAAAAGGGTGATGCACTCTTGATTAATTTTTTTATTATTAATGCCTTCCTTAATTATAATTTCCTTCTAATTAATAATAAACTGGCTCCCAAGTAATCACAAACTGTCTTAGAAAACCACAACAAAGGTGACAAAAATATGAGGTACTCATTTTGGTATTAAGCTAGTTTTATTTAGGGGCATTTTAAAATATTGTCCATGAGGAAAAAGTGAGCATCGAAATTGATGGTTTGTGAGGCCATACAATTTAAATTTGTTATTTGAGTTGTCGGTTCACGCAGCCATGGTGCTATACTTTATTGTGCAATATTATTGATGTCATGTTGTTTGGCTTCTAGAGGCACAGTATCATAGAATCTAGAAATAGCAGGCCAGAAATTGTGAAAGTTTTGAAGTAACTAAATCAGTTGTTGATTGTATGTCTTATTTTGAATGGAAATGATTTTGCCACTTTCCATAAATGTTTCTTCTCTCTCTTAAAATATGTTTGGTATCCAACTTCATAGATATGAGGCTGCAATGTTTTGACTAATGCAATTGATCTCATGCAAAACTTTCATCCTGACTTAAACATTAATGCAGAGATCTTCAAACTTGGCAGCTTCAAGACTTGTGGACTTCAACTCTCAGAATTCTCCAGCCAGCTCCATTGGAGCAAATTATATATCTGGAAAACCCCAGTATGTCTATTAGGGTTGCTTTGTCTCAGCATTATTCTTCCGTTATATATTTTAGAGCCATATATATTCACTGCTAGTATTCATCAGCTTTGTCAAGGTAACACTTTTATCTGAACCATCAGAAAGAAATCCTTCAAGTGGAAAACATAAGATTACACTTTGCAGTAATGGACAATAAGGTCAACTGTGAGGTTAATAGTGTTGAGAAACTGATGCCTACAATATTGTAAGGATTAACAACAATGGAACTCATAGAATATTCTATATTAAAAAAAAAAAGTACTGGTACTTTTTTTTTAATATGCTGATAATATAAAGCGTACACCAAACATACTTGCAAGTAAGAAATACTGTTTTATTATATTTGATTTGGAGCATATTGTGTTAAATGCATTTGATTGATTGATTTTTTTTCACACGAACTTATACAAACTTCATAACTATTTTAATCTTGGTTTCAAATTTTTGAAAATAATCAAGAATGTCTCTTATTAGATTGTACTTTCCCTAGATTTGTCAGAAAAACAGGGTTTGTTTTGTAATACTATAAATTAATACCGGTATAATATTGAAAACATTTAAGTTGTCAAATTAATGACAAAACCAATATTTATGAACTAATGACTACATCATTCCTTATTAGAGTAATATCTCATTTAAATTTGAGTTCTGAACTCACTGAACTCCATAGTACTTAGGCAAGTATAAGGCTACACTGTCATTCATGAAATTCTGAAATGTTTGTTTTACAGATAATAATTTTTTGGCTAATTAAAGACTTCAGATAATGCCACGATTTACTTGCCATCTTCTTAATGAGCAGTATTAACATAATGACACATTACTAATAACAGTCAAGCAAAATGCATTTATTATTAATGCTCCAGGTTTTCTATAATTGTCAGGAGGTTATTAAAACTATTTTCTTTGTCCATTAAGGTACATAATCACTGATCAAGTTGCAAAATAACGCTCACTCACTGTATCTAAATAATTAAAATTAAATTTTGTTTAAATAAATTTTACTTGTAGAATTATTTTTATCAGAGCATCCTAAGGTAAATGATTTTATATATACGTGTGTGTGTGTGTGTGTGTGTGTGTGTGTGTGTAGGTCTTTGGTTATTCGGGTCTTCTCCCATGTAAAATTGGAAGTGTCTTGGCGACGTTTCGACGAAGTCTCATTCGTCATCTTCAGGCTGGTGTTCTCGGCTTCGTGCTTCCAGGAGCAATGGGAGATCACAGCTGTCTCTTCCTTTTAACTGCTAGTGGGGGTGGGAGCTGATTGGGTGGGAGCTTGGCTGTGTTCTGATTGGGTGGAGGTGTGTTCTGATTGGTTAGGGGCTTGGCTGTGCTCTGATTGGATGGAGGGTTGGTTGTGCTCTGATTGGCTGGGGGTGTGTTCTGTTTGGGTGGGGGCTTGGTTGTGCTCGGCTTAGTCTGAGTTGCAGGGGGATTTGAGCTGGTGAGCTGCATTGTTGTTGTTTGGCTTCATGTTTGTGGCCGTGAGAGCTCTTCATGGTGGGTGTCAGTCTGCTTCATGTATGGATTGGAGGGGTTTAAAGTGGCTAATGATGCAACTGCAGTCTGGCTTCTGGTCCTTGGTCGTGCCTCATTATCAGTGTGGGTTTGAGTCTTTTTTCTGTGTGGTGGTGACATCCTGTGTGGCTCTCATGGGTGTGGGTCTGGTGTCATTCGTCGTGTTAGGGACTTGTTTGTCAATAAGGGCGGGTTTCCAAATGGCTGGTAGGTGGGAGGTATCGTCTTATTTGTTCATGCTGTGTGGACGTTTTTCTATCTCAATGGCTTCTCTGATTATTCTATTGTTAAAGTGTTCAGTTTTGGCGATAGTTCTGGTCTTTTAAAAGTCAATTTCATGTCCTGTGGCTTTAAGGTGTTGGACCAGGGAAGAAGTTGGTTCCTCTTTTCTGACTGAGTTCTTGTGTTGTTCAATGCGCACAAGTCTTCCTTAAGAACTTTTGTGTGTGTGTGTGTGTGTGTGTGTGTGTGTGTGTGTGTGAAGCGATAGACATCACGATCTCTGGAACATTTAAAAAGTTTAAAAAATTATTTAAAACTTATGCTAAGCTTTCGTCGGCCACTACCGACTTCGTCAGAGAGTAAAATCCCCATTGAAGAGATGCTTGCTTTCATGTAATGCTGATCAATTTGGTCACTGAGCGTGTAACAGGCCCACACCCTTCCTTCCCTCCTGTAATTAACGTTTTTTCTGCCTCAGTCATGCTGACAGATGACGATGCACTTTCTCCTACCTCTTTCCCCATTGTGTGTTGCCTCTTTCTTTCCCTGGGGGGCAACTCAGGGCTATCAGGCATTGCTTTGAAGGTATTTCTCCCGGCTCCCTCTCCCTCATTGTTATGCCTTTCCCTTTTAGGCACACACGTTGCCTCCTCTAAACCCATTTTTGCCCATGTTTTGCCCATGATCTTGTGATAGGTCTGCGTTGTACTTCCTCACCCCCCCCATCTCTCTCATTCTGCTGCTTCCCTAACATACTCTCTTGTCCTCTGTCAGGGTTTGTCACCCCTTCATTGGGCCAATCTCTATGCCTAAAGGAAGAGATTTGTCCCCGATCCCCATTCAGTCTTAGTGATTGGTCCTCCTTAAGTCCTTCCTGGTGCCGTAAAGCCTGGTATGCCAGTGATATGTCAATATGTCTATTGAGGGAGTTGTTGTTAGAGAACCAGGGTTCTTTCAAGAGGCATCTTCCTTTTGTTTCATCATGGGCAACGACTTTGGTCTCTTGGAAGTTGAACTCATGACCATGCTCCTCCATGTGCATCCAAATCTGGGAGCGCTGTTCCTTACGTCTGACCGCTAGTTTGTGTGATGCACCCTAGTTTTCAGTCATTTTGATGTTTCTCCTATGTAATGACCTGCACAATTGCTGCATTTAATACGATAGATTATTGAGGAAGTCTCCTCCTTCGGTAGAGCTTCTTTCGGGTGCATTACTCTCTTCCTCAGTGTTTGGTCAGGTCTGTGTGCTCCACTTTAACCCCATGTGATGCAAGGATGCGTGCAGCAGTTTCGGACACCCCCTGTATGTACGGGAGCACCCTCCACGTTGATGTTCTGCTTGTGCCCTCAATGGGCTGCCGGGCCCTGGGTGTAATACATCATTGGATAAAATCTCTCAAATAGCCATTGAGAGTGCAGATCCGGTAAAGATGTGCATGTTCTTTTGCTTTGGCTGCCTGTGTGCTGCAATGGGTATCTGTCCTGCTAAATAATGTCCAAATGCAGCTGACTTTGTGCGCATTAGGGTGATTGCTCTCGTTGTGCAAAATGCGATCAGTGCTTGTGGTCTTTCAGTATACTTCTGTGTCAATGCTCCCATCCGGGTTGCGGCTAATTTGCACAGCCAGGAAGGCTAGTTTGTTATTGGCCTCCTCTTCCATCGTGAATTGGATATCCGGGTATATGGAATTGAGGATTCCCATAAACCTGGTGCTATCCTTTTGTTTGATGATGGCGAATGTGTCTTCGACATAGCGTGCCCAAAACTTGGGTTTGTATATTTTCATCGCTTCCTGCTCTAACCGCTGGAGGACTGCCTCCGCAATCACCCCGAGATTGGTGATCTCATCGGTGTACCCTTCGTTTGTTCATACATTTGGTCATTAAATGTGAAATATGTTTTGAGGCAGAATTTCAATAGGTGGATGAGGTCATCCATGCTAGGGGTTTTGGGGTTTCTCGGTTCTGTTGTCAATAATAAATCTTGGATGGTCTGTATTGCTAACCCCTGGGGGATAGATTTGAATAGTGAAATGACATCAAATGACACCATTATCTCATCCCCCCCACCACCACCACTCCTTTCAGCTGTTGTAAAAAGTCCATGGAAGTCCTTACGATGGTGGTGGTCCCTTCAACCAGGTGTTGCAATTGGCTATATAGCCACTTGGCTAGACCAAATGTGGGGGTGCCGCGGAGGGAAACGATGGGGTGTAGGGGTATCTCCATCTTGTGGATCTTTGGCAACCCATAGAATCGTGCCATGGCTGAATCTCTTGGCCGGATCATTCTTAGTCCCCCCTCATCCACCTTTCCTTTTATCAACTACCTTATTAATTTGATTTTTAATTGACACCATAGGGTCTTTATCCAGGAGTTGATAGGCATTCCTGTCACCAAGGAGGTCATGGGCTTTGCTGTTGTAATCCATTTTGTCCATGACTACCGTTGCCCTACCCTTATCTGCTGGCAGCACTACAATAGAATTGTCCTTCCTCAATTCCTGGAGGGCCAATGCTTCTGATTTTGATAATGTATTATTTTGCCTATGGCTGGTGAGGAGCCCTACCAGATGTTGTCTGATGGAGTTTTTTACTTCCTTGTGGTCTCAAGCTGATGGATGGTTGACTCCAGGGCTGCCGCAAAATCGACCGCCTTGGCATCAGTCAGGTTGAAGCCAGCATCCCATTGCAAAAGTTAACTACAGGGAGGAAGGAAGGATGTGGGCCTGTTACACGCGCAATGACCAAATTGATCAGCATTACATGAAAGCAAGCATCTCTTCAATGGGGATTTTACACTCTGACGAAGTCGGTAGTGGCCGACGAAAGCTTAGCATAAGTTTTAAATAAATTTTTAAACTTTTTAAACGTTCCAGAGATCGTGATGTCTATCGCTTCATATATATATTTCTTAAGGAAGACTTCCCTGATTTCCGTGAACTTATATTTGATTTTCTGCCGGCATGAATGGTTTTACTTCTATGATATCCCTCTGTTGCTGATTGTATGTGGATGTTATTAAATATTTTTCTTTTAAAAAATAACATTAATGTTCCATATTTTTTCCTCATCATTTTTATTAATTTTAGAAATTAATTTGAATTAGTTAAGCAGTATAGGTTGCTTGGTTTCTACATAAGAGGATGGCCCAGTACAAGGGTGGTATTGACTTACCTTCACTACCAGTTCACAAATGTGAGCTCGCTTCTCTTGCATATGCCACTTCCGTGTATGCTCAGGGCCTTCCATGCATGCAGAGTGTCAAGAATGAGATGTGATGTTGTCCAGGCAGGTGGACAACATCACCTGCCTGGACAACAGCTGGAGCCTCCCACAGCTGTCACTACCAGTTTGCCCAAACTGGATAGAATCAGCTGAATTCTGGCCCAGCACAGGAGAAGAAGGACTACAGGACCAGAATCAACATTATCTTTATTTAACACAAAAGAGGTACTCTTTTGAGGACCATAATATTCACATTTTGGACAGGGAAGAGAGATGGTTTGAGAGAGGAGTGAAGAAATGCCAGAGTAGAAAATCCTTCCTTCAGGATTTTATGTCTGAGGTGGACGCTTCAGTCACAACCTTGGGCTCTGTCTAACAAAACTATCTGAACATTGGGCTCTATCTAACAAAATGAAATTCAATGCTGAAAAAGTAGGTTCTACATTTAGGCAAGAAAAACAAAATGCACAGGTACAGGACATGTGGTACCTTGCTCAATAGTAGTAGCTGTGAGAGGGATCTTGGAGTCCTAGTGGACAACCATTTAAATATGAGCCAGCATATTTGGCAGCAACTGCCAAAAAAGCCAACACAGTTCTAGGCTGCATAAACAGAGGGATAGAATCAAGATCACGTGAAGTGTTAATACCATTTTATAATGCCTTGGTAAGGTCACACTTGGAATACTGCATTCAGTTTTGGTCACCATCACGTAAAAAAGATATTGAGACTCTAGAAAGAGAGGAGAGAAGAGCAACAAAGATGATTAGGGGACTGGAGGCTGAAACATATGAAGAACGGTTGCAGGAACTGAGCATGTCTAGTTTAATCAAAAGAAGGACTAGGAGATACATGATAGCAGTGTTCCAAAATATCAGGAGCTGCCACAAAGAAGAGGGTCAAACTATTCTCCTGAGGGGAAGACACAAAACAATGGATGGAAACTAATCAAGGAGAGAAGCAACCTAGAACTAAGGAGAAAATTCCTGACAATTAATCAGTGGAACAACTTGCCTCCAGAAGTTGTAAATGCTCCAACACTGGAAGTTTTTAAGAAGATGTTGGATAACCGTTTGTCTAAAGTGGTGCAGGGTTTCCTGCCTAAGCAGGGGGTTGGACTAGAAGACCTCCAAGTTCTCTTCCAACTCTGTTATTCTATTCTAAACCTGTCCCACATTTTTAAAGATGCTCTTTCATCAATCCCCAGGAAGATTAAGACCACTTCACAGGGTTCACCAGGGAGACCACACTTAATGGCCCACCTGAAGTAAAGGATTTAGGAGTTAGAACATTTACATCCGAAAGACACTCTGCTAATTGCCTTTCCAGATTAGAAGAGAAAGGAAACTTCCCTGGGAGACATATATGGAGTCCCCCAACCAACTTGCACAGACTGAAGAAGCTACTTGGATAAGCAACAAGTCATTTCAAATCAACAAGAAAAGAAAAAAAAAAGCTTATCTGTATTTCTATAAATGATATTTTCAGCAGTAAATTAAACATATTCTTCTCACTTCGATTAAAAAAAACCTTTCTAAAAAAAGTACATAACAAGCTAATTATCACCAAAGAAGGAGAAGCTAAATTAATTTAAGGATCACACATTATTCATTAAGAATTGACAACTTTGTGGGTGGGGAAGAGTGGAGGAAAAAGGGGGAATGTCAGTACCCACAGCAGATGCCATCTCTATCTATGTGAAATATGGAAAAAAGTTAGATGGTTGTTTGGATGCCCTGCCAATGACATATTGTTCACTCAATAATCTGAGTCATAGCTGGAGATGTAAATGCTTCCACATTACATGGTTTGTGTTAACATGTTGCTGACCCAGCAAAGTTTAGAAAGACAGTTACGTATTCCACAGGTATACTGAATTCTCTGTCAGAGAAGATGACCCAAAGGCAACTAAAGAATAAATTTAGCTGCTGGTAAGTATTCAGGTTGCCACAGAAATAAAAGAGTTAGCAAAGGAAGCCATCTGCGACTAAACAAGAAAGATAGAAAGACCATTGGCATTGGGACTATTATTTCAAAGTCCTTAAAATTTAAGTGAATGAAGGGAGCTCAGGTGCATCACAATCCTTTCTGATGTTACTCAAGGTTTTCTTGTCCAAATAATAGAAGGAATTTTTCTGGAAAGATTAATGCTGCATAACATTAGGGATAGAAGTTAATTTAGTCAGTTTGGCTAAAGTTCAGTTTCTTTAGCAACTTTCTTTTGTTTCTACTGATCCTTCTACTCACTTTTCTCCTTCCACACAACAAATTACCTGCCCTTAACCCCCAAAAAAGGTTAAGGGACAAACAAGAACTAAGAATGCCTTTAAAAATCATCACATATGTTGTTTGTTTTTTTTTAATCTAAGATGGCGCCACTGAAGGCTGCCTCGGTGAAATGCTGTCTGTATCTTTTCTTTTATGTACACTGAGAGTGTATGCACCAAGACAAATTCTTTGTGTGTCCAATCACATTTGGCCAATAAAGAATTGCATCCCATCCCATCCCATCCCATCCCATCCCATCCCATCCCATCCCATCCATCCCATCCCATCCCATTCCATTCTATTCTATTCTATTCTATTCTAATTTCTATTTAATGTCATTTCCATCCCTCATGCAGTAAACTTCCAGAGGGGGAAAAAGGAAATAAATGATTTTTTTTATCCAAGATGGCGCCATAGGTCATTCTTGGTTGGTTCTATTTATAAAGCATGTAGCAACTGAATGGCCAATGCAACCAAATCACCGCCCTCCATAATATGCCCTATCCTTCCATAATTGTTGAAAATCTACTCAAATAAGATATGATTTCCACACTTGTAACCAAGCAACCAGTGTGCCCAATAAAGTTTTAAAAACAAAATGTATTATTTTTTTAAATTTCAGATTATGTAAAATTAAATGCAGTTGGTGGAGTGTTTGTGCATGGTATTTAATGAAAATTTATTTAAAGGTATTTCTGTCCAATCAATTTAATTTAATTTTAAATTGAATAATTTTTGCACCGAATTGTCAGATCGAGCTACATCATCAAATAAAATAGGACATATCTAATTTAATCAAGTCAGTTTAAATTGTTAAACTAAACTGAATCTCTTGAAGTAGATTCTACATATATTTATGTTCCTAGTATATTTCAGTGAATTAATTTCTAAAGCAAAGTGGAAATGTGAATTAAATTGAATCCCAAAACCGAATTAATAATTTGAATCAGATTTGTCTGACAGATTTCATACCAAAAAAATTGAATAATAATAATTTGTATTTATAAATGGAATCTGAATTTATTACAGTTGTTTCATAATATAAGCAAATGCATACTTAGTTAATATATACTTGTATGCAGAACAAAGATATAGGCAAGACTAATTTAATTTAATTAGTAATAGAATTACTAATTAAATTAATAGAATTAATAATTCTATTAATTTAATAGAATTCTAGAAATTACTTAAATGACAGTGCAAGTACCCTTATCAGTAGCCTGAACAATTAAGTAACAGATGAGTTGCAATTCTTAGCAAACATAAACCTGGAGACAACTCTTTGTTTCTATTTAGGATTCACAGAAGTATATTAGCTAGATGAAGAATGAATAGACCAATGAAGAAGAAAAATAATAGATCTCAAAAGAAACCAGCATGGCTGCATAAAGAACTCTCGAACAAATTGAAAGACAAAAAGGACAAGTATAAAAAGTGGAACGAGGGGCAAATAACTAAGGTAGAATATCAGCAAATAGACCGAGCCTGTAAAGATGATGTGAGGAAAGCTAAGGCTCACAGTGAACAAAGGCATGTGACAAAAGTAAAAACTAACAAAAAAAGCTTCTTCCAACATATTAAAAACAAGAAAAAAGTCAAGGAAACAATTGGTCCATTGCTGGGAGAAAGTGGCGAGAAAGTGACAAGCAACAGAGCGAAAGCAGAACTACTTAACTCATTTTTTGCATCTGTCTTTACACAAAATGAAAAAACAATCCAACCTATCAAAAACAGCACCACAAAAAAACAGATTAGGAACACAAGTTAAAATAGGGAAGAAAATGGTAAGTGAACACCTGTCTACCCTAGAGGAGTTCAAATCACCATGACCAGATGGATTACACCCCAAGGTTCTGAAGGAACTGGCAGATGAGATCTCAGAACCACTGAACTATATCTTTCAAAGATCCTGGAGCACAGGGGAACTGCCAGAGGACTGGAAAAGATCTGATGTAGTTCCCATCTTCAAAAAAGGAAACAAAACAGATCCAGGAAACTACAGACCTATCAGTCTGACCTCAATACCAGGGAAGATTCTGGAAAAGATAATAGAGCAATGAATCACTGAACACCTAAAAGCAAAACAAAGTAATAACCAAAAGCCAACATGGATTTGTCAAAAAAAGATCATGCCAGACTAATCTTATAGCATTCTTTGACAAAGTGACAAAATTAGTGGACCAGAGGAATGCTGTCGATATAATTTACTTGGATTTCAGTAAAGCGTTTGATAAAGTAGACCATAACCTACTACTAGATAAAGTAGAAAAATGTGGGTTAAACAGCATCACCACCAGATGGATTCGTAACTGGCTGACCAACTGCACTCAACGTGTAGTCCTCCATCCTTCCAAGGTCAGTAAAATTAGGACCCAGATGTTGGGGGCAATATGCTGACTCTGTAAATCACTTAGAGAGGGCTGTAAAGTAGTATGAAGGTGTATAAGTGTATTACTGTTGCTATTTTTATAGGCAACTGCCTTTTGCCAAGTTAGGATATTGGGATATCATATTCTATGTTAGTTACGCTGATTGACAGAGGCTCTTCAGCCAATATTCTTTCTCAAGACACTCATACCTTTGATTTTGAGTAACAGGTGGGCTGTTTCTTTAAAATAATGTTCAAGTTGGTTGTTTTAATATTTTGGACATTGTATTATCTGGTTTCCTCTTTCAGAAAGGAAGGGGTTAGGGGAGGTCATCAGAAAGTTGAAACAGTTCCTTTCTAAATCTTCACTGAATCAGGGGAGAAATGGCACTGACAGCGAGCGGTTCAGTTTAACTTTCCATTTCAAAGGGCTTTTCAAATGCAAAATAAATAAAAAGGGAAAAGGTAGCATAGGAGTCACCAGTAATAAAAGCCAAGATAAAGAATAAAGCAATTGCTTTTTAGCAAAGCTTAAAGCAAAACAATAGCAGAGAAAATACTGCAGCTAAAGCAAAATTTTTGCCATTTCAGTGATTCATTTCAACTCTAGAATGGATTTTATTTCTTTGATTTTGCAATGACACATTCATTACATGCCCAATTCAGAGCAAGTTAGCCACCACATTCTGTATAAATGTATAAATGTACAGCAAAGACAGTTTTCATCTTATTATGCCAACCCCATCACTATGATATCCGGCAAGATATTAATGTGGCAGAACAATAAAATAATAATGTAGATAATAGTTGTCAGCTATGTCCTATTGGGGGAAAAAAGATTAGGTTATTTGCTAAATGACAAGAGTTCACTACATAATATATTTGGCTAGTATCCAGTCTCCTGGATGACACAATTGAAGCCTTCATTTGATTCATCTGAGTTCAGATCAAGTGGCTAAACAAAGCAGCCTCATTTTAATTGGCCTGTCTGCTGAATGATGGAAACAGATAATTGTATGTATGTATGTATGTATGTATATATTTTTCTCTCATCCAGGTTTTTCCTATGTAAATCAAAATGTTTCTACAGCCATAGTTCAGTAAAATCTCATTCACTAGTTTCTAGGCTTTATCAGACATCAAAGCAGCATTTTGCTGTCTGTTCTGAGAGTTAAGGGAGACTAAAATAGATCTATTTCTGACTAGTTTGTCTTTTTCAGTTAGCCACATCCTCATCTCATGACTCCTCCTTGTAACGGTCAAATATTTATTTTATTTTATTTTCGTAGGTCTTTATGTGTATTTTTCTCTCAGCCAGGTTTTTCCTATGTAAATCAAGATGTTTCTACAGCTATAGTTCAGTGAAATCTTCAGTGAAGAAGACAAACTAGTCATAAATAGATCTATATTAGTCTCCCTTAAGTCTCACAACAGATAGCAAAATGCTGCTTTGATGTCTGATAAGGCCTAGAAACTAGTGAATGAGATTTCACTGAACTATGGCTGTAAAAACATCTTGATTTATGTAGGAAAAACCTGGCTGAGAGAAAAATACACATAAAGACCTATGAATATTTATATATATATATATATATATATATATATATATATATATATATATATATATATATATATATAATTTGTTTTCTGAGGTTTTTGCGGGTGTTTGTATGTAGGTCTTTGGTTATTCGGGTCTTCTCCCGCGTAAAATTGGAAGTACCTTGGCGACGTTTCAACAAAGTCTCATTCGTCATCTTCAGGCTGATGTTCTCGGCTTCGTGCTTCCAGGAGCAATGTGAGATTGCAGCTGTCTCTTCCTTTTAACTGCTAGTGGGGATGTGAGCTGATTGGGTGGGAGCTTGGCTGTGTTCTGATTGGGTGGAGGTGTGTTCTGATTGGTTACCACCACACATCCATGCAGAAAGCAGATTCAAACCCACACTGATAATGAGGCACGACCAAGGACCAGACCGCAGCTGCATCATTAGCCACTTTAAACCCCTCCAATCCATACATGAAGCAGACTGACACCCAGCATGAAGAGCTCTCACGGCCACAAACACGAAGCCAAACAACAACAATGCAGCTCACCAGCTCAAATCCCTCTGCAACTCAACTAAGCCGAGCACAACCAAACTCCCACCCAAACAGAACACACCCCCAGCCAATCAGAGCACAACCAAGCCCCTAACCAATCAGAACACACCTCCACCCATTCAGAACACAGCCAAGCTCCCACCCAATCAGCTCACACCCCCACTAGCAGTTAAAAGGAAGAGACAGCTGCGATCTCACATTGCTCCTGGAAGCACGAAGCCGAGAACACCAGCCTGAAGATGATGAATGAGACTTTGTCAAAATGTCGCCAAGATACTTCCAATTTTACGTGGGAGAAGACCCGAATAACCAAAGACCTACATATACATATATATATATATATATATATATATGTATATGTATATGTATATGTATATGTATATGTATATATATATATATATATATATTCTGAGGTTTTTCACAGGTGTTTGTATGTAGGTCTTTCATCATCTTCAGGCTGGTGTTCTCGGCTTCATGCTTCCAGCAGCAATTGCAAAGATGACGAATGAGACTTCATCGAAACGTCGCCAAGGCACTTCCAATTTTACGTGGGAGAAGACCCGAATAATCAAAGACCTATATATATATATAAAAAAAATCGCTCAATTGCAATTAAGATTTTATTTTTTTATTATTTATTTATTTTCCTCCTATTAAGCCATCATTGCTTATTGTGGTAAAGAAGAAGAAACCAGAGATAATGGAAGACGAGTGTCCCCAAAACCAAACCAGGCAGATTTAAACCAGAGCAGGGACACTGATAGCATTTCCATGTTCTCTCTCCACGCACAATTGTAGTGCTCGCAGTAGCTATGCAGAAAATGCATTTCCCCCAACAGTATTGTATCAAAGGGGGAACAATATTGTGAAGAACAATTTAGATTGGCTGTCTTGAAAGTCATCATTCCTTCTTGTTTGCGAAAAGATAAAGAAATCAACAAGGGCACGATAATGTCCTTAATCAGTGCAAGATACGCAGATTAAGTTTTGGAAACAAAAAAAAAATTATTATCTCAAAGTCAATAAGTAAAGCTTAGCTGTTTTCAGTTTGAGGAGGAGGGCTTACATAAAGCCTTTTTAATTACCCATTCTAGACCATGTCAATCTAAAATGGCATGTCTGGCATGTCTTATCTGCATTGTGCAGTTACTGGGGTCCATTTACCAGCAATCCTACTCAAAATGTCACAATATAAACTTTAAATTAACTATTTAAATAATAATATTAAGTCAATAAGAATCAAACACACCACAAACAGCAGAAACCATCCATTTCTGTTGAAGAATATACACACAGAGAGTGAGAGAGGGGGGTGGGAGAGAAATAAAGAGAGAGGGGGGGGGGAGAGGCTTGATGAAAAAATGAATTTATTTTTCTTCCAAGACAGAAAATATAAAATCAATGCCACTTATATCTCACTGAGGAGAACATTTCAGTCAATGCATTGGGAAACGGCATGCTCTTCCATGCCAATCAGAGGTGGCTTTCAGCAGATTCTGACCAGTTCTGGAGAACCGGTAGAGGAAATTTTGAGTAGTTCAGAGAACGGGTAAATACCACCTCTGACTGGCCCTACCCCCATCTATTCTCTGCCTCCCGAGTCCCCACTGATCAGGAGGAAATGCGGATTTTGCAGTAACCTTCCCCTGGAGTGGGGAGGGAATGAAGATTTTACAGTATCTTTCCCCCGCCATGCCCACCAAGCCATGCCACGCCCACCAAGCCACACTCACATAACCGGTAGTAAAAAATTTTGAAACCCACCACTGGTGCCAATGACTTATTCATTATCACTATCACTTAATATTGTCTCTGTTTTATTTTTTGCTCTGTCAAACAGAATGCCTTTTGGTATATAAACTTAAGAAATAAAATAAAATAAAATATTTTTTGATTATCCAACATTTAGAAAACACAGATTAATTTGGAATTAAGCCCTGAGATTTTCCTGCTGGGGGAAAAACCTTTGAAAGTTAAATCAGGTATATGGTTCTTGTTGGTTCACATTATGACTGCAGCAAGATTAGCATATGTGCAGGAGTGGAAAAATAAATGGTTACCGATGGATTTGAAAATAATATATAAAATTAATGAGTGCATGGAATCAGATAGATTAACTAGATTGATCAATGGTAAAAAAAATTCAGAATTTTATAACAGTTGGAAATTATGGTACGATTGGGTCCAGAAAAGGTGGGATAGAATAGATATATGATGATGTATATATATGATGGCAAGTATGTATGTATAAAAGAATGAGTTTATATTTATGGACAATGTATTCACATTACACCATGGTGGCAGGATTATATATTTCATTTGTGTACTGGTGCATAGAACATATGAAAAAAATAAAAAAATTATAATGAAGGAAATTTGCTTCCACCGAGAAGAGAAAATAAAATTAGAAAGGTGGAAAATCGTAATACACTGGGAGAACACTGTCAAAACCTGAAGATCCAGAAAGATGCAGCCAGGCAAGAGGACTGAATGAAACATTAGCTGTATGGATGAGTTTTTATTAACCTAATGTTTACAGTAATTGCACTAGGATTGTTATTTTTTTTTCTTCCTGGTTAGTCTCCTTTAATGGCAAGCTAATAAAATAATTTGCTTTTTTCTTCTTAAAAAAACAAAAACAAAAAAACAAAAAAACCCAAAGTTTAAAAAGCACCTGAGGGATACTAATTGCAGGTAGAACATTAGACAAACCAGTATATAGGAAACAACGTACTTGACTTATTATGTCCTGCTCTAATAAGAGCACCCCTCACCATATACTTTACAGATGGATATATGTCAAACATTAATTTTAAGGCTTCATTATTTTTATCTACATAATTATTAATATTCTTGTTACTAGCATTCCTGTTAGTAGTATCGCTAGTAGTAGTAAACTATTAGTAATAGTTACATAGTCCTATGCTTATAATTATTTCAGTTATAAATCAGCAAAAACTGAACAATTTATACAGGAGTTAGGGATTTAGACAAGGTGTTACAGACCAGCTACTCAAAGGACGTCACAGTGACAAAAAGTGTGAAATAAATACAATTTGAATTTTTTTTTTAGCAGCTTGTTGCATTATCTTTGAATAGAGGTAATCCTCGACTTAAAATAGTTTGTTACAACAACATTTAAAAAGTAACTATGATAGTTTTTCACACTTATGACCATTGCAGCATCCCCATGGCCCTGTGATCAGAATTCAGATACTTGGCAACTGATTCATATTTATGACTGTTGTGTGTCCCAAGATCATGGGATCAACCTTTGAGACCTTCTGACAAGCAAAGTCAACGGGGAACCCAGATTCACTTAGCAAACGTGTTCCTAACTGAACAACTGTGATTCACTTAACAACTGTGGCAAGAAAGGTTGTAAAATGGAGCAAAACTCACTTAAGAAATGTTTCACTTAACAACAGAAATTTTGGGGTCAGTTATGATCCTGTTGTGGCCCGCCAATGGCCTGCGCGGATTGTTGCTGATCCCGACAATGAGGAGGCTGGTGTGGTGCTGTGCCAGCAGCCTGTGCAGCCGGCGCTTGAGTCAGACAGCGAGGAGGCTGGAGAAGATGTGGTACCAGAGGCAGGGATTCAGTCAGGGCCTTCAGAATCTCCAGAGGCTCCTTTAAGTGAAGAGGATGAAGAGGAGGAGCCTCTTCTCAATGCACGGGCACGCAGAGCTGCCAAAAGGCAGGAGTAGTTCCTCAGGAGGAGGTCTCCTCAAGAGTAAGGCTTGGGGTTAATTGGCCACACCCTTAGCCTATTTAAGAAAGAACACAGCTTGTACAAGCTGCAGGAAACAACTTTAGTTCGCTAATCATCGTGTTGGGATTTCTCTGCAACCTTGGTTCTGGGCTTTCTGCCAACTCCAGTAAGACCCTGACTATCTTATCTGTGGAATTCTGGCAGGCTGTTAAGAACGCTTATTAACAGCCGGCATTTGCTAAAACTGTGTTATTTGAGTAAACTAAGTTTTGTTCAGAGTTTGTGTGTGCTGTGTTCTTTGGGATCTGGAGCTGGGGCTGAACAGATCCTATATCTAGGATTACCTGTACTTTTAATCTGATTATATATTTTAATACGTGAGGGTGGTTATATAGCTGGAGTTGTGCTGCTTCTTTCTTTTACATACTGCTTATATCTCATATTGGAATATGCTGTATATCTGTGGCATTTAAATTCTGCTACAACAATTTCATTTCTAATAGAAGGGTTTATTTTTTTGCTTTCACCTGTCACTCTGATGAGGGCAATAATTAAAATGAAACACAGCCAAGCATGTGTGCAACCAAAAATAACTTCTTTTCCTATTCACTAATTTTTAATAGCCTCTCATTTTCTCTGACAGCTTATTATGGGATAAATTTTTCCCACTCCAGAATTGTCTCCTTTTGCATGATGCAACTCATACAGTAACAACCTTCACAGTAAACTGTTCTAAACAGTGTGCACATTGTATTAAACTGAGGGCTGTTTTTACAAGAATATAGTTCTTACTACAAAGATAAGGGACGTGGTGGCTAGTGGCTAAGACACTGAGCTTGTCGATCGAAAGGTCAGCAGTTCAGCGGTTCTAATACCTAGTGCCGTGTAATGGGGCACTAGGTATTAGCACTACAGCTCCCGTCACTGTATTAATGGTATTAACAGTACTACCTGAATGCAAATGTGCATACAAGATCCACATCCTTAGTCTGAATGCTTCTAACATAACATTTACACTACATCAAATGCTGGATAAACTGAAAAAGAGAACTCTTAGATAAATTATAATGTTTTTATATCCTACAGCATGATTTTTAACTACATAAGAATTAATTTGATATGGCCACACTTGGAATACTGCATTTAGTTTTGGTCACCACGATGTAAAAAAAAATGTTGAGACTCTAGAAAGAGTGCAGAAAAGACTAACAAAGATGATTAGGGGACTGGAGGCTAAAACATATGCAGAACAGCTGCAGGAACTGGGTATGTCTAGTTTAATGAAGAGAAGGACTAGGGGAGACATGATAGCAGTGTTCCAAAATATCAGGAGCTGCCACAAAGAAGAGGGTCAAACTATTCTCCTGAGGGCAGGACATGAAGCAATGGATGGAAACTAATCAAGGAGAGAAGCAACCTAGAACTAAGGAGAAATTTCCTGACAATTAATCAGTGGAACAACTTGCCTCCAGAAGTTGTGAATGCTCCAATACTGGAAGTTTTTAAGAAGATGTTGGATAACCATTGTCTGAAGTGGTGTAGGGTTTCCTCCCTAAGCAGAGAGTTGGACTAGAAGACCTCCAAGGTCCCTTCCAACTCCTATTCTATTCTATTCTATTCTATTCTATTCTATTCTATTCTATTCTATTCTATTCTATTCTATTCTATTCTATTCTATTCTATTCTATTCTTCATTCCATTATTCTATTCTTCATTCCATTATTCTATTCTATTCTATTCTATTCTATTCTATTCTATTCTATTCTATTCTATTCTATTCTATTCTATTCTATTCTATTCTATTCTATTCTAATTTGGTTGAAAATAATAAAGTTATGAAAAACCTATTTACTCCCTAATATAGAACTCTGCAACTATAAATATTGAATTCATCTTTCCGCATAACAGCTAAAATAAAATGTCACTTTATTTTAAATACAGAGCCCCCCCCCAAATATTCAACCCAGTTCCCAACTTAATCCAGCAAAAATCAAATGCCTTGTTCTACTGCCTGATAAAATCATTTTTTTAATCTCAGAAAATTGGAAGAGCTAGAAAAGAAACAAAATCTCACTGAAGATCAATATCTGGTTTGAAACCTTAAGCATCACAGATCTGGGTCTACTTCTTTTATTGAAAATGATAGTAATCTTGTTTAGCTAGATATACCAGGTAGTTGATACTCTTTCTACGGAAAGTATTAGATTTCGTATAGTTTGTCACTGGCTATTGTAGCCAATTTAATGCTGAAAACCACCCAGTGGGCTACTTCAAAAGGCAATCTGGACCACTTCAGTTAGGTTCTTCTTTCTTCATAAAATGGTTTCATCCTGCTCCATGTGATCACACTGCTTTACAAGTGAAGGCATAGCTCACTTTTCTCTAATCAATAGGTTTGGGATTAATCCTCAAAGCCTCAGCTATTACGGGCTCTTTGTTTTTAAATATTTATTTTTGCAAAATAGATCAGTTATGGCATGAAAACATTATTGGAAGGAGAGCAGAAGAAAGTACAGAAGTATGGATTACTATTTCATATTGCATAAGATGCAGAGTTTGATTTTTAGTCTAAGAAAGGTAAAGGTAAAGGTTCCCCTCGCACATATGTGCTAATCGTTCCCGACTGTAGGAGGCGGTGCTCATCTCTGTTTCAAAGTCCAAGAGCCAATGCTGTCCGAAGACATCTCCATGGTCATGTGGCCGGCATGACTAACCACCAAAGGCACACAGAACACTGTTCCCTTCCCACCAAAGGTGGTCCCTATTTTTCTACTTGCATTTTTTATGTGCTTTCGAACTGCTAAGTTGGCAGAAGCTGGGACAAGTAATGGGAGCTCACCCTGTTATGCAGCACTAGGGATTCGAACCGCTGAACTGCCGACCTTTCAATCGACAAGCTCAGCATCTTAGCCACTGAGCTACCACGTCCCTTAGTGTAAGTACTGAAAGCTAAAGCACACCATCTACCATTCTGTTAAATGGATGATTCACTGAGTGTAACTTCATTGAATAAGGATGCACTATACCAGGGATCAGCAACCCACGGCTCTGGAGCTGCACGTGGCTCTTTCATCCCTCTGCTGCAGCTCCTTGTTGCTAGTCGGCTCCACAATTGATAGGGCTTTTGTTTAGGACAGGTAGAGAAAAAAGGATGCTGTGCTAGGAGGAGACTCTATGGTGGGGGAACCGGACATCTGGTCAGCAGAGGAAAAAGGACGCCGTGCTAGGAGGAGACTCTATGGTGGGGGAACCAGACATCCAGTCAGCAGAGGAAAAAGGATGCTGTGTTAGGAGGAGACTCTATGGTGGGGGAACCAGACTTCTGGTCGGCTCCAGAATTGAACAGGTTCTTCCAGTTAGGACCTTTGTGGCTCTTTGAGTGTTTAAGGTTGCTGACCTTTGCATTATACAATAGAGATGAATAACCATTCTATGGCAAAATGGCAAGATTATTTCGGGGATCATAAAATTGCAATGTACAAGAGTGATAATACAAAATACTGTGTAATTTATATAGGCAGGCTTTATGAATGAATCTTGAAAGGTCCATTTCTATTATAACTATGCCAAGCCTATTTTAATCATTGTGATTGATGTGAAGGGTGCTCCTAAGAGGGACTAGAGAAGGATGTTGGGAATATATGACAATTCTTGCAGTAAGTCATACAAGGTGTGAAGGTCATTCCAGCTGCCCAACTAGAACAAGCTATATTGGGCAGCAGAGATATAGGAAGATGCCAGGGATGACTTTAGTGATAAAAGGTATCAGGCATAGGTATCAATTCACACTGCACTGAAAAAGGCAATGGCAAATTACTCCTGTATTTTTTTTATCAAGAAAGCCACATGGATAGAGAATATAAAATGATTGATGATAGAGTGCAGATGATGAGCCTCTCTAGTTGGATGGCACTCAACATGCTATTGAAAAAAGCTGAGAGCTTTTCAGAATACTAGTGATGTTTATGACCTGAGTAGGTAAAAGCTTTGGGCATATCCAGTAGTTGTTTTCCTGGAGGCAAAGAAAATCTGAAGCTCTAAAAACCATGGGAACATGAAATATAAGAAGTAGGAACATGAAAAAGCTCAACACAGCGAAAGATTAAAGTTTTGCAGACTGACAACCTAGGCATCATCAAATTGAAATGGACTAGAATTGGACAATTTCACTCAGAAAATTATATTGTTTACTACATAGGACATGAACAGCAAAGAAGGCAGAGTGATACAGCAATGATATAGAACATTAGTTGTCAATAACCAAGTAATGCCTATTAGACTTTCTGGACATCCTTCTAATACGGTCTGGGTTTATGCTCCAACCACAGTTGCAGAACAAAAACACTTTGATTCATTTTATGATGATCCAAATCTAAAAAATATGAACGATGGTTATAAAACTGAAAGGAAAAAAGCCATCAATAACCTGTGCTACACTACTGATGCTACTCTGATCTCTGAAAGTGCAAATGATTTAGAAGATCTAGTAATGAAAGTCAAGATGCACACTGGTAAAAAAAAAAGAAAAAGAAAAGAAAAACGGGACTAAGATTAAATGTAAACAAGACCAAACTAACGATGACTGCTACAGACACCAGCCATCGAAATGACAGTGAAGATACTGGGTTCTGAAATGGGATGGAATCTCGGTGCTGTTTTGATACTCCAGAGGAGATATCAAATGTGAAAGGTGTATTAGTAACTTTCAAAATACTATGTAAAGAGTTTTGTTGCATGAATAAAATATTGTTCCAAGTAACACCCCCACTGAACTTTAGAGATATGGTTTAAATCTCTGTTTAACCCTGAAATTCACCATAGATTATTCTGAAACATTTACTGTTATTACTGAAACTTGGCAAACTCACAGACTTGTCAAAACATAATGGAAAACAGCTAAAAGAACAGCATAGTGGGGACAGCAAGTACAAAAACTGTGACAGCAATGAAAATAGAAACGCTATAGTGTTAATTAATATAGTACACAGTTTTAGACTTTTCTGATTCAAATAAGGATGTGGGAATGTGTCTATGTTTATGACGTCATATAGAACCAATCTGTAAATCTCAGCACAGAAAAGCTTTGTATAATGCTACAAATGAATAATCTCCCCTGCCCCTATGCCACAGAGATATCATATGAAAGGATAGGAAGAAAAAAATCCCTACTTTCTCTCCCTTAGGCCAGTACACCTGAATAACCGTTTGTTTATAATTTTGAGTGGACAGTGAGAAGAATGAATGTAATATGAAAAATACAAGTACAATTTGCTTAATGTTTCAGGTCTGAAATTCACAGAATGATTGTGAAGAACTGGAAGCTTTTCACAATGTATGGAAGTTTCCACCCCAAGTCCTATATCCAGATACTGTACACTATCTGGAAAGAAAGAGATCAGGATCTGATGAGTCTCAAAGTGTTAAGGTAATGATGATTTAATAGCTGACCAGCTGCTATAAGGCTGTAAAGTGAGATAATGCAATGAGAATGAGTCAGCAGGGTTATCACTTTAAGAGGCTGTCTATATAAGAGAGGCCCTGCGAGAGCAGTCTCTCTCTCCGTGTATTATCTCCTCATGTTCTATCTCCATTGTAGTTCTCTCTGTATTATTTCTCCATGTATCATGTTACAATTGAAGATTGATTGATTACCTGGCTTTGCTTAGCATGTGTGCATTTGGGATCTTTTCCTGTGTAAGATTTTTTTTATTATTATTATTATTTGATTTATATTCCGCCTTTCTCCGGAGACTCAGGGCGGCTTACAATGTGTTAAGCAATAGCCTTCATACTTTTGTATATTTATACAAAGTCAGCTTATTGCCCACACAAACTGGGTCCTCAATTTACCCACCTTAGAAAGGATGGAAGGCTGAGTCGACCTTGAGCCTGGCTAGGATTGAACTCAGAGAAATTACAGGCAGCTGGTGTTAATTGCTGCCTTTAGTAGGAGGCATTAGTCCTCTACGCTACACAGATTGAGAGTATCTTGGCGATGTTTTGATGAGGTCCCACTCATCATATTCAGGCTGGTGCCTTCGGCTTCGTGGCTGTGCGAGCAAAGCGTGATTGGAGCTGCCATCTCTCTCTCTCTCTCTCTCTCTCTCTCTCTCTCTCTCTCTCTCTCTCTCTTTCTATATATATGTATGTATGTATGTATGTATGTATGTATGTGTGTGTGTGTGTGTGTGTGTGTTTTCCACACATAAAAACTAGGAAAAGTAAGAATATATATATATATATATATATATATATATATATATATATATATATATATATATGTGTGTGTGTGTGTGTGTGTGTGTGTGTGTGTGTGTGTGTGTGTGTGTGTGTGTGTACAGGTGATATATCGGGTTTCTTCCCGTGTAATTGCAAACATATCTTTGAAAGTATTGCAGCGACGTTTTGATGAAATCTCATTCATCATCTTCTGGCTGATGTTCTCGGCTTGGTGCCTATGGGCAATGGTTTGGTGCCTATGGTTTGCCCATAGGCACCAAGCCGAGAACATCAGCCAGAAGATGATGAATGAGATTTCATCGAAACGTCGCTGCAATACTTCCAAAGATATGTTTGCAATTACACGGGAAGAAACCCGATATATCACCTGTACACACATATATACCCGTGAAAACTTACACAGACATATATATATATATATATATATATATATATATATATATATATATATATATATATATATATATATATTTGTTTTTGTAGATTTTCATGAGTACAGGTATGCAACTCTTGGCGTATTCGGGTCTTTTCCCATGTAAGATTGAGAGTATCTTGGCGATGTTTTGAAACCTTGAGATCTCGTCAAAATGTTGTCAAGATACTCTCATTCTTACATGGGAAAAGACCCAAATATGCCAAGACTTGCATAGTCACACTGTGCACACTCTGACACAAACTCACTGTCATATATGAAACCCAGAGCATCCAGAATACATCAGTAATATGGCATCCAAAGATTACCTGCTGTGAGAATGCCTGAGGCAGAAACAGACATGCGAAGAAGTCCAAGCAGAGGAATTGTCAGTGGCTGGAAAGTCCTGGACTAAAGGACAGCACTGATCATAATAGCACAAGAACATGCACTAAGCACCAGACTCCTAGAAGGAGGGGTCTACCACACTAGATAACATCCAAGGTGCAGACTATGAGAGAGAACTCAGAGACAGCCCAACATATAGTGGCAGGGTGTGAGATGCAGGAAAAGGTGGGCAGCACATGAATTAACAACTGGTTCACCCAGCACCGAAAATGTGAGCGTGGCGCACGCAGGACCTTCCTCACATGCACTTAGCTCTCACACACAGCTTGCAAGCATGTGTGCAGCTTAAAAAATGTGGCTAAATTGGACAGCATAGCGCTGGGGCGGGTGGGTGGCTCACCCACATGTCGCAAGTAGGTCGCAACTACCGCTTTGCCCAAACCAGTCCGAACCGGCAGAAGCCCACCACTAGATGCAGGCAGGAACAGCATACACTAAACGGTGCAACAAAGTAGCTGACATTGTGTGCAGACACATCTGCACAGAATATAGGCTAGACCATCCTAAGTCCATATGGGAGATCCCACAGAAGATTGTGGAGAATAAGAAAGGTAAGATCATGTGGGACTTCCAGATCCAAGTAGACAAGCGGATACAAAGATCAAAGGCCTGCGGTGGTGATAGATACAGCAATGCCAAACAATAACAACATATAGGAAAAAGGAGTAGGAGAAATCAGAGATATATCAGGGCCCCTCCACATTGGAGAGGATGTGGAAAGCAAAGGCCAAAGTGTTCTCAGTGGTGGTAGAAGTACTTGGGTTGTGGGTTCTAAACTGGGAAGGTGGCTCCAACAGATCCCAGGAACAATATCAGAGCAATGTCCAGAAGAGTGCAGTGCCAGGAACAGCTGAGATACTGCACAGGGCCCTCAGGTTCTCAGGTCTCTGGTACAGGACCTGAAACTGAGAAAGACACATCCCACCTATAAGGGTGAAAATAGTAATATTTAATAATTACAAATCAAAAGCTAAGAAACTTCGAATAGTAGGGTGTTTTATCCTCCACTTTTCATAATTTCAATAGATAAGACTGCGTAATTTAACCCATGTCCATTCAATTGTCAAAAAGAAATATTGTCAAACACTTGCTAAATAGCACAATAAATGTTGCCTAATTTTTTCCAATGCATTAATTTCAAAACAGAAAATATTGCACTTTGGCTAATTAACACTGGACCCGAATCTGAACTGCAGAAAATAAAAACAGAGTCAGACCCAGCAATTTAGTTGTCTGATAGCTTTTCCATAAATTAGATAGAATGTGAAATACGATCATGTTCTGCCTGATTGTTCCTATCATATCAGAAATATAAATGTTCGTTTTTCTAGAAACCTTTATTTGTAATATGCATAGAAAAGTAAAATGGGAAATGTAATTTTATATTTGCATAGAAATATGTCCAAATTATTTCTGTAACCCAAAAATGTGACCAAAAGAAACAGTTTTAATAGTAATGTGCCAATATTGTTGATTGTGACTGAAAATTGACCCATTAAATTATAATGCAGAGAAATGATAGACATCTTGTAGAAATAATGATAATCACATATCTAATCGAAATATTAAATTATTGTTGCATTAGAGGTTATAATCGTATCTTATAATAAAAAGTGTGCTTTGATCAACTCATCATGATTAAATTTCTGACTGCTGAAGAGTCCTTCCAATTGAAATTCATGACTAAATGCAGGTTGTTTATGGTGATGACTATTCACATGACAAATATGTATTGCTGGGTTGAAATATGTAAAGATGTTGAACTGGGAAATTTTGATCTGTGTGATTAATAATAAAATGGATGACCTGTGACAGCAAATGCTGATTTTCATATGAGAATTAATAATTAAATCTAATATAATTGATTAACTAATGATAATTAAGGGCAATTGTCAGACTACTCCAAGGGAAATTGCTGTCAACCTTAGTATTTCACAAGAATATTTAGGTCACATTATTGATGGAAAGTTGAAATAAGATGGAATCCTAGCATGGTTAAGTAAAAGATTCAAATGTCACACTCTGTGTTGGTCAAGATAGTACATAAGAAAGTTAACATCACAGATCCTAGAAATATTAGAAAAAAATACTAAGTATATATCTTTCCACTATAAATTTAGATATGCTTTTGGTGGGACAAGCATTTATTGCCTTAATGGACAATCTATATTATAGGATCAGAAGAAGTATAGCTATTCAGATCCTGTATCCTTCATTGACATTTGACTCTAGTCTGTGGTGGGATTCAAAAATTTTTACTACCGGTTCTGTGGGCGTGGCTTTGTGTGGGCATGGTATGGCTTGGTGGGTGTGGCTTGGTGGGCGTGGCAGGGGAAGGATACTGTAAAATCCCGATTTCTTCCCGATCAGCTGGGATTCAGGAGAAAGAGAATAGATGGAGGCAGGGCCAGTCAGAGGTGGTATTTACTGGTTCCCCGAACTATTCAAAATTTTCACTACTGGTTCTCCAGAGATGGTCTTCAGCAGAACCTGCTGAATACCATCTTGGAGTCTAGTGACTACTTTTTGGAGTCACCAAAGAAATGAAAGAGTTAGAAATGCTAGTTCTTTTTCCTTAAAAAAAACTTTTAAGTTTCAGCAAAAAATAAAATACAGGAAGACAAAAATAGAAAGAAATAGAAAAATCAGGAAAGAACAAGAAAAAAGAAAGAAAAAAAGCTTAAAAATAGTGATTTCCAACTTTCTTCTACTGTATACAGTTACAAATATAAAATATGTTAACCTTTTGCTCTAAGATTAACAATAGTACGCAGTATTTCTATAAACATAAGCCGTACTAATTGTTACATTCCAAAATTAAAGTTTCATTTCTTTTAGTTTCAAGCAAAAAAATACTAACATGGTTTTTAGGTAGCTAGCTAAAGTCTTTTTTTTAATCAAAATAGTCAGTTTTGCCATTCCCACTAACTCCATGAATTTCACTATCCATTTCTCCATTGTGGGCATCTGCAAGTCCTTCCATATCTACTGTATACAAAGAAAAGTCTTATTTCTGTTATCATGTATAACAATAAAATCTCATGTTCCTTTTCAAGTTTTTTATTCACAAAACCTAAAAAAAAAAACCCCTCTGGTTTTAATTCTACATCTATTCTAACAATTCTCTGAATTAAACTACATAATGTATCTGATCCCAATATTTCTTAGCTTTCTTACATGTTTATCAAAGATAATATAAACTACATTTATGCTTTTCTAAAATATGGTTGACATCTTTGATAAGTTATCTGTTCCGACCTAGGCTTCCTGATACAGTAAAAGCACACCGTGAGTCCCCAAAACCCTCTTTTTATTTTAATAGCTGTGAATTCTGCTCATTCAGAGCCTGTTCAATCTGTTCATTACAGATGAGTCCCAAATAGTTGTAAAGAGTCCGACAGAAGTCTGCCACAGTTCTTCTGATAAGGCTGATAAACACCCACCTTTATCTCCCTTGAAACACTTACAAAACCTAATTGGCAATTAACTTTGAAAGGCCACATGGCAACACAGCATCAACACGGAGCTGCAATCTTGAAACTGGCCAGCAAAACAACAGTTGCTTCCTGCAAAGGCCCATGTGCCTTTGCTCCTCCTTTATGTCTTATGGGAGGGGCCAATCATCTCCAAGCCCTACTCCTGAGTCATCCCTTTTGTTTTAACTGTTCTTGCCTTCTGGCAGCTCTGTGCATGTGCACATTGGGAACTCCCTGTTCCTCTGCCTTGCTGACATCAGACTCTGGAGGCTCCGGAGTCTGTGCATAAGTCCCAGATGGCCCTGGCCCCATCTTTGCCTCCAACACAGAGCCCTAGTCTGAACCTTCCCCAGACTCCAGGATTGGCCCATGTTCCTCCCCAGCCTCCTCACTGTCCGACTCTGCTGCCAGCTTCACAGGCCAACAGCAAACCACAACATTATCAGTTGTTAAATATCTAAAATTCATTGTCTTATAAAAATTCTCTTACAAGTTATAATTCAATGCAAATTTGCATCTTTAATCGACCTATTTTCCCATTGATCAAATATATTAGATCAAAAAAAATGCACATTTAATCATATAGTCTATATATAGTTTATACATCTTAGCAATATTATGCCAGTCATTTGTACACAAGTCTAATTCAAAATCAGTTTTCTGATTTGTAAAATCAAGTCAGAGAGTCTGCAGAAGTCAACCAAGTTTGTGTAACTAGTGATGGAAGTACTACTATGTGCTGGTTTTGCTCCTAAGTTTAAGATAAATTATTACAAGGTATTTTATATGCTTAACCCTCCAGGAATTCCTCCAGGGTTTGATCATCATCTTTCATGATATTTAACATCTGGTAAGAAGCCATTGGCTAATTGCCATCTGTCAGATTTATGACTGGGAGCAGAAATAAAGCACTTATGAACCAAAAAGGGAATCATATAATGGTCAAGTTAAGGATAGCAATAGCACTTAGACTTATATACAGCTTCACAGTGCTTTACAGCCCTCTCTAAGTGGTTTACACAGTTAGTCTCTTGCCCCCAACAATCTGGGTCTTCATTTTACCAACCTTGGAAGGATGGAAGGCTGACTCAACCTTGACCCTGGTGACATTTGATCTGCCAAACTGCTGGCAGCCAGTGGTCAGCAGAAGTAGCCTTTAGTACTGCACTCTAACCACTGCGCCACCGCAGCTCTTAGGATGGATAAATCAGTAAGTCAGTTCATTAGCAAAAGTAATATACACAGAATATCTGAAAACAAGTCTATGGAGATTCTCAGTCATCCAGGTCATGGTTGTGCCAAAGGTGCTTTTTTTCAAGAGGCAACTGGACTTTCTGGTTTTTCTTTGAAGACATTTCGCTTCTCATCCAAGAATCTTCTTCAGCTCTGACTGGATGGTAGTCCTTCCACTTCCCACCATCCAGTCAGAGCTGAAGTAGCTTCTTGGATGAGAAGCAAAACGTCTTCAAAGAAAAACCAGTAAGTCCAGTTGCCTCTTGGAAATGCATCTTTGGAACATCTGAAAACAAGTCACAGAAAGATCACAGAAAGCAGATATAAATTAATAACAAAAAAACATAATCCAAGATCTCCATTTGCACGATGGTACTATTAAAGCTTTCAGCATGGAAGCATGAATTCAAAAAAACATGTCCTGAATTCCTGATATAAGAGAACAAATTGGTTTGAATAAATTAGGGAAGAAAGGCATTACTGCCAATCAGCAACCAGACCCCTTGTAAAGATAAAGGTTCCCCTCGCACATACGTGCTAGTTGTTCCCGACTCTAAGGGGCTGTGCTCATCCCCATTTCAAAGCCAAAGAGCTAGAACTGTCCGAAGACATCTCCGTGGCCATGTGGCCAGCATGACTAAACACCAAAGGCACATGGAACGCTGTTACCTTCCCACCAAAGGTGGTTCCTATTTTTCTACTTGCATTTTTTACATGTTTTCAAACTGCTAGGTTGGCAGAATCTGAGACAAGTAACGGGAGCTCACCTGATCTGTCCCCCCCCTTCAGAGACCCACAAAAACACAGCCAGCCGAGGGTTAAGAATCACTTGGCACACTCCGCAGTTCTTATCTCAACCTTGGCAGCGATATGCACACCGTCTGCCAAGGACTTTATTGGTTTACACAAACAAGAAAATCACCTACGTAGCTTTGCCGTTCATCCAGCTTCCAAGACTACGAGGTTGCTCCGTTTGTTTAGCTTTGTTCGTCACGAACTTCGTGACCCACCGTACTGTCTTATATAGATATGTTTCTGGGTGTGGTCCAGTGAGTCATTGATCCTGTGACTCCAATCCAATGACTCAGGATTTCCTCATACGCCGCAGCTGCAGTACCCTTTTCTCTCGCCTTCTTTGGCGTGCGTCCAGGAATGACGTCTCTCCCTCACTCTCATCTGAGACACCTGTTTCCCCACTACTTGGCTCTCTTTCAGCTGGCACCTGAGCCGGTGCCAGAGGGGGAGGGCTGGGAGATCTGGCTGGCTCCTCTTCCTCCTGCTCAGAGCTGCCTTCCTCCAAAGGGATAGGCTCAGAGGACGGGGCCACAACATCACCCCATTACGCGGCACTAGGGATTCGAACTGCTGAACTGCCAACTTTTCGATCCACAAGCTCAGCGTCTTAGCCATTGAGCCACCAGGTCCCTTTACTTACACTTATTTAGTAGACATTAGACAGCAGGTTCATTTCAAACAAATACATCAAAAGTCCTTCTCTCATTAAATGTTGTCCTTGTTTTTGCTTTAGTTTTGAATGAAAAATAAAAGCACACACATATTGTACATATATGAATTAAACTCCTACAACATAGAGGAAACGGCCTGTGGTGTTTCACTACAGCACATGCTTCTGTCTTCTGCCTATTTGGGGAAATGAATTCTAAACAGGAGGTACTGCTTAAACATGAGTTCACAATTTGGGATTCAAACTCCACCCCGCCCCCAAACCTGCTGATGCCTTTATGGAACATTCCTCTCTGCAAAATATTATGTTGCATAAAAAGATAAAAAGGGCCTGGCTAGGTGGCTCAGTGGCTGAGCTTGTCAATCAGAAAGGTTGTTTATTCGGCGAATCTCTAGTATAGGTCTCCTATGTGAGCAGGGGGTTGGACTAGATGACCTCCAAGGCCCCTTCCAACTGTTATTAAAACTGTTATTGTTATGTCACTTATGTGGAAATCTATCAACAGTCAAGTCCACCCACCGTCCGTTCACTATATGAAAAATCAGGCAACTTCAAAACCCTCTGTTAAAACCCATCTGTTATTTTATTTAAAATGCAGAAAATCCCCCAAACCTCTCAATCCAGACCCAGATTGTGGGGGCAATAAACTGACTTTGTATAAAAAAGAACACTGCTTGGGGGGGGGGGCGAAAGCCCTACTAAGCAGGTATATACAAAAGTATGAAGGCTATTGCTTAATGCATTGTAAGCCGCCCTGAGTCTCCAGAGAAGGGTGGCATATAAATCGAACTAATCAACCAACCAATCAATCAATCAATCAATCTCTGTTATAAATTTATCTAACCCATTGTCTATAATCAATGCGGTTAATTTTGACATCTCTGCCAGTTCAGTCAATTTTGAAGTTCATTCTTCAACAGTTGGCATCCCTTTTTCTTTCCAATACTTAGCATCAGGGGTCCTTGCAGGAGTCACCATGTAAAGAAATAATGTCCCAATTGATTTCTATTGATTTGGCCATTGTTTTTTTCTTCTTTTTCTTATGCTTCAATTGCTTGGCATTCTCTACTATCCAGAGGAGGAGGCAGCAGGAAGAATCTGTTAATTTTTCTCATCCAACAATGTTGGTGGTGGAGGTAGTGGTGATAGTGATAATGATTTGGTAGCAAATCATTATCACTTGGTACTTGTACTTGTTCTCTACTTGCAAAACTACCATGTTTCCCCAAAAATAAGATAATAAATCAGTATATTAATGATAACCTGCTATATTTCTCCTCTTGCCCTGAAGTCAGGGTTGACATCTAAAGAGTTTTTACTATTTCTTCCAGTATCAGAGGTTGAATCTGAAAGAAGAAGTTGGAGCTAAATATATACAAAGTGAAAATGTTGTTGATTCTAGGACCTCAGCTTTGGGCTTTGGAAAGTAATAATTGAAATGGTGGGAGATACAGCAATTTAGAACCATCGCTGACACTAGATAATCTTATTAAATAGGTGAAATTATTGCAAAGCTGGCTTCAAAGTAGTAGCCTTAAAAATTGTTCTCGAAACTGCAACTGGTCTAAAGTGTGGCTACAGATTGACATTTTAGCAAAAGATGTTTTGCTTCCCTGTCAAAATAGTTGTGATGGAGGTGGGTTGTTTTCTGAATCAATTCAGATTGTTCATTATGGTGTATTAAGATTTACCTTCTTACTCTATCTTTAATCTTTGTGCTTAAAATTTCAATAGTGTACCTTCTGCAATTCCTATCACACATTTACCAAATTTCACATTTAACTACTTTTTCTATACTCTTGAACAACTTAACATGAGGTTTGATTCTGGCATCTTCCTTGTTACATTTCAGTATAATTTAGTATATTTCTATCTTATCAAGTTCTATGCTGTTTTCATGATTTTCTTCAATGTCAAATGTTAAGTTATATTTTATATGTAACCAACGACAACAACAAAATGTGATTGGAATGGTATGGTATGGTATACCATTCTAGATTAAATTGAAAATGGATACAACAAAGGAGTGGGAAAGGAGAGAGGAATAGAGAGAGGGAAAAGGAGAGGAAGAAAAGGGAGGGGAAAGAAGAATAGGAGAGAGGGTTAGAAAAGGAGGAAGAAGAGAGGAGCGGGGGAAAGGGGAGGGGAAGTAGAAGAAGAGGAGAGGAGAGGAGGAATGAAGAAAGTAGAAAGGGACAGAAGAAGAAAGAGGAGGGAAGAAGAAGAGGAAAGGTTGTGGAAAAACAAAGAAGAAGAAATGGAGCAGCCCCGAACAAATAAAAATGAAAGTTAAAGGATAAGATGAATGATCAATGATTAATGATGGATAAGAGACTGTACACTTATATATGTTTATGAGAAATAAAAATTTAAAAAAAATGCAAAAAAAAGAGAGAGAAGTGATTGGAATTATATGTATTTGTGTGCAACCAATCTTAGAGATTTTATGCATAAATTTATTTATTTATTTATTTATTTATTTATTTATTTATTTATTTATTTATTTATTTATTTATTTATTTATTTATTTGGCATATGGCTGGTCACACATAGTATTAAAATACTTCGTTTTTACAGGTTAAAACAATTAAAACAATAAAAAAAGCAGTAAGAAAACCTAAAAGGAAAACAGAAATAACATTTCAGAGTTTAATGTTGAGTTTGGCGATCCAGTCAGTAGCTGCCATTGTTATGCAGAGGAAGTCCCTAGAATCTCCTGAATATCTTCTGTAGAGCATTCCCTCACTATATGCTGGATAGTCTGTTGTATATATTTATATATGATAGAAATATCGTATATATATATATATATATATATATATATATATATATATATATATATATATAATACATATATATATTTACGCATAAATGTAAAATATTTTTTCTACAGTCAAAAATGTATTATAAATAAATAAATAAATAAATAAATAAATAAATAAATAAATAAATAAATAAATAAATGCTATCTTGTTGGATGTTCCTACTCTCTGCTTCACTTATTGCTGTAGTTTTTAATGGCTACTACATAACTAATGTTTCTAGTAGAAATAGTTATTTATTGGATTGCATTGTAAGAACATTGCACAATGTCAAATTATCATTATAACAGGAATGAAAATTCTGAACAAAAATTTTAAGATTACAAGAGAGGTCATTATGTTTTTTATAGGATCTAGCTCTGCAGTGTTACTGAATTACAGAATCACATTCCTGTTATGAGTATGAAAGTAAAGAAAACATGGTTTTATTTCTTGGGAAGGAAAATTAGATAGCCCATTTAAGCTAAACGAGTAGACTGAATAGCCTCCCATAAAATTATATTTATAATCTGTGCTATTTAACTATGTTTGTTCTACGAGCACAACTTTTTTTTTAAAAAAAAAAAGTAAATGACATACTGATTCTTTTCTTTCTTAGTTTCTTGTATCGTGGCAGCTGGCATCTAAATTAAATATGTGTTTTCAAAGTCCTTGATGCTCTCTGAGCTGCATTGTTTGGTAGCAGACGTTTCATTAGTGAGCTAGTGAGTATGACAGAAGTGGGTTTCAGCAGGTTCTGACCAGTTCTGGAGAACGGGTAGCGGAAATTTTGAGTAGTTCGGAGTACCGGTAGTAAAAATTCTGACTGGCCCCGCCCCCATCTATTCTCTGCCTCCTGAGTCCCAATTGATCTGGAGGAAATGGAGATTTTGCAGTATCCTTTGCCTGGATTGGGGTGGGGTTGGAGATTTTACAGAATCCTTCCCCTGCCACACCCACCAAGGCCCCCCCCCCAGAACCGGTAGTAAAACATTTTGAAACCCACCACTGGAGTGTGGGCTTTGAACACTGCTAGTCATACTATATCTAAATACGGTTTGTGGATAGAAACAATTTGCTTTTCCGAGCCACTGATTTACTAATTTTCAATCTTGTTAGTGTCCATGTACAAAAAGTCCAAAGTTTGTCCTCATGAGAGTTGTGGAGACCTTGACTATGTGTCAGAATAGTCAAACAATTGGCAACGCCAAATCTCAACCAACAAATGCTCTGCCTTGCACATTGGCAAAACCCCTCAGAACGTCAAATACAAGCTGGGCAAATATGACCTCGTAGACAACCTTTACTCTGTCAAGGACCTTGGAGCACTCGTATCTAATGATCTAAGTGCCAGAGCTCACTGTAACAGCATTGCCAAAAAGACATTAAGAGTTGTTAATCTAACCTTGCAAAGCATCACCTCTGGTAATATTGAATTGCAAACTAGGACATACAAAACCTTTGCTAGACCAATTCTCAAATACAGCCCATCTGTCTGGAACCCGCACTGCATATCGGACATTAACACAATTGAGCGAGTCCAGAGATAATTCACGAGAAGAGTCCTCCACTTCTCTGCTCACAACAGAATACCTTATGCCACCAGGGTTGAAATTTTGGGCTTAGACAACTTAGAACTATGTCGCCTTCAGTCTGACCTAAGCGCAATACACAAAATTATTCTGCTACTATGTTCTACCATCAATGACTACTTCAGCTTCAACCACAACAACACATGAGCACACAATTGAAATAAACTTAAGGTAAACCGCTCTAAACTTGATTGCAAAAAATATGACTTCAACAACAGAGTGGTCAATGCCTGGAATGCACTACCTGACTTTGTGGTTTCATCCCCAAACCCCCATAACTTTAACCTTAGACTGTTTACTATTGACCTCACCCCATTCCTAAGAGGTCTGTAAGAGGCGTGCTTAAGTGCACCAACGTGCCTACCATTCATGTCCTACTGTCCCCTTTTATTCATAACCATCTCATATATTCATAATCATGTTTATACTTATATCTGTTATTTTATGCATATTTGACAAAATAAATAAATAAATAAAAATAAATCTTCTTAACTCCCTCTTGTGGTCAAAGGATTTATATATTTATAAAGCAATTGCTGGTTCCTGGCCAATCAGAGTTCATAAAAATCAGAAAGTTTCAGCCACCTATGACACAACTTTCTATTCTTATATTTCTCCATCAAAATTTTAAAAAAGAAGCTCCAGATTTCTTATTTTAGCTTGCCTCCAGCAACCAGTTCCAATATTTGAGGGGCTGCCACAGAGAGGCAGAGGTCAAGCTATTTTCAAAGCACCTGAAGGCCAGACAAGGAACAATGGATGGAAACTGACCAAGGAAAGATTCAATTTAGAAACAAGGATAAATTTTCTGACAATGAGAGCAGTCAATCCATGGAACAGTTTGCCTTCAGACGTTGTGGGAGCTTCATTACTGGAAGCTTTCAAGAAGGGACTGGACTGCCATGTGGCAGTCTGAAACATCTGGAACTTCTAGGAGACCTGTTTTTCACAGTCCCAGAGCCACTGCACAGTGCTACATTTATCCGGCATCAAAAATGGGCCACATGGAGACTCCTGGGAGGGGCAGGGCGGGATGGGTGGTGCCAGTCAGTCCTAGCAACTAGCGGTTCAGATGTAAAATTAATACCTGGTTTGCCCTAACCGGTTTGAACCAGCTGAATCCCACCCCTGGGAAAGAGTCTCTTTCAGCTAATACAGATAATAACCCCATAAATTGATTAAGAAATGAAAGACATGACTCATTGTCTATCTGAAAAATAAATTCCAAACTGGCTGCTTTTTAAACAAAGAAGTGAATTGTAAGACGTACCTGCCCAGATGAACAGCTGCTCTGAAGCACAGATTTCAAAGTTTCCTGCAGACCCTGCTGTATGGGGGTGTGTGTGTGGTGGGGCGATTCTAGGAATCTCTCCTAGCCAGGAGAACCATATATACCAAAAGAATGCCTGTTTCTTCTGTTAGTAAGTTGAAAAAAATGACAATCCAGAGAGATAAGCCTCCCTGGGCTTGTCTCTGTTGGCCATGTTTACAGTAAGTCATATGCAACTTACATGTCTATTGGGAAACAGCTTTTACTACACACTGTGTACATAAAGTTAAACAGATTTGGAGTGGACTGGTTTGGCTCTGATCCAATTTATTTGTTCTTTTATTTTATTTTTATTAACCACATTTTTTTTTATTAAAAATATTTTTTATTTTTTATTAACCATATTAACCACCAAAATTCATGCACGGTGACTCTAGGCAACTTACAAAATTAAATTTCCACAATGCATAAAATCCATAACCCCTCTCCCCGCCCCCCCAATGATGACAATAGTCACAGTCACATCAAACATCTGATCAGACTTATGTGTTTGTAGGCTACTACATTCAGAGTACTGTTCTTTTGTGGATAGAAGCACTAATAATACATAATGATTTTCTGACTGTTCAACTAAGTGAAAAGTAGTTTACATTATGCCAACATTTCCTCAGGGTTTACATCAATACAGTTATTATAGAGAGACTGATCATGAATTGCTCTGAAAATAGAAGATGTTTTAACTTTTCTTATTGACCTATATCAACAAAGGAGAGAGGAATTTTTCCCCCTCTTGGCCTCACCTTTTTATGCACAAATATTTTCTGCTTCCTGTATCCTTTGAAATTCAACATATGTTATCATCTTTTTGAAATTAGTACTTTTCAATAATTCATGGATATGAGTTATCAGCAGTCACTTTATTGTATCTGTCAAGATAGTTATTAAAGTTCATAATCCAGGAGCCATGCTGGGGAAAGAAGCCAAGATTACTTACCGTTTGCCATTATCAGGAATCTCTCAACAGGGATCTGCTTTTCTCCATATTGCTACCAGCTGCTTGACTGTCCCTGTTGGACCAGAGAGACAGAGCATCAGGAAGGAAGGAAGGAAGGAAGGAAGGAAGGAAGGAAGGAAGGAAGGAAGGAAGGAAGGAAGGAAGGAAGGAAGGAAGGTATAATGTAGATACTGCCATTCCAAAAAAAAAAAAAAAAAGAACTTCTAAAAGATAAATTCTAAATTATTTTAAAATATGTTTTTTATTATTCATACATTAAAAAGAATATTTTTGTACTCAGAAGTTAAAGCAATGAAATTGTACATTTCATTTGATAAAGATGACTTGCTAAATTTTATAAATTTTACTGTTCACTATTTGATAAGTGATAAACTCACTGGAGAAGAGCCTAACGCTGGGAAGGATTGAGGGCAAAAGAAGAAGGGGACGACAGAGAATGAGAGAACGGCTGGATGGAGTCACTGAAGCAGTAGGCGTGAGCTTAAATGGACTCCAGAGGATGGTAGAGGACAGGAAAGCCTGGAGGAACGTTGTCCATGGGGTTGCGATGGGTTGGACACAACTTCACAACTAACAACAAAATTAACTTCTTTCAGTCTTCAGACTGTGCTACGGTTTCAGTTTTCATGTGTTTATGCCAGTCTTCCAAAATAAAATTAAAATAAAGTCATCTCAGTTTTAATTAGCTTCAGAAGTATTCCTAAGTATTTAAAAAATATCCATACTTGGAGAATATTTCATGCATACAAAATAAGATGAGCCAAGAGGAAGCATATGGTCTACTAGAGATACAGGTCAAAACATTACTCTGAACATTCTCTGGCACATAATTGAAAGGAAAAGACTTCCTTTCAATTCTGAAGATTATAAAAGAGCAGTTCCTTAGATATCATTTGGGATTATGATCAACACATGGGTTCTTAATCACTTGTGTCAATCAGATGTGGGATTTTGTTTATTAAAATATCTCCCTTGGTCTGAAAAATACTCTACTTATCCAAAAATGCAAGTGTAACAAGTAAGAAGAAGCAATATTTAATTTAGAAGTAGAAGACCTATACAAAATTACTGATCTCTACAATGTTATACAGATAATTTATATTCCTAACAAATCCATATTTATGGATACGTCCTTATAATTGATGAACTCTGGCCAACATTGAGAAATAGATTAATTGTTTAAAGTATATTATTCTCTCCCAAAGGTGCTTTTTCAAGAGGAAACTGGACTTTCTGGTTTTTCTTTGAAGACGTTTTGCTTCTCATCCAAGAAGCTTCTTCAGCTCTGACTGGATGGTGGGGAAGGGAAGGATTTATACTCCTTGCTGACAGCTGGTCATTTGCATCCTTTTAGTGGGTCATTAAGGTCCCCTGGAGATTTATCTGTGTCATCAGGGTCACTTGAGTGGTGCAATTGGGTGTGGAGTATGTGGAATGTGTCTGGGGTTGTACGTGCATGTGCAGGAGGGGGGGCACACATTGCATTATGGGTGCCAGCACTCATGCGTGTTTTTGGCACACAACAAGGAAAAGGTTAGCCATCACTGGCATAGAAGGACAGGTATGTACCTATAGTTGGAACCAGTGGTGAAATCCAAATTTTTTTACTACCAGTTCTGTGGATGTGTCTTGGTGGGCGTGGTGTGGCTTGGTGGGCGTGTCTTGGTGGGCATGGCAGGGAAAGGATACTGCAAAATCTCCATTCCCACCACACTCTGGGGCCAGCCAGATGGGGTATTTGCCAGTTCTCCGAACTACTCAAAATTTCCACTATCAGTTCTCCAGAACCTATCTGGATTTCACTCCTGGTTTGAACCTGAATTTATAAAGTTACTTATCCATTTCCATTTTTTAAAATTCTATGTTATATCAACTGTTGAACTGTTCCGATTTACCAGCATTTTCTCGTGGAGCAAAAGTATATTGCTTTTGGGGGGGGGAATAAAAGCTCTAGATCCAGTCTTTAATCTATTGGGGTAGATTATTAATCAGCAATACTACAGTAAAAACATATTTTACCTTTCATAAACTACACTACAGCATACGTATCACATGCTTAAATATCATTGCTACTATTTTTAAACAGCAAAGTAAAACATAGGTTCAAAATTATTGTGAGCAGGAAAACCCAATCAATTAAAATCCTGTTCAAAGTTAGGAACTGCTTATTTTAACTTCCTTCAAAATGGACGGAGTTCCATATGATTATATATCTTGTTTCAAATTTTACTGAAGTCATTTTTAAAGGGGAGTTTATAATCATGGATTTCCATGATATTCATGTCTTTACCACATGTGAGTTTTTTTATACACATTAGAATGTACAATTGCCTGACCATTTTTGATTTCTGCACATGACACAAGCTAATAATACAGGAATATCTTAGTTGACATTCTTGAATATATATTCTATTTTCAAAGTTGATTCATATGCCAGTTATGATAGCATAATTTTCTTTTTCTCCAAGTGCTAGGTTAAAAGAACATTTTATAAAGACATCGTACATTGCCATCCCAATTATATTCAAGAGATTGCACGTAACATTTTAATACTTCAACATAATTAATTCATGTGAGCATTTCCTGAGAGAATTTGTTCTTTCTGATATGAAAAACATATGCAAGATCATATGGACTGGGTAATTTTGAGGTTTATAAGACTATATATATAGTTTTATAGTATACACTGCATATATACTTTTCTCTGTACATATATATAGATACAGACACACACATAGATAGATATATACATATACACCAGGGACCAGGTTCCAAATCCTGTCGGTACCAGTTTGCTCATGCATGTGTGCTTGCGTGCAGCAATTCTGTGCCTGCGCAGAAGCATCCAAGTGGGTGGGCAGAGCCTCCTGCAGCCACTGCTACTGGTTCGTCCGATCTGATGTGAACCGGTAGCAACCCACCACTACTATACATACACAACTCCGATCTCGCAGCATACCCACAGCTTCTAAACTGAAAGTAGGGTCAGCTGAGTGTCTTGGCTACGGAGTTGATCTGTGCTGGGTGGTGGTGTGAGAGTGCGTGCAGATAGTGGTTTGTGTATGTTTTCTCTGGTAGATGGTGTGTCCCAGGGAGCCATTGGATTTCCTGTAGACTAAGTCATCCAGGAAGGGAAGTTGGTTGTTAGCTTCTGTTTCCATGGTGAACTGTATTTTGGGGTGTAGGCTGTTGAGGAGTGTGAGGAAGTTGTCCAGTTTTTCTTTCCTATATGGCCAGATTATATGGCCAGATTATTTTCTAGAGCTTGGGTTTCAAAATGTTCCATGTAGAGGTTTGCAATGACAGGTGAGAGGGGTGATCCCATGGGTGCTCCTTCTATTTGTACACTTATTTCCAGAACGAAATGCTTAGTTGATGAACAACACCTAAAAACTGAACTACACACTCTCACTAACGTACTAACATCCAATGGATTCAAAGAAATAAGATTACCAACCTAATCCAAAAAGAAACCCCCACTAAAATCCAAGACAGAGAACAAGAAAACGGCAAAGCCCTCCTCCCATACATAAACAGCAAAGCCCTCCTCCCATACATAAAAATCAGCAAGATCCTCCACAAACACAATATCAGGACAGCATTCTGCACAAACCGAAAAATATCCGCCATCCTAAGAAACCCCAAAGACAAAATTGAGTTAGAAAATCAAGAAGTATATGCAATCCCATGCACCGCCTGCCCCACCACATACATCGGACAAACCAACAGAAGAATAAGTGCACGCATTGAAGAACACAAGAATTCAGTCAGAAAAGAGGAACCAACTTCTTCCCTGGTCCAACATCTTAAAGCCACAGGACATGAAATTGACTTCAAAAGGACCAGAACTATCACCAAAACTGAACACTTCAACAACAGAATAATCAGAGAAGCCATTGAGATAGAAAAATGCCCATACAGCATGAATAAACAAGATGATACCTCCTGCCTACCAGCCATTTGGAAACCCACCCTTATTGACAAACGAGTCCCTAACATGAGGAATGACACCAGACCCATACTTACAAGAACCACACAGGATGTCATCACCACACATCCATGCAGAAAGCAGACTCAAACCCACACTGATGATGAAGCACGACCATGGACCAGAAGCCAGACTGTAGCTGCATCATTAGCCACTTTAAATCCCGCCAATCCATAATGAAGCAGACTGACACCCACATGAAGAGGTAGCGCGGCCACGAACACGAAGCTAAACAACAACAACGCAGCTCACCAGCAAAAATCCCCCCTGCAACTCAGACTAACCTAAGCACAACCAAGCCCCCAACCAAACAGAACACACCCCCATTCAATCAGAGCACAGCCAAGCCCCCAACCAATCAGAACACACCTCCACCCAATCAGAACACAGCCAAGCTCCCACCCAATCAGTTCACACCCCCACTAGCAGTTAAAAGGAAGAAACAGCTGCGATCTCACATTGCTCCTGGAAGCACGAAGCCGAAGACACCAGCCTGAAGATGATGAATGAGACTTTGTCAAAACGTCGCCAAGACACTTCCAATTTTACGCGGGAGAAGACCCGAATAACCAAAGACCTACACACACACACACACACACACACACACACACACACACACACACACACACACACATATATATATATATATATATATATATATATATATATATATATATATATATATATATATATATATGATAGAATATCAAAAAATGTGAACATAATGTTGTGGTTCCTCATAACAAACATTAAAGTAGCATTGCACTTTTGGTTTCTTTAGCCATTCCATGTGGTGCATAAATTCCTTGCTGTTTTGGCAGATGTTCAGCTGCTGGTAGCATATTTCAGAATATTTTCTTTGTGGAGGCACTTCACTATATGCTGCTAAATATCCAGATGGTTTTATCATAGCAAAATATTAGCTATTACACATCCTGGGAATCATAACCTTTTTAATGTGTCTGCAAAGTGTGTGCTAATTACAACTTTTAAAATATTATTGGAGAAAGATATTAAAAACATATTGTAAGAATGTCATTAGAAGTAAAGGTGAATCATTCCTTTAATGTATCTGGCTCTCTAAGATGATGAGAAGGTATAGAAATTAAAGTTGTATTTTTATCTTTGTTGCAACTTAACTCCTTTCACATGTTAGGGTTGCATTTAGTTTCAAACATGTAATTCAATTCAATGAAGCTTTGAGCAAGTTACACTTGGAAATTGAAATGGGGACCTATTTTGAAGTAACAAATTTAACTGGTGATTCTGAAGAGCTTCAGAGTTTTCCAAAGCATTTCATCAGCTTTTTGCTGTTTCAGAAATTCTAACAGACAATATATAATGTTGCTGTTAGCTTTGGAAGCCATATTAGGCTGGAAGCTTCCATGCTTCCACCTTCTCATGTGTGGGAAAGTAGGAGGGGGGCTTTAGTAGAGGGGTTGTCTGTAGACATAATAGCATTCTTGCTGTCAGTCAAGGTCAGGGAGATCCTGTATCTGGAGAAGGAGTGGTCGCAGTGGTGGAATTCAGCCAGTTTGCACCACTTCGGGAGAACCAGTTGTTAAGTTTCTGAGCAGTTTGGAAAACTGGTTGTTGGAAGAAATCATTAGGACAGAGAACTGGTTGTTAAATTACTTGAATCCCACCACTGAGTGGTCGGAGTGATGTCTCAGGATGGGACGGCGGTTGATTGGAGCATGTGATTGACTGAGGAGGGAAGGGATGGTTTGGGGGTTTTTTGATTTACTGAGGGAAAACCCGGACCTCTCAGATTTGGGTTTTCTGAGATGTGCCAATTTATTTATTTATTTATTTATTCAATTTATATGCCGCCCTTTTCTGGAGACTCAGGGTGGCTTACAATTACTAGAATAGTTTACCTATTCTAGTAAATAGAACTTTGAAAAATGCTTGCTTCAGAGTCTTTACTTGGAGTAGGGATTTTTTCTGGAATGCTGACGTTTGCCGTAACATTTTAACTGGGATAGTTGAAAGGTATGATGGGCTGTTTGATACTGAAACAAGCAGCTAGCCAAAGCAATTTATCACCTCATTAAACTCTCTGCCTATATTTACATCATTGGCAATCATTTTTCTTCATAATCTGTAATTTGGCTGGGTTTGGGTTTTTTTACAGTTACTGCCTTTTTTTTTTTATGCTGTTGGTTTGCTGCTGGTCCTGCCAAGTATCTCCATAATAAATTTAGTGATCAACTTTCAGTGTATGGTTTAAAAGTTTTGTTTTGTTTTGTTTTTAAAAAATCTCTTGGTGGATCAGATTAAATTTCTTAAGAGTGTCTACCTAACATGTACTGGTCCTGGTACAAACATTTACTAAAAATGTTCTAAAAATAAGGATGAATAATAAGGCTATAAATATCATTTATGCTGTGATTTGTACCTCATAATTTTTTGTTTTCCCTCCCTAATATTGTCTATTGCCAATAATCCATACCTCTGATAAACCAATTGTTGACAAAGATGATGGAATCCTCTTCAGGGTGGAATAAGCTTGCCAATCAAATACAGTGCTACCTTGGTACTCAACTGCTTTGAAACTCTTCAAATTTGGTACTCAATAGCAATAGCTGTAGCATTTAGACATATATACCGCTTCATAGTACTTTTTACAGTCCTCTCTAAGTGGTTTACAAAGTCAGTATATTGCCCCCAACAATCTGGGTCCTCATTTTACCCACCTTGGAAGGATGGAAGGCTGAGTCAACCTTCAGCCCAGTGAGATTTTATTTATCTATTTATTATTGTGATTTATATGCCACCATTCTCCCTGAGGACTCAGGGTGGCTTACATACAACAATCATCGATACAAATCACAGTAAAACAATTAAAATTAAATTAAAACTCCCATTAACACCAATCTAAAGATTGTAATCTGGTCAAAGATTGACCAGATTATTGTTGGAACAGCCACGTCTTTAGTCCGCGGCGAAAGGAGAGGAGGTCAGAGGCTGTCCTGAGCTCGGTGGGCAAACTATTCCAGAGGGTCAGGGCTCCGACAGAGAAAGCCCTCCCCCAGGGGGCCGCCTGCCGATATTGTTTGGCCGATGGCACCCAGAGGAGGCCCACTCTGTGGGAGCGCACCGGACGATGGGAGGAAGGCAAGAGATGGTCCTTAAGTACACCAGGCCTAAGCCATGTAGGACCATGTAGGGCTTTATAGGTAATCACCAGCATCTTGAAATGGACCCGGAGAGATTTGAACTGCTGAACTGCAGCTAGTAGTCAGCTGCAGTACTGCAGTCTAACCACTGAGCCACCTCAGCTCTGAACACATTTTGATGTGAAAATTCTTTCCTGGTACTCATCGTTTGTTTAGTACTGAACATACAAGCTAGAACTTTTCCTTATGGGAAAATTTTGTTTCGTACTCATCATTTTTGGTACTTACTGTCCCTTCTGGAACCAATTAAGGATGAAAACTGAGATACCACTTATGTCAATCCTCCTGGAAATCCATCAGTAGAAACAATACAGGTCAAAGACAGTAATGTACATCACCCCACAATGACAAATCAATGGTCCCTTTTTCTGAGGACTACTGAGAGAGAAAATATACATCTGAATAAAAAATAAATAAAATAATGAAATTATTTATAATAAAAATAGAATGTTGTGTGTCCGGTAATAATTCTAATTATAGAAAATTAAAAAGTGTCTTTTAAACCAGGAATCCAGATAAGGAATCCTTGGCAAATTGGCATTCTGGCCTTCGGTTATTCAGTTTCATAAACAGCTGTTGATAAGCATTAAATCATCACTCTATTTTATGCATACTTAACCAAATTGTTTTGTTTCTGTTACTTTCATTTCCTCAGCTTAACTATTAATAATTCTGAAGTCATGATCAAGTAATCTTAGAGGAATATGGACATAACCTTGAAGAAGGAATACAAGGACAAATACATAAAGATTAGGTTAGCTCTGAAAAGTGAAAAGGAAATCAGAAAAAACTCAGAAATGATCTCCCTTGGATTGTCTTTAGTATAAGAGACAAACTCTATCAACCTTTCAGATTCTGTTATTATGCCCTGCAGAATAAAAATAGAATTCCAGTAGTCCTTATGAAGTCTTACCTGGCCTCATCGACTTTGAAAAGCTGACAGTAATCTTGTAGGTTTTGTTTGTCCTTCTTCACCGTCTGACAGAGAAAACTGTCAGTCACATACCTTAGAAATTTCCTAGAGGAATCCTCTTTTCAGTATTTGTTGTTCATCAGATATTTATCCTGTCAAAGTCTCTTGTAAATATTCATTTTTACTTCTTTAAAGGATATGAACTTTATTTGTGAAAAGTATCATCTGCATCTCGTTCATTGACTGGGCAGTAAGGAAGAGATACAACAACAGTATTGCCATCACTCATCATTTAGTCACTTTGAATCACATTGCTAATCATTTAAACTCTTTTTATCTTGCGTTGTTAAAATCCAACTTTTGCTCCCACGGAGTGTCACAGGGAATACAATTTCCTACACTATTCTGATCTTTGCAAATCAGAGGTGGGTTTCTGACCAGTTCTGGAGAACTGGTAGCAGAAATTTTGAATAGTTCGGAGAACCGGTAAATACCACCTCTGACTGGCCCGCCCCCATCTATTCTCTGCCTCCCAAGTCCTAACTGATCAGGAGGAAATGGGGATTTTGCAATAACCTTCCCCTGGAGTGGGGTGGGAATGGAGATTTTACAGTATCCTTCCCCTGCCACGCCCACTAAGCCAAGCCATGCCCACCAAGCCATGCCCGCAGAACTGGTAGTAAAAAGTTATGAATCCCCACTCTACTGTTGCAAATGTAGACACATCACAGTAGCTGAATATTTTTTTCCCCAAGACCTTCAAGGCTGCTTTAACAGGCGCTGGTTTGTGCATATTTCCTGACTGCTTGCTCCTTTACTATTGAAGCAATTTCCCACTTCACTATTTTCATTGTCAATTCCAAGGCTAGTTGTTGAACCCTCTGTCATTAATTTGGTGTTGTTTGTATTTAATTTTACTCATTTTTTCCACTGTATTTCTTGACTTTTATTACTGCTCATTCCGTTTTCAACCTGCATCTAGTCTGTTTCACTATGTACTGTGGCTTCCTGACCTGTATATATGTTTTTTCATTTCAACACTGAGATGTCCTGGGATTTTCATTTTTCTGGGCACATGCCACAGATTTACCTGACTGACACAATCAAAAGGAGCATTTTTATAATCAATAACCCACATACCAATTCCTTTTTTTGGATTGTTGTGCATCCAGAGTGCATTAGTAGCAATATCTCATGCTCCTCTATCTTTTTTTTTTTTTTTTTTTTTTTTTTTGAAGATAGGAACCACATCAGTACTTTTCCAGTTCTCTGGTAGTTCCCTGACTTCCAAGGCCCTTTTGAACTCCACAATTTTATGATGTGTAAGCAGAAATTAATCACTCAGTCACCAACAATAGTGGATCAGCAGCAGTGGTGGGTTTCAAATGTTTTTACTACCGGTTCTGTGGGCGTGGCTTGGTGGGCATGGCATGACTTGGTGGGCGTGGCTTGGTGGGCATGGCAGGGGAAGGATAATGTAAAATCTCCATTCGCACACAACTCCAGGGGAAAGTTATTGCAAAGTCCCCATCAGCTGGGACTTGGGAGGCAGAGAATAGATGGGGGCGGGCCAGTCACAATTTTTACTACTGGTTCTTTGAACTATTCAAAATTTCCACTACTGGTTCTCCAGAACTGGTCAGAACCTGCTGAAACCCATCTCTGATCAGCAGTTCTCAGAACATACATTTCTAATTAGTAACTACATTGATTCTTCACTATTAAGCATGCAATCTTTCCAAACACAAAACTTCAGATTTATGGGCTTTTTTTTTCCTGTTGAACTCAGTAGCAAACTCCCAATAGCAATTCCTGTTTACTCTCTCTGTGAACTCACTGCTCAGGACCTGCATTTATGATCTATCCTGAAGAAGGCCAAAGTATTAGGATGTTAATGACATTCAGCAACAGAATAGTTTCTAAATATTCATGACACACTGAATCATATTATTTCTAATTTTTCACAAAAATGTGTCCCTAAATTATGTCTTATTCTAATTAGTAAACAAATGAATACAGTTTCTTGGGAGATATGATTGCACATAATACATTTTTCATTTATTCTGAAATATCTATCACACCTGGATTCAAAGTAGAACTGTAATATTTGTTAACATTTTTACTGTTCCTGATAATATATGTTATGACAGAGTAGAATCAGAAACACTTGCAGTTTCACCACTGAAATCTACCTGTCATAAAATGATAAGAGTTAAACATAAGATTTTAATCCAGGGACTTTAAGTATTGTATTGTAATAAATTAAGTTCTATTAAAGGCTTATGTCAAGATACTTTTTCTAACTTAGTGAGGACTAAGAACTGAATGATATAATTGCCTATCATTCTCAAGCTTTCTCATTACCTTGTCTTGCAGTTAAATGTGTCATTTTCTCAGCTAAAATGCACTGAACCTGACAAGATGTAATTTAATTGATTTTTAATTAATGGTATTTTCTCAAATATATCATGCATATTTTCCTCTTATGCGCAAGCATATATGAATTTTTCCTGAGAAATAGAAATCAAATATTTTGTTTTCAATTTTCTTGTGAATTCCCGGAAGCCAAAGAATATGCCCAAGAGCAAATAAAAAATTATGCATTGCTTCATTTAAATTCTACTTACCGGTACTTATTTTTATAGGACTCAAGAGTTCTTTGGTATTAAAGGAAAACTGGTTAATGGGAATATGTAAGCTTCTCCCCTCCCCTTTTTAATTCCAAGATAACAATGAAGTTGTAAAGGGCTTAATTTCTTTCTGATGTGTGAGGTGAATAGTTATCTATTAGCATGAATATTGATATCTATTATTAAAAGTATCTATTAATATTATCATTAGTATAGTGAGATGGTCATTAAGTGAGTCAAGCCCAATTTTATGACCTATTTTGCTATGGCTATTAAGTGAATGACTGCAGCAGGGGTGCTTTGCAGTAGGTTCTGATAGGTTCTGGAGAACCAGTAGCAGAAATGTTGAGTTCAGAGAACCAGCAAATACCACCTCTATCTTGCCCCAGAGTGGGATGGGAATGGAGCTTTTGCAATATCCTTCCCACAGGAGTGGGGAGGGAATGGGGATTTTGTGGTATCCTTCTCCTGGCGTGGGGAGGGAACGGGGATTTTGCAATATCTTTCCCCCAGGAGTGGGGAGGGAATGGCGATTTTGTAGTATCCTTACCCTGCCATGCCCACCAAGCCACGCCCACAGAACCAGTAGTAAAAACATTTGAATTCCACCGCTGGACTGCAGATTTATTAAATGAATCTGGATCACCCTATTTACTTACTTGTTTTTCTGAGAAGATCATGGGCAACCATCATTAATTCATGCCCTTTGCAAGTGCTCATATTTTGATCACATGACCACAGGATGCCTTTCTCAAGTCTACATTACCAACTTGAAGAAATTTTACAATGATAGAAATGGCAATCCTACCAATTTTCATACTGGTTGTAATCCGATTGTTATCAATATCCAAAAGCAGGGTCACATGACAATGAAAACAGCTCTTCCACACCCAAATGTTTTTAATGTTGGAAATATTGTTAGATATAAGGACTTACTGACAGATAAAGGGGATTTGAAAGGGAAACAAGAATTGGAAGAACAGGGGATTGAGATGGATTGGTATATGTACATGCAGATACAAACAAGATATGAAAATGATGCTAAATTATACAGTTTTCACTTAGAAAAAGAAGAGTTGGATGGGATGAGTCACAAGAACAGTGGATAAATTAATTAAAAACTCTACAATTTTTAGACCAATATCTCTCCTTAATACGGATTATAAAATTTATGCAAAAGTATTAGCCAACAGACTGATGCCAGTTATTCAAGATGTGATTTATGAAGATCAAGCAGGTTTTATAGAAGGTAGATACATGAAGGATAATGTCAGGCAACTCATAGACTTATTGGAATATCTTGAGAAAAATAAACAGACTTCTGCGGTGCTGGTGTTTTTGGATGCGGAGAAGGCCTTTGATCTAAAAAAGACTTTGCACAAAATGGACTTTGGGGATCAGTTTATACAAGCGATTTCAGCAATTTATCAAGAACAAACGGCACAAATTATTATTAATGGCAGCTTAACCACTAACTTTAACATACAGAAAGGAACTAGACAAGGCTGTCCATTATCACCACTATTGTTTATTCTGACTCTAGAAGTGCTGTTGAATGCTCTACGGGACTCGGACAATCTGAATGGAATAGTTGTAAGGCAAAAAGATTACAGAACAAAGGCATTCGCAGATGATCTGGTTGTTACCCTAACACGACCTTTGGAATCAATCATACAGATGAAAAACATTATAGAGGAATATGGTCTGGTTTCAGGTTTCAGCCTGAACCAGAAAAAGACCAAGATGATAGTTAAAAATATGTTGGAACCACAAAGGAGTGAACTTGAAAGGTCGGCAGGCTTTGAAATAGTTACAAAGGTGAAATATCTAGGAGTTCAAGTTGCAGCATCCAATATAAAACTTTTTCAAAATAATTATGAGGAACTGTGGCACAAGATTCAAAAGGATCTTGAAACATGGAAGAAGCTGCAACTATCCTTGCTTGGTAGAATAGCAGCTGTTAAGATGAACGTTCTACCTAGATTTTTGTTTTTGTTTCAAATGATTCCGGTGCTTAAAAATGATAAGTCTTTGATGGAATGGCAAGCAGGTTTAAATAAATTTATCTGGAATGGGAAAAAACCAAGAGTTAAACTTAAAATTATGCAAGATGCTCGTGAAAGAGGTCGCCTTAAAGTTCCAAACCTACGTCTATATTATGAGGCTGCAGTACTGACACAAGTGGGAGATTGGATTGGAACAACAAAAACAGAAATTTTGAATATAGAAGGCCATGACTTGCAATTTGGATGGCATGCATATTTACTTTATGAAGATAAGAGAGACAGAGTATTCAATAGTCATATCTTAAGACATGCTTTGATGAGAGTCTGGAAGAAGCACCAGCTTCAATTGGATTACATAATACCTTTGTGGTTGGATCTTGGGCAGATTATGCCAAATATAAAGTCCCTCGGGGGGTTGTTGTACAAAGAGATACTTCTTAATGATGGGGGCAGATGGAGTTTGAAACCTTTGAATACCCTGTTGGAAGAAGGAATGAATTTAACTTGGTTGCAGTACCTTCAACTTCAAGCGAGATGGAGAGAAGATCAGAAAATTGGACTAATGTTACATGAAGAAGATTTGGTGACTCAGATAAAATGTAAAGGGCTGATGCATATTAAGCGAGTGTATAATTTACTGTTAGAAAGAGATTCAGAGGGTGAATTAGTTAAAGACTGTATGATAAAATGGGCACAGAATTTTGCAGAACCAGTAATATTGGAAACATGGGAAAAGATTTGGGTCCAGAATGTTAAATTTACACAAGCACAGAATTTGAGGGAAAATTTTTATAAGATGTTTTACAGATGGCATTTAGATCCTAAAAAGTTATCATGTATGTATCCAAATGTTCAACCTAAATGTTGGAGGTGTGATTGTTTGGATGCAACGTATTTTCATATTTAGTGGACGTGCAGAAAATTGAAAGCATTTTGGATTAAACTTTGGTGGGTAATGCAGAACATTTTGAGGAAGAAGCTTGAATTTTCTCCTCAGTTTTTCTTGCTGGGAATAGTTAAGGGCTGTTCATCAACTGAAACGAGATTAATTTTATACATGCTCACTGCAGCTAGATTACTGATTGGACAATACTGGAAGAAGGATAGTGTACCTACTATAGAGGAATGGATATTGAAGATGTCTAATTTTGCAGAAATGGCTAAGATTTCTGCATACCTGAAAGACAGGACCCATGAAGCTTTTACTAAGGAGTGGAAGAAATGGGTAGTATATATGCAGAATAAATATCAAAGTAAGAAGTTTCAAGTAGCACTTGAGTTATAATAATGTCTATTAATTATATAATTGAATTTATATTTTTATGATGATGTATTGTTTGAATCTGATATATTTTTTTCAAAAAAATAGCTTAATTTTTTCTACTTTAAAAGGTTAAATTTGTTATCTTATTTGATGCTTTTTTGCTTATCCTGTTTAATGCTGACTTTTATATTTGATTGATAAGAAATATTATTAAGAGTAAATTTTGGGTTTTATATGACATTTTAATCTAAAACTTAAGATGCTCAAAATTATTTTATTATTTTTCTTTAAAGAGAAGGGTTATATTTAATATGCGAAATTTTCTATGAGTTTTTATAAATGATCCATGTGGTTATATATCTGACTAGGGGGGTAATAGATTTTATAAGTTTAGAATATTTTTTGTATTATTTAAGCTTAAATTTGTTATATTGTTAGCTAGATCTCACCTAAAAAGTTGTTGGTTGCTGATTGTAATATATGATTGTTTAATAGTGGAAGTCGGGGGGGGGGAAGGGGGAGGGGGAGGGGGAGGGGGGAGGGGAGGGGGTGGTTGTTGGGGTGGGGGGTTGGGGGGAAGGGATATTAAAATTGTATTGTAAAACTTTTTCAATAAAAAAAAAACTCTACAATTTTTTACTTGGCATTGAACTGGAGGAGAAGCACGTAAAGGAAACAATGATAGCCTGGGTAAAGAATTTCAATAGATCTAAATAAATGGCAACAGTTATGGGAAAGGAATTATAAATTAAGAATGTTGACTGCATATAAGGACAGTCAATATAAAATGTTTTATAGATGGCACATGCCCCCTGAGAAACTGGCAAAAATGTTTAAAGATAAATCAGCTAAATGTTGGAAATGTCACCAGTTACCAGGTTCTTATTACCATATGTGGTGAACATGTCAAGAAGCTAAAAATTATTGGAACAAAATTAAGATATGGCTGGAAGAAATGATATAACAATGTATTGATTTAAAACCAGAGCTGTTCCTACTGGGTATCCTGCCAGAAAAAAATAGCAAAGAAAATATTTATTTGATTATACATGTAATAACAACTACAAGGATTGTTTATGCACAACATTGGAAAGTAGAGAAAATACCTTTGGAAGGAGAAGTAATTAAAAAAAATTAGAAAGAGAAGATTCAGAATACTTTTAAGATATGAAATCAGTTCTACTCTTGGTTAGAAAAGAGATACAAATAATTAATAGTTATGTACAGGGCCGGATTTTCCTATAAGCTAACTAGGCTTCAGCCTAGGGCCTCAAGATCAAGAGGGGCCTACATTCAAATTGTTAGTATTTTATTATCTCTCATGTAATTTACAAACTTAAAAATAGGAGGTGAAAGGGCCTCATAAGTGGAATAACCTAAGGCCACTTTTCATCTAAATCCGGCCCTGGTTATGTATAAAAGTGCTACAATCAGAATATTTTGTTAGTGTTAAATTGTTGTAATTGATTGGATGAGAATGAAGACAGAAGAAATAACAAAAAAAAAATGATTGCAGACAACACTGAGATGTCACATGGAAGGAATGACTAATGTATTAAATGTTTGTTTGTTAAAAAAATAAAAACTTTTAATAAAAAAAAGAAAACAACTCTTCTAATCATTTTTTCCAAAAAATCAGACAAAAGATCTGAAACTTCCATATTTATAAGGAAACCCCTTTTTTTAATGAACCCAGGCTAAGGGGTGAGGAATCTACAATTCAAAAGCAAATTGAAAGACCATATATTTGCATAAGGAAGTCAAGTCTTCTTGTACTTTAACTAAGTCTTTGTTATGCAAATATATGACCTTTCAACTTGCTTTTGAATTGTAGATTTATCAACCCTTAGCCTGCATTCATGGGAATAAGCAATTACCTGTCTCATTGAAACATTTGTATTTCATGTTTCCCATAATATTTTTATGTTGTAATATTCTTATTCCAGGAAAGGGATGCAGTGGCTCAGCGGCTAAGATTCTGAGCTTGTCAAATGAAAAGTTGGCAGTTCAGCAGTTCAAATCTCTAGTCCTGCGTAACAGTGTGAGCTCCCGTTACTCATCCCGGCTTCTGTCAACTTAGCAGTTCGAAAGCACATAAAAAATGCAAGTAGAAAAATAGGGACCACCTTTGGTGGGAAGGTAACAGCATTCTGTGTGCCTTTTGCATTTAGTCATGCTGGCCCCATGACTACGGAGACATCTTCAGACAGCGCTGGCTCTTCAGCTTTGAAACAGAGATGAGCACTGCCTCCTAGAGTCGGGAACTAGTACATATGTGTGAGGGGAACCTTTACCTTTACCTTTACCTTTTCTTATTCCTGTAAGCATTAGCTGTCACAAAACATAATTTATCATGACTGGTCTTTCCAGAACAACTCTGAATGGCTCACAACATAAAATATGGTAACAGGAAAAGGAAGGAAAGAAGAAAAATAGAGAACGAGATAGTAAATGGCAAACACATACATATACAAAAAACATCCCAAACAGGGCTCTCTAAACAATCTAGGCCAAGGCCTGGGAGAACTTTCAGGATGTTAAGGCTCTTGGAAACCATGAGAATCTCAAGGGGAATTTCATTTCAGAAAGCAGGATCCACACACAGATATAAGCAGGCTTTCTGAATCCCAACGTATGATATTATTTAATGGAAATGGCCCACAGATGTTCTTGGGTCAGATCCAGTGGTGGGATTCAGCCGTTTTGGGCCAGTTCAGGTGACCCAGTAGTTAAATTGATGGCTGGCCACTCCCCTCCCGGTCCCTTCAAGGAATCCCCACGCCCCCCATTTTGGCTTCCAGGGCCAAAATGGGTGCAGGGAGGCCTACTAGGCTGAAAACCAGGCACATGAGGGGGGGAAGTGCCCCCCCAAGCCTGTTTTTGCTCCCAGGGGGTTGCAGGAGGCTGAGTGCTGCCTGTTACACCCCCTGGCCATGCCCGCCATGGCCACACCTACCCAGCCGGTCATTTGGGCAGAGAACCGGTTGTTAAATTATTTGAATCACACCACTGCTCATATCAGCTGTGTTGTTAAATTATTTGAATCACACCACTGCTCATATCAGCTGGGTGGATACCATGAGTGATAAGTAGTCCACCAGATAATTATGCCTTCCATTCTTTATGGAAGAACCATAAAATTAGTTCTTCCTTAAGAAGAGCCACAACCCCCAGTTGGATTCTATCGGAAGGTATAGAAGTCTGTTCTGTTTGAAAATTGAAAATCTTGACAGTTTCATCTTAAGGGTTTACCTTTCCTACCTTCCCTTCTATAGTGGAAGGGATAGGAACATATTCACCCTGAAGAATAAGCAGAAATCTTATTATGAAGCATAATTAAATCTGCATTTTTTCACTGAGGAGCCAAAGTGCATTTTATAAATTAAAACAAAACAAAACAAAAAAACCTGTGAACAGGTTCACCAAAATCTCAATCCAATTGAAGAAATTGTTTTTTAAAAAGGAAGAGAGAATTACTTACACCTCTGTCCCATCAGAAATCCAAATATGTGTAAGGTTTTTCAGTAATGAATTATTAATGAGAAATTTGACATCCTAAATCAGTTTTTAAATTCTTCTGTAGCTGAAGTTATATCTGCTCATCCTATTCATAGAATAGGCTTGGCTTGCTTTAGGTCCTGTCAATTAAATAAAGCTGTCTAATGAGTCCACAAACCAGACTTTTGTGTGTCACTGCAGCTGCCCTTTGGAACAACATTCCCTCAAGCTCCTTATGGCTGCCACCTTGTCCACCTTGAGGTGATCTCTAAAAACCTGTGTTCTCCCCCTGAGGATAAAGATGGTTTGGAAAGGTCAGTTAAGGATGACACTGAGGTATGTAATATTTCTGGGGTTTTTTTTTTCATATACCGGTTTTGTTTTTCTATTATGTTTTGTGTTGTCTTATGTATAGTACTGTGTCTTGTGAAACAGTCCAAGGTTGTTTGGCAGCTGGTAGAAATATGACAATTGAATAACCCTTTATTATGATACTTAAATATATTAAATAACACTTTCCATCATTCCAACATCATTAATGAGTATAGATCGCTTTCTTGTTAGTCATTTATTACCGTTTTCAGCCAAGTGCTACATGGTGCACTAAATCAAATTGAGGCAGCAACAGTAAAATAATACCCTAGCTAGCTCCTTTTATGGCAGTAGAACCTTAATTAAAGAATCCTACTGCTCCACTCACTTTAATTGAAAAGAGAAAGAGATTCCCCCCTCCAAATTTATGCGAGTCATATTTTGATGATTTCAAAATCAAGCCAGTAGTTTCTAACAAAATCAGGCCAGTAGTATCTAACAAAAAATACAGATTTAATGTTAAGCTAATTAGACAAGAAGTGACAAAAATTCTAAGCTGATAGACAGCCTTTAGAAGAAACTGTCAGAGTACAAATATTCATGGACTGGAATAGATCAGCCAATGGGGACTGAATGGAAACCTAGCAACTAAGTCAGCCAATGAGGGCTGTTTGGGAACTGAGACAGACTGGAGCCAGGGTGTGTCTTAGTCTGCAGCTTCTGAGTCTTTGCAGAGAATTGAAACGAACAGTCTTTGCATGTTTTCTGCTCTGCTGAAATGAAATTAACTGTTCTCTCCTGCCTTGTGCCATGTTGAAAGAAACTGTTCTCTGCTGTTGGTATTGTATATATATATATTCTTGCATATAAAGAAGTTTCTTATTTAAATCAGTTTAAATAAACTGCTGAATCAGTTTATTTTTTTGTGTGCTTTCTGGATTTAATTTCTGCAACAAACTGCTAGAAACAGCCAAGTCCTATTTAACAGCTTGGGTCTCCCCCCTCCTCCCCACTGATCCAGAGATATGTCATTATAATTATTGATAAGGGGCAGCATTTCCAGGACAGAGCTGTTACATAATTTAGAAATCCTTGTGGATTCATGGCTCCTCCTCAAGGGCCTTGCACAAAAAGAAGTAAGAATGTTGTTCTTAAAGAACTGTTGCAAGAAATATCCTTCTGGGTTCAGTTCCAAGTGGGGAGAAAGACACTGGAAACATGGTGGCTGCTTGGAAAGATGGTTTTAATTGTGGAAGAGATCACATGCCTTGAAGATCTTGGGCGAAGACAAAAAAAAAAGGGCAGAGATGCTGAGAGTGCCTGGGTTTTATGCCCTCTGTGGGCTTTTGAATTTGAGCTTGTTTTCTGATTGGTTGTCAGACTCCCATGGGCCCATGCAGGGGCAAATCTGTACACTGTGTTTTTGAGTCCCATGTTTGGTTGACTCTTGCTGGGTGATGATGTATCCTGTTTCCCCTAAAATAAGACATCCCCTGATAATAAGCACAATCGGGCTTTTGAACGCATGCACTAAAATAAGCCCTCCCCTGAAAATAAGCCCTCCCTGAAAATATTTAAACACCTGCACAGCTGGTCCCTGCCATTTCCTCTGATTTTCTCCATGTACCCCAAAATAATAAGATCTCCGCAAAAATAAGGACAGGTGCTTATTTCGGGGTTCAAAAAAAATTAAGACAGGGCCTTATTTTCAGGAAAACATGGGTAATGAAAGGGCTTTGGGCAATTCCTACTAAGGCTGTGCCTGCAGGAGGTAGATCTTTGTTATGAAGAATAGACAAAAGTGGGGGGGACTGAGTTTCTACCTCTCTTTTAGGGGAAATAGTCTGCCCTTTTAATATTTCCTAAAATATCTCCTTTTCCTAGGAGAATGGGTGGATGCTAACTTCCTACAGAAGCAAAGCTTTTTAGGGAAGATTAGTGAGTGGACAGTGGGATATAGCTGCAGATCACCTTAGGAGAAATGGGCCATCTAAATCATTTTCAGTCAGGATTCAATCAGTCACTAGGACCAGAGGTCTATTCTTTCAAGCTTTCAGACTTGTGAGCCCATCGTCCGGTAACATCTCTCTCTCCACAACGTGTTTAGCGGTTCTGTTCTATGCATAGTATTTACATGATGCCTGGTAATGTGTGGCTTTTAGTTGCTTCACTGGGATGCTGTTGTTGATATAAAGTTGTTGATTGTTGTTTCCTTGTGCTGCAACATTATCCAATTGTATAATTAAATTGCCGACAAAGAATTCCAAAATACACATTACAAAAGTATATTTGCCTTCATTCAGATTTTCAGTCAGATTTTCAGTCAGGACTGAATGGACTATGCATGGGAATGTAAAGGTTTTTGTGGTGGTGGACATACCTCTGTTACCATGTGGATGGATGTGGACTCCTGGTTCTGTTAGTCCTCATTGGCTTTCAGTACCATCCAAAGTGGTATTTTTATGACATCTCCATTATTTTGATCTCCTCTGATTTTCAATACATGAATACAACTCAGTACAAGCTGAGAAATCATCCATATGCTGATGACAACTGATTATATATAACCATCCTGGATCCAGCTGAAGATGCTGTATGAATTTTTGTCCCAGTATAGGTAAAAATTCTCCTCACACATATGTGCTAGTTGTTCCTGACGCTAGGAGGCGGTGCTCATCTCTGTTTCAAAGCTGAAGAGACAGCACTGTCCGAAGATGTCTCCGTGGTCATGTGGCCGGCATGACTAAACACCAAAGGCGCACGGAATGCTGTTACGTTCCCACCAAAAGTTGTCCCTATTTTTCTACTTACATTTTTATGTGCTTTCGAACTGCTCGGTTGGCAGAAACTGGGACAAGTAACGGGAGCTCACCCCATTATGAGACACTAGGGATTCAAACCACTGAACTGCCGACCTTTCGAGGGACAAGCTCAGCATCTTAGCCAATGAGCCACCACATCCTTTTTTTGTGTCAGTAAATGATGAGAACTAGAACTTGTCTTATCTAGAAGTCTAGATAAAACAAAACAAGCAGCCAGGAAGGCCATGGTTTTAATGCATGGGTAGTGGCATTTACTGTACATTCCAGAAGACCCTGTTTACTTTTTTAGGTCCAAAAGAATCATATCATTTACAGGTAACCGAGTAAGCAAAGCATCTCCTCAGGACTTGCACCACACTTGGTATCCACTTGGAATGAATCTGAGTTACACAAACCATAGACACTTTCATTGGTTTAATTTTGTAAACTATCAAAAATTGCTGTGATGTGATTGTTTACTCATTTAATAAATAAATAATCAACAAATAAGTCTTAATATGACAGGATGTATCTGTGGTGCTGCATATAAGGTTACGGCCAAAATTAGTATTTTACGGATATGTTTAACATTTTAGGTTTATTTCTTTTTAAATAGCACCTGGGAGGAAATCAGATTTGTAACCATGATGGTAGGGTAATTAAACCTTGTCTTATTATCATTCTGATGAAAATTATTATGTGAAAACTAAAACTAATAACAGTTATTTCATTGGGAACTCTGTAGGAAGAAAATGATTAAGCACTTTTTTCCACACACTGTGTGCCTAATTTAATCCTTCCACATGTATCAGTGGGGGTTGGGAACCCAGACACAATGAATAGATTTGAATACATTTATCATGTTGCCAAATTTATTCTAAGTTTCCTAGTACTGATCTTCAGCTTTAAAGATCAATTAATGAAATCAGTAGTACATTCCAACTGTATCAAACAAGTCACAAAATGTTGTGTTTGCCTTCAAGTCCATGTGTCAGCCTCCGCTTTTCCCTGCTTTGGCTGCCATAGTGAGGGGGGAGGGGCAAAGTTAGTTTGGGTTATGTATGCTGGAGGGAGGAATTGAAAGTGAATCTTAAGACTTATTGCTGCATCTTTGAAGCTGCTATTGGGTCAACGGCCACGGCATTCCTGATTGATGACACTGCTAGGCATATGCTCCCACCTGACCTCTGGGAGACCTTTGGATTGGATGGTTTACGTTGGACAGTGGGAGGGGATGCTTTCTATCTGTAACTTTCATGCTTTTTGCCTCAGATTCTGCTTTCCTTTGATTGCGATCACTTCATATCTAGTAAAAGTACCATACTTTATATTCAATGGAGTCTGGGACATTCTTTCCTGGATTTTGAAGGAAGCATACCTGACACCGTGTTGATTTCTGGAGACTGCCTGGACATGTTACTGCAGTTTTCTGTACAAAATTATTTATATTTGATATTTGTCATTATCTGCTTCCTAGGATTGAAAAGGAAACTGGCCCAAGATCATCCAGCTCTTTTCTAAGGCAGAACTAAAACTCATCGTCTCTAGTTGGGGCCTTAAGACAGCAAATTAGTTTTCTGCCAAAATACCATGTTTCCCTGAAAATAAGATCCTGTCTTATAGTTTTTGAACCCCGAAATAAGCGCTTGGCCTTATTTTTGGGGAGGTCTTATTATTTTGGGATGTGTGGAGCAAGATGGGGCTCCTCTTGCCATCTTACCTGATTTTCAGCTCTGTATCCCTAATCCTAACCAGAGGAAATGGCAGGGACCAGCTGCTCATGCGTTTAAATATTTTCAGGGAGGGCTTATTTTGGGGGGGGGGTTATTTTAGCTCATGCACTCAAAAGCCCGATTGGGCTTATTATCAGGGGATGTTTTATTTTCAGGGAAATAGGGTATATAAACTAGGAAATAAGTCTACATTTTAAAAGTTAATTTCTGAAAAGTTTCTAACCTTTATATATCACCAGAATGATTATTTGTAGCCTTAAAACCAAGTAGTCTCCTTCCTATTTAAGACAACATGGTTTACTAAAAGTCAGTGTATTTAAGAAGGTGATGCCCTTCTACATTTAATAACAACCCACCAAAAACCTATTCAGATGTAGGTTTTCAAAAAAAAACCAATTACCTCTTTAAAGACTATTTAAAAGAATAATTTAGTAATGCAGGCTTACAAAACTGTTGAAAGAATTGAGAAAAGCCTTTAAAAGTAAAGTCTGTGTAACTTTTGTGTTAATTATCATTTGGTTACTTCTCTGCCATATTTGTAAACAGTAAATGAAGAAACTTTAGCTCAGCAAACTGCTTTGGAAATCACAGTGCCTTGATTCATAGCTGCATATTCCCAAATACTTTTTAAGTGTCTGCCTTACAATGCAAATTCTTAAACTTCACAGCTGTCAACTTCCTGGTACTAATTTCTATTTACATTTACCTGAAAACATGCTTGCTGTGCACTTTGTTATACACCCAAGCAATTTTTCATTTACATCCTTTCACATTACAGGTACTTGAGATTTAGGATGCAATCTTACACCTACCTGTTTATCTTTTTCAAGTAAACATTTATCAGATTGTACTATTAGGCTTATAGGGTTAGCATAGTATTCATGTATTTAGTGTGCTTTAATGTTGTCTATTAATAAGTGTTATATAAATTAAATAGCTTATTTAATTGCCTACCAATATTGCAACACATATATTTATTTCCATTACCTGTTAAGAATTCACCACATATAACATATTATACCTGTATATATTCTTCCTACATAGAAATTGTGGAAATTTAATGATGTTCAGCACTTAATTAGCAGTGTTATTACAATACTATTTCCTTTTTCTCCTCAATTTTTGAGAAGCAATGTCTGAGGAAAATTGTGCCAATTGCAAAATGTTTTCCCCAAAAATAAGATGCTGTCTTATATTTTTTGAATCCTGAAATAAGTGCTTGGCCTTATTGCCATGTGCTCAAAAGCCTGATTGGAAAATAGGGTAGTTGCATTCATATCTATGTAGAAATTCCAAAATTAGAGTATGTGAGAAGGGAATCTGATTTTCAAAAATGGGAGGATGCCTAGAAAGCTAAAGCATTTAACTCATAATAGGCACAAGAACTGCTGAAATGACAGAGCCAAGAGTCCTTTAAATGACTAAATCTCAGATTTATTCCGTCAACCATCTAACACTGGATTTATAAGGAAATGTTCATAGTTTTCCACTATGAATAAGGGAATATTTTCAAGTCAAGGAACTGCAATTTCCCTTACTAGACATCACTAAAATAATATTTGTTCAGTTAATAATCATTAAAACAATTAAACTTTGTGTTTAATCTCTTTACAATAGAACAGACAGAGACCTTGGACCGATTCAGGAGTTTTTAAAAGCACTACCTTTCTAATCTTGAAGACTCCATTAAAAGTCTCCAGAAATATATGCTAAAATACTTTTGGATAAAACTCACCACTAAGTGTTTCTTGGCAGAAAACATCCTGTAATTAACATTAAAATATTCCCTGGCCTACAGAATTTCAGTGGTTAAATCATACAAGGAAAAGTGTGCTGAGTGTATTCCAGAAGTTCTCATCCTGATAAATTACATCAAAGATATCTACTGAATAAATACAGGACTCCATCCATAGATATAAAGCTGGCAAGATAAGTATATTGTTGGATTTGTTCTATAGCCTGGGCACAGACTGTTAAAAAGGTAAAGGTTCCCCTCATAGATATGTGCTAGTCATTCCCGACTCTAAGGGGCAGTGCTCATCTCTGTATCAAAACCGAAGAGCTAGCGCTGTCCGAAGACGTCTCCGTGGTCATGTGGCTGGCATTACTAAGTGCCAGAGGCACATGGAACACTGTTACTTTCCCACCAAAGGTGGTACCTATTTTTCTACTTGTATTTTTTACGTGCTTTCAAACTGCTAGGTTGGCAAAAGCTGGGACAAGTAACTGGAGCTCACCCAGGGGTGAAATCCAGCAGGTTTTGACAGGTTCTGAAGAACCGGTAACAGACATTTTGAGCAATTTGGAGAACCAGCAAATACCACCTCTGGCTGGTTCCAGAGTGGGGTGGGAATGGGGATTTTGCAGTATCCTTCCCCTGGACTGGGGTGGGAATGAAGATTTTGCAGCATCCTTCTCCTGCCACGCCCACTAAGCCATACCGCACCCATCAAGCCATGCCCACAGAACTGGTAGTAAAAAATTTGGATTTCACCACTGAGCTCACCCCATTACGTGGCACTAGGGATTCGAAACACTGAACAGCCGACCTTTCGAACGAGAAGCTCAGCATCTTACCCACTGAGTCACTGCGACCCTATAACAGACTGTTATAGTATATTATTCTGAGTACCTCCGATTTATTTATTTATTTATTTATTTATTTATTTATTTAGTGCACTTATGCACGCACTCCTAATTGACCACATTATGGTTATAACATATTATTTAATTAGCATCGACATAATGTCCCTCATAATTTTTAAAAAAAAACAACTATTGCTGTGGGTGTGTCTATATTAACTCCAGTCCTAACCCAGATAGGCATATAGGATCATTTTTTATATATATATTGCTAAAGGTGCCACTGGACAGAGAAAATGTTAGGAACATAAGAAAAATAAGCAGCTAGCTTACACAGCTCTACTATTTCCTTACTCAGAATTATATTTAATGATCATTAGACATTAGACTGAGATGGAATAACCAGTGTGCCTGATTTTAATAAAGTAGAAAGCAGCATTTAGGCTATTTTCCATTTCAGTAAAATAAACATATACATGGTTATTCAATAATCACATATCTTAATATGATATTTTATTTATTCTCAATTTTGTAATTTGATAAGCTCATTCTACATCTATAGATTTTAGAGATATATTAGAGATATACAAAATCACTTAACTGATCTGGCAATTCAATCTAAATATTTGAGTTCAGGAAATGATTTCATCAAATTAAATCAAATGTTAAAATCAATCCCTGACTCTGATGTATAGTAGTGCAAAACTAATCAGATGCTTGGTTCTTTCTTTTTGTCTCCTAATTTTGTGGCACTACAGTCATTTAAAAAAACCTAATTGCCATCACTCTTATTTCCTAGATAGAAGTCATTAGATGTCTTTTCATTAGAATCAATTTATTAAAATCTAGGGACAATCACTCTGGTCTTTCAAAAAAATAGATAACCATATGCACATTACTAATGTGGTTGTGAATATCTGCATGTACAATCCTGTTTTTCAAATTGTAGATACAGATACAATTATAGATACAGTTCTACAGAGGAATTATTGTGTCTGCCATCTGCACCTCTATAACTGTCTGGTTTGGTTCTGCAACCCAACATGACAGACACAAACTTTAGAGAATAATTAGAACTGCAGGAAAAAAAATGCTACCACCTTGCCTTCCATTGAGGACCTGTATACTGCACAAGTCAAAAAGAGGACTGTGAAAATATTTACAGACCCTTCACATCCTGGACATAAACTGTTTCAACTCCTACCCTCAAAACAATGCTATAGAGCACTGCACACAGAACAATTAGATATAAGAACAGCTTTTTTCCCAATGCCATCACTCTGCTAAACAAATAATTCCCTCAACACTGTCAAACTATTCACTAAGGCTGCATTAATATTACTATTAATCTTCTGATTGTTCCTATCACCCATCACATCCCACTTATGACTGCATGACTGTAACTTTGTGCTTCTATCCTTACAATTTATATTTATATTGATTGTTTCCTAGTATGATCTGATTGCTTATTTGTACCCTATGACTATCATTAAGTGTTGTACCTTATGATTCTTGACAAATGTATCTCGTCTTTTTATGTACACTGAGAGCATATGCACTAAAGACAAATTCCTTGTGTGTCCAATCACGCTTGGCCAATAAAGAATTCTATTCTATTCTATTCTATTCTATTCTATTCTATTCTATTCTATTCTATTCTATTCTATTCTATTCTATTCTATTCTATTCTATTCTATCGTTATGAACGTGCAGAAAATCAAACTGGAAACGGTTGACCTTAAACATCTTATTCTAGATGATTCTGGATATATTAGGAATATTCTGAAAGCATTACTGAAAGCACTCCTAAATTCTAATTTTAGCGGAAGTATTCTTGTCTCAAAACAAAGGAGACTAGGTGGTTTGAATTGGTTTTGTTTGGTATATTGGTTTTGGTTTTGAGATCATAACATTTCTGGCACGATTGGAATTGTATCAGAGAACTTTCAGGAAGGCTGAAACAACCATTCTGTGATTTGAATAGGATCTTTTCTGATTAAAAATATGTTCACATCAAAGCATTTTATAGAACTCTGTTGAGCATTTGCTTAAAAAAACCCTTTATACTGAAAGTTTCAATACCACATTATTATCTGCTGTGTCTGACAGCTGGTCTCCAAGAAACCTTTGAATCCACATGGATCTACCTGACCTTTACATTAATCTTGCCCTTTGAGTCTCCATCTCCAACCCTTCAGAAGCAAGGCTGATGATGATGAGACACATGGCCTCATCATCCCAGAACATCCCAGAACCGCCACATTGTCAATATAATTCGTTAAGAAAAAGTTCACTACTACCTTTTCTTGTAGCAATAAGAGAGAAGTTATATATATATAGTCCTAACACAACAATATATATAATATATTATATATATTATATATAATATTATATTATATAAAGTTTATGCTATATTAGATTATTTAAGCATCTTAAACAAACAGTTCAGCAATGTAGGCAGAAGCCTTTCCTCATTGTGCCACATCACGGGTGGGCTTCAAAAATTTTAGCAAGGGATTCTCTGCCTGGTTGCTGGATGGGCATGGCCATGGTGGGCGTGGCCAAATCACCCTCCTGCACCATGACAGAGGCATTTTTGCCCTCCCCAGGCTCCAGAGGCCCTCTGGAAGCTGGAAACAGGTCCGTTTCTAGCCTTCTCAAAGTTCTGGTAGGCCCATTTTTCGTCCTCCCCAAGCCTCCACGTGCACCCTGAACTTACCTGCATCCAAAATGGACCATGTAGAGACTCCTGGGAGGGGAGGGGTGGAGTGGGCAGCACCAGCCAGGAGTGGGATCTGGGGGTGCACAGAATCTTAGCTAGAGGTTCTCCCAACCCCCTGTGAACCCCCAGCAGCCCACCCCTGTTCCACATGACATTGTTAAATTTGAATGTTCAATCTTTAGCAGTGAAAAATGGTCCAGCTATAAAGACATATATCTTTTGATGAAAATGAGGATGTATGTACACATTCCTGAGCCACTAATAATTGAGTTATAAGATTAAATAATAAGATTAAATATCTGCTTGGTAGTCCTTGACTTAAAACCACAATTGAGCCCAAAATTTCTGTTGTTAAGTGAGATGTTTGTTAAGCGAATTTACTTCCATTTTGCCTCAGTTGTTAAGTGAATGAAGTTAGTTGATAAATGAGTAATCTGAATTGGGCTTTCCATTGACTTTGCTTGTCAGTGGGTGGCAAAAGGAAATCATATGACCTTGGAATACAGCAACGGTCATAAGTATGAACCAGTTGCCAAGCATCTGAGTTTTGCTCTCATGGTCATGGGGATGCGGCAAAGGTTGTAACTGTGAAAAACGGTTGTAAGTCACTTTTTTTCAGTGGCATTGTAACTTTGAACAGTCATTAATTGAACTGTTGTAAGTTGAGGACTACCTGTATTCTAAAATTAAATAGATACAAGTAAGAGCAGCATGGCCCCTGAAAAGGGATCTTTGTTTATTGTTTTATTACCATGTTTCCCTGAAAATAAGACCTTGTCTTACTGATTTATTTTTTTGCCACCAAAAAAGGCACCAGGTCTTATTTTCAGGGGCTGTCATCCACTGACTCACCTCACTTGTGTGTGTTGCCCCCAGCCTTTTTTTCGGTGTCAGAGGCTTTCAGGAACTTCTGTGGCTGACAAGGCTTTCCTGAAGGCCTCTACAGTCGGTAACAGAGCTCCAGATCAATCTGGAGCTCTGTTATCAGCTGCAGAAGCCTTCAGGAAAGCCTTACCGGCTGCAGAAGAAATGGGCCGGCAAAGCAGGTTTTTGGGTGTGCGAAGCCTGGCTGTAACTGTCTGAAGATAAGTAGTAGGACAGCTCCACCACCCTCCCATTCACACCTTAGATTAATTTTGTGGGCGGGATTAATTAGGGTTTATTTTGGGAGTAGGGCTTATATTGGGTGCACATGTAAAAATCAAGCTAGGACTTACTTTCAGGGTAGATTGTATTTTCGGGAAAACATGGTATCTTTGTTGAAAATGATACTCTAAAATTGTGTCTCTGTTGCAAACTGTGTGGACACCTATATCTAAATGTTGAGTATAATTCTTATCCCTCTGTCCAACTCATATTGAATCACTGCTTATAAATTACAAAGAAATTCTGCATACAAGAGTTGTTTAGCAATCCACCAGTTTACACATTCCTTTAGGGGGAGTGGAATATTCTATCTATAAATAGCAATATCAATAGCTGTTTCAAAATTACTTAATCATATGTGTATTTCTAAACAAAATTTACACCTCCACAAACTCAAGAACATTTTAGTTTTCAGAATGAAAAGTAAACCTTTTAGAGAAAACATTGATAAGAGCGAACCTCTTGACTTACAATTTTTGATTTTGATTTTGTCTACTAAGTGAGACACAAGAGTAATTCAAACACATTGTGATGGGTTTGCAAAGCCAGCTCAAGCACATGTGGAAATGTTCAGAAACATTCCATGGGCAAGATCCTGATACGAAGTACAGGATGGCTGTATTTATAACTGAGCAGGAAAAACTCACAATTGTGCAGGAGTACAATTGGTTACAAAGAAAACTCAAAGTCAATGGTAACAATGTCTGACCTGTGCTACACAAGAACACAATTTTGCCCAAGCTCTAATAGTTAACCTCCTCTCATATCTTCTTCTTTCTAATCAATTTCTCTTGCATCTAACATTGTCTAATACAATAAATACTTTGTGTTAAAGCTACTTGCATGCTAGATATTTGCTAGTAGCATTTATACTCTTACTATGCTCCACAGCTCCACACAAAAACATTTATTTATAGTCTGATTGTTTAAATAATTTCCAAATGTGTGTGATGACCTGGGACGTGGCACAAAGGCAAAACAGCCAGAGAATAAGTATGAGTCCCTTTATTAGCTCCAACTTTGCCCCCAATGTCCCTTTTACTCTCCCACAAACCTGTAACAGCCTTTGGCTGAAAATACTCCAGTCCAAGTGTTATAAGCAGAAAACTTCCAACTATAAATCCAACAAGGCAAGATAAGGTAATTAATCCAGCAAGGCAATCAAGATAAGGAGTTCTAGAAGTGAAGTAGCACGGCAGTAAATCAAATCAGTTGATAAAGCAGTTAACATAAGACGAACTCAGTGTTTGTTCCTGACAACCGCCCCTCCCATTTGCCTCTCCTTTAAACTCCATCCCCAGGTGTGCCTTGTAAAAGGAATGAGGCCCTTTCCTCCATCCTAAGCCACACAACCCACATTGCTTTCTTCTGTGTTCTTCCCTGCATGCCCTAGGATGAGGAGGGGGTAGGCCTTGGTCTTCATCAGAACCCCCTCTCCCTTGTTCTACCTCTCCCCTGCTCTGCCCAGCCTGACTTTGCCCTTCCCCAGTTTCCTCCACAGGCAATGGAGCCACTCTCTCGCTCTCTGTCAGCTGTTCATCTTCCATCTCAGAGTCAGACTCTGATGGAGGCATGACAACGTGGATCTCAAGTGTTGAACACACATTACTGAGCTGCGGTGGCACAGTGCAGGCTAATTCTGTCCACAGCCAGGAGTTTGATCCTGACCAGCTCAAGTTGACTCAGTCTTCAATCTTTCCAAGGTCAGTAAAATGAGGACATAGATTTTTGGGGGCAATATGCTGACTCTGTAAACCACTTAGAGAGGGCGGTAAATCAATGTGAAGCAATATATAAGTCTAAGTGCTATTGCTATTATATCATCATGCACCCAGATTTAACAGACATATTCAGCTTCAGACTCTGCAGAACTATGCCAGCAAAACTTTAGGCGATAATGCAGTACTGCTGTCATTCTGCTTCTTTGTCTCTAATGAAGATGATATTGTCAACTCAGTATTTCAAACCTAACAAAATTCTTCATTAGCTGTAGTTGATAGTATAAGCATATTCACTATGCAGCCTCATAGCTCATAAGGGCGATTCACGTAGGAACAAAATGTTAATTACTTCTATTTCGAAGCCTTTTATGCTTGTATTGACATATTTCATTATTAGCTACTAATCAGTTTTTACTCTGCATAGTTTCGAAGCCTAGTTTGAATAAGTTAATTATTTTACTGCCAGAAGAAAAGAAATAAAATTTAATTAGGGGTCACACAAACCCAGGCTGAGTTAATTAAAGTTCTCATCATACCTTTTGGAAAACCATGGCTCATCAGATATATTCATATCTATACATAAATAGATATATCCTCCATTCCATAACTTAATGGATTTTTAATGGGAAATTGATATCATCTTCATTCCTCAGCTCCTGCAATTTCAAGCTGGCTCTTCGATATAAACAGGTAAAGACAGATAAACTCTCATTGCAACATGATGATAAAGCTAAATGTGCAATTGTCAATATTGCAGTCGTTAAGTAGGATTTTAGGTCTTCATTAGAAGTACTGATTTATAGTTCCAATAAAACAGATGCTGGACACCATTATTGCTCTCCATAATATATCATTTCAATTCAAATGCTTCTTTTTACATGTAGTGAAAGATCAATTCAGTCATGCTCCATAACTTGATTTGGATTGGAAGATGAATATACAATTTCTCTTTAAGAAATACGGAACGTTTCAACAGTATTTCTTCTACTGCAAAAAATGCAACCAGTGATACACTAAATCTAAATAAGAATCGAATTACTATGACAAAGAAATATACACCATAGTCCTCCTGCTCAATCTATCTTTTCCTTACCTGTTGGGAAAAAACATCAAGTTTAGAATGGTTTTTCAAAATATTCATCATCCAAATGTGACATATTGAGACTGTTCTATTGGTTATATTTTAGGTAATGAAACTACTGCTTTTTTCATACAAGTTTCAATAAGAAAGTATATGCTATTAGAATACAGGAGTTGCTTGGATACCAGACAAGGAGAATATTCCACAGCAAAGAAGATAGAAAGGAGAGAGGAGTAGAGGGTAGGAAGAGAAGAAGGAGGGAGGGGAATGGTAGAAAGGGAAAAGGAGAGGAAGGAAGAGTAGGGGACAAGAGAAGAAAAGGTGAGAAGAGGGAAAATAAGAGAGGAGTGGGGAAAAGGAAAGGGACGTAGGATGAGGTAGGAGAGGAGGAAGGAGAAAGTAGGAGAGGAGAGGAAGGAGGTGGGAAGGGAAAGAGGAGAAGAAGAAGAAGGGCTGCTGCAAAATGAAGGAAGAAAGGGTAGAAGAGCAACTCCGAATGTAAATTAAAATCTCTTATTTTAATGCTTTCTTTAAGGAAAACATGTATATGTATGATTATGTATAAGAAAATGTACACTTTATGTTATGTGTATAAGAAATAAAACTGAAAAACTTTTCAAAAAACGTTTCAATAGCATATTTTTAAATACCTTTTTTTGCTTTGCTTTATTTTTGACAATTTTTGATCGATCAAAAGTTTTTTAGTAGACTTTTATTAATCTTAGGTTGTTTTCATCATGTAGTCATAATAGAACAGAAAACTCAGTTTTCTTCCAGTGCATCCAGCTTTTTTTTACATCATTGCTCATAAAAAAAGCATGCAAAAATAATGGGAGAAATTAGCCATGTTTAATTAATTAGCCATATTAATTAATTAATGGAAGGAATTCACTATGAACTAGAACATGTTTTGGGGAGCAAATGCTTTTCTTCCATGAATTTCTTTCATGGAATTCAAAGCATGAATTGCTTTGACATTGCTACTGGAAAACTGTAAAGTATATGAGGGAAAAAAAAGACCCTTAAATTTATTCACTTAGCTAAATGTAATTAATCTGCAGCTGTTATTTTGAGGAAAGCAGTATGCATTTTCTAAAGCTGCTTGTTCAGAATCGGAGGTGCTAATAAACACTTCTAGCTTTTAGATTACTTAGATTAGAATAAACTTCCATAATACATTCCAGGACCAAAGTAAATTCTTCGAACTAGCTGAAATAATTCTGCATGCTTAACTCTGCAGATTACAAAGGAGTTTAGATGATTCTCTTTACCCTGAAATAGCTTGGTTGCACAATTCATCCTGCTAATAAGAAAGTTAAAACACATAGAGAGAGGGGGGGGGGAGGGGGGGGAGGGAGGGAGATCAAAATTTGGGCATGTATTTCTGATATTCCGGAATCACATGATCCCAATTTACAATCTTCCTTGTTGTCTTCCAGGCAAAGACAACATAGAAGGCCAGATTCACTTAACAAATGCATGGCTATTCACTTAAAGAAATAAAATGCACTTTTTTAGAGGAATATTAATTTGGAAGGAAGGAAAGCAATGTGGTATTTTCCTACACGTAGCCAGTTATCATGTAGCCAAAGCTAAAATATGAACAAAAATATTTTGTTCATATAACAACACTTGACTAATTTATCTCTCCATTAGTTTCTTAACTGCACATATGACATTGGATGATGTTACTTTTCCTTTTAGCAATCAAAAATACTCATGAATCTTATGCTTTCTCTTAACACCGCCTGCAAGCAATAACTGGTTTGTAGCCAGGAGGAGACAGATAACACAAATACAGCTGTACATCTGTCCCTTGTATCCATTTTTCCTTTCCTGTTTAAAAACAGATACTTATCCGTTCTGCGTGGGCATCTAAGAACTGCTAAAGCAAATGCAACATTTGGAAAACAGAGGTAATGAGGCCTATGAGGTTTCCTTTTTTTCAAGAAAATTGTAATTTATAAGATTATTGCTGAGATTCCTAAATATTTATGCAGTAGTGACTGTGTGCTGGGCTGAATTAAATATGCAAGCCTAGTGGATTAGAGCAAGAATATTATTCATTTCTTCAAAGCTTGAGGCAATAAGCAATCCAAATGCCCGGTAACATGGAATTGGTTTGTCCCATAAAAGGCTTAGTGTGAGGACATGATATTGCTTAGGAGCTGAGAAGAGTAAGAACAGCAACAAAACTTGCAGTCAATGGCCATTGTTTGTGTCCAAGCCCTGTGAAGTTTAATGTGTAAAATGGACACTTCATTATTAGAGATTATTTCGCGTTCATAAGGCAAAATAGATGGGAAATTCCTATCAGGTGCTCTATCCATTTAGGCTTCCACGAATCTGGAAAGTAAAACAAGCATTACTGAGAGATTTGGAGAGGCTCGTTATACACTTCCTATCCCAATTATTTTCATTTCCTGGTAAAACATAGGGGGAAAATCTATTGTGATGGAAATCTGTTCAGGGTTAGAGTTAGGGTTAGGCTTCAATTAATCCAAAGAATGCAGAAAACATCCAAATGGCTGATCAGTGACAGGAGTTTGCAAGAACATGTGGGACCTAATAGGATGGGATAGGGATGGGTTTTACTTACCTTTACTACTGGTTCGCAATGGATTGCGGTAGCTTCTGCGCATGCACAGATCGCCGATGACGACAACCAGGGCAATGGGATGTAGGCAGTGGTAGAACAAATCACAAATACCAAAATAAAATGGATGGCAGCTGTCTATGGTGAAAATGAGAGAACATTCAGAGAATGAATATTTTATGATAAGCAAAAGCTTATTTTGATGATTCCTGGCTGTCTTAAAAATTAGTAGCACATATTGTTTCCTTAGTCCAGTGCTTCTTATAACATTCAAGATAATTTATTTCTACAGAATAAATGTTGATTATGCTCAGTCCAACCCGCAAAGATCCAGAAATCTGCTTCAATATGATCTAAAAAATAAGCTTATATTTATTAAGCATCAGAGTGAAATTAGGAAAAGTGAAAAAATAAAATATAATTGATTTCCTTCCATTTTAAAACATGACAAACTGAGCCAGAATAAAGTTTAAGTCAGTGGTGGAATTCAAATTATTTTTCTACTGGTTCTGTGGGTGTGGCTTGGTGGGCGTGGCTTGGTGGGCGTGGCAAGGGAAGGATATTGCAAAATCTCTATTCCCAGCCCTCTCTGGGCCAGCAAGAAGTGGTATTTGCCGGTTCTCCGAACTACACAAAATTTCTGCTATCGGTTCTCCAGAACCTGCCAGAACCTGCTGGATTTCACCTCTGGATGTAGGCCCAAACACTGTTAGGAACACTAGGGTTAGAATAGGGGTGAGACAAGTAGAGGGAGAACTGCTGCAATATCACTATGGTCAGTTGTAAGGGTGAATAATTGCAGGGGCACTCTAGTGGCTGTAACTTCAAATCCAGGCCATGACTAGCTTTAGTGAGAGGGGGTCTGTCATAACTTTGAATAGTTGCTAAATGACTGGTTATAAATTGAAGACTACTGCAATTGTCTAAAAAAAGTCTTATATTTATTAAGCCTTAAACATCATTTTAATGACCAGCAAGCTATAATACATGTTTTCTGTTTCTTTATCCTCCTTACTTTTTCCCCAGAAGAATGAGGGAAAAGATTTATTACAGCTTGAGGAAAAAGTCTGCCCCAGCACTATTTGTTGGATTGGCTAATCTTAAATCAAATTAGTATCACTGCATCCTGCATCCACACTAATCAGAAGGCAGCACACTCTTGTTTCAACTAAAATTACATTGGTTTATCGATTCAGAGTTCTGCTTTGCTCTTCTCTGCTCTTCTTTAATGAAACAAGAATTACCTTAATCTTTAGAGCAAGGATTGACAATATGATCTTAGATTGCATGATAGAAAAGATGGAGCTTAAATACGGTATGACTTTTGTCGACTTTCTAGAGTAGTTCAGTTTGGAATCCTTTCCCCTAAAAATCAATTAGATTATCTATGATATTCTTTACTAGTATCCTTTATTATTATGCTCTTTCCACAGTATAGTTCTGTGATGGCTGAACTTTTCCAGACCGAATGCCCAAAGTGTACGTGTGCATGCGTGAATGTGTGTGCATGCTTGAACCCCCAAAATGCAATGCGCATGTAGCTCCCATGCATGTGCCCCACCCCCATGCATGTGTGCGGGCCCCACATGCACCCACACACACTCCCCCATGTATGCACATGTTCCCCCCTACACGCCCCTGCCCCCCCATGCATGCGCAGCTTAGACCCAATGACCATCTGGTTGCCGGGAGGGACACATGTATGCGTGGCTGAGCTGAACTGGGATGATGGCTCGTGTGCCCACAGACAGGGCGCTGTGCGCCACCTGTGGCACGCATGCCATAGGCTCTCCATCACAGGAATAATATATGCAGTTAACTTCATTTCTTTATTATCAGATATCTAGGATACATTCTCAGAGACTGAAAATTGATGGCTCACAACATGAATGGGAAGACATTCATTTTCTTGTTGGCATGTTGGGACCCTCCTTTTTTTCTAATTAGATGAAAAATTGCTCACGCTATGGTCTTCATTTTTTCTCATTTATCCCATTAAAATTTTCTATTGTTGAAAACTTTGCCTTGCCTTCTTTTCACCCTTTCTTTTTTATTTATTTATTTATTTATTATTTAAATTTTTATACCGCCCTTCTCCCTAGGGACTCAGGGCGGTGCACAGCCAGTAATAAAAAAAAACATATATCACAAAATTTAAAAACAGGTTAAAATATATTAAATAAATTGGCCTTATAATAAAATTCAGAAGCTAAAACACCCATTTCAAATTCATACTTTAGCCAGACCAGCTTGTTGGAACAGTAGTGTCTTAAGGACACGGTGACAGGTACATAGGTTGGGGATCGTACGTATCTCCGGGGGCAATTCATTCCATAGGGTGGGAACCCCCACAGAGAAGGCTCTTTCCCTGGGGGTTGCCAGTCAACATAATTTGACTGACAGCACCCTGAGGAGTCCCTCTCTGTGGGAGCGTACTGGACGGTGGGAGGCCATCGGTCTCCCCTTTCTCTTTTCTTCTCTTTTTGTAATCTAATTTTTATAATCTGAATTTTTATTGGGCATGTAGGCTTCAGCAGCGAGGCTAATATGTGTGGGAAGTAATATGGGTATTTATGAGATTTGACTGATACACAACTATGATTATAGGATTTTGATATGTACTTATTTGCCTGCAGGCCGTGCCAGCAGAAAAAACTAGTGAATAAACTTCTTCCTCACTTTTCTACTTGAAACTTTAGTTGGCTCTCACTTGAGAACATTAAAAGTTGTGACACATGAGAAGGTTCTTAGAATTTCTTCACAGGTCAAAGATTATGCCATTGTTTTATACTGCGTTCAGTACATTTTTCCCATTAGTACTGACTTTGCCATTTGATTTTTTTTCCTTCCTCTATTTCTGACAGTAGACAAAAGTTGAAAGTGAGAAGTGAGTCCTTATCAAATGTAAGGCATAATGTCATCACAAAGGTTGGAAATTTCCCAATATTTGATTAAATTACAGACAACTGTCATTTTAAAAAAACCCTGAAAATTACTATGAATCTGTAAGCAGAATACCAATGTTAGGAACAGTGGAAGCATAGGATGGAATTGCAAATTATGATAAATTCTGTCTACATTACCAGAAGACTGTTCAAGGGATCTTACGCAATGAAGCATTAAAACTTCATTTAGAAAGAAACCAACATTTTTTTTATTTGGTAAAATCTGTATCATATTAACTTGTAGTGTAAAAATATCTTCCAAATTAAATTAAATTGTGCATCAGGTTTACTTTTAAAATACAGTTATTTTAGACCCTAAAGCACAATCCACAATTTCATTAGTTGTTCTTCCATTGATGGAATTAAATTTTCCTTCCATTAAGAAACATATGCAGCAGCATACACAAACATAGATCAGCATATCTTGTAAAAATAAATGGTTTAATAAAATTTAGTAAGGATATTGCAGACTGAATTGGAAATTCAGCTTTTAAGATTTGTTTTGTTCTGAAATGAATCCTTTTTCAAAATTGCTGAATGCTGCAAATAAAGGTCATCGTACTTTAGAAAATGAGCGATCTGTTTTAGCATTCAGGGTTGATAAATGATAAAATCATATGAAATGATAAAAAAAAAGTCCAGTGAGAAATCAATAATCTATCCTACAGCCACGGGTGGGTTCTTCTTACCTTTACTACCAGTTCGCAACGGGATCACCTACCAGTTCGCAACGGGATCACATACTTCTGCGCATGTGCAAATCACTGATGACAACATCCAGGGTGGTGGGAGGGGCCTCTCGTCAGTTTTACTATCAGTTCTTGCGAACCGGTCTGAATCCACCACTGCCTATAGCATGTACTATTCCTTTGGAAGGAGTGTTATTTTTTGTATCTTCGTCGGCACAGACATTTGGGTAAGTATTTCTGTCAGTTTGCAGTGGCTTAATGTTAATTGTATTCATGAATAGTATTTTTTGAATATGTTAAGTTAGCTTATCTAAATAGAGAAAGAAATGGAAATGGTGATTTTTGTAAGGCTGACATGAGGTTAACAAGTTTGTTATTGTCTTGCTGACCATTTTAACCCCTTATATTTAAAAAGTCTTGCTGTTTAGCAATTTAAATGAAGGCAACATTTCTAATATGGTATATGATTTTAACAGCTCCAGCATGCATAAATAATCATTCAGTAATTTAACAATCTGTTCCTACATGAATAGGTGTAAATGAGTGAGAAGAGTTTTATGTGTGTATTTTTTCAGATGTTTGGCAGTCATTTTAGGCAGAAGGAACTGTGAAACATGAGAATAAACAACTTCATTTTTCAAGTTATACTGGTAATTAGAATACATTGTGACTTGGAGTGGATTTAATCATGTAAGTAAAGAATCCAAACCTACTTTCACAATATCATTTTATGGAAGCGTATTCTATTTAGTAGAAGAGTTTGTTGTTATCTTTTCCAAAGTTTGATTAACTATCAGTGCTGTAATTGATGTCACTGTTGTCTTGCAAGGGACTGAAATAGATACCATATTTTTCAGAGTATAAAATGCATCTTTTTCTCCCCAAAAAGAGGGTGAAAATCTGGGTGTGTCCTATACTCTGAATGTAGCCCCACCCAGCTTCTCAAACAGAGGTTTCAGAGGCTGAAAAAAGTATCAGAAACAGAGCTTCAGAAACAGAGCTTCTCAACCAGAGTTTCAGAAAAAAAAGCCCCCAAACAGAGTTTCAGAAGCTTTTTTTCCTGAAGCTCTGTTTTGGAGTCTTTCAGAGACAGGAAAAAAAGTTTTTTCTGAAATGGAGTTTCAGAAGTTTCAGAGGTAGAAAAAAAAAGCAAAAAAAAAAAAAAAAAGCAAGGCACAGAACTCACCTTGTTTAGCAGCAAGAAACCTGTTGCTAAAATTCACCTCTGGGAACAGCTGATTGGGGGTATTACAGGAGGCCGATCCACCTGCCAATCAGCTTTTTTCTTATTTTCCTCCCCAAAAACTAAGGTGAGTTTTATACTCGGTGCGTCTTATAATCCAAAAAAATACTGTATTTATTGTAGCAGAAGAGCCCTCTCAAGCTCCATTTTTGCTGGTAGAGGGTTGCAGGATGCGATCCCAGCCAAAAACTAAGCCTGTTTTTGCTGGTAGAAGCACTGTGGACCGGTCCTTCGCAGTTTCCAGGGTGGTCTCACAGGTCAGATCTAAGCACCCCGTGGGCCAGATTTGGCCCAAGGGTCTGGAGTTTGACAGCCCTGCTCTAGACGTCACATTTGGTCAACTATCAGTCAAAGCATTTGTATTCTCAGAACAAGACAAACTCTCTGGCCGAGAACCACTTGGTAAGAATTTTTCCAGCTCTTTTAGAGAAAGTGCTATGTAGGTAGGCGAGACAGTGGAAGAGAAGTTTGTTTCCTGTGTTTATGAGGCAAGTTGTCACCCTAACATTCTAAACTTAGTAGAGAGCTTAATTAACATTTATGCTTACCAATTATTTTTAATGAGCAGTCTCGTTATGATGTTCAGCATCTCACAAAGGACAGGAGGGTATAAAGTACAGCTCAGCATGTTGCCATCATAGATGAGGTCCTTAAAAAAAATGCCATCAACTTGCTCACTAGTCTTCTTTTCTCAAGGTAAAACATTTCCTGTCCTGTCCATCTCTCTTTGTAGAACTTAGTTTCTAGCCACCAGACAAGAAATAATAATAACAACAGTCATCATCTCAGAAGGCAGTCATGGTAAACTATTTCTGTGTTGTCACCAATAAAACAAAACCATGTAAAACCTTCTAGTGAAGGACAGGAGTCAAGTTCATCTGGGGAACATTCAATATTATTACATGGTTTATATTCTTTATTCTTTTACTAAGTGCATAACTTTATATTGCTCATATTTTCCTCCAGATGTACTTTGCCATGAAAAACCAGAAGATACTTTCTTCTAAGTGAAGAAAAATACTAGTCCATGTACTGTACATGCAATACTGAGATAATTAGCTTCTATAGCCTGAAAAAAAGATATAATGCTTTAATGGTATGAAAATCACTACTTTGTTTTTAACTTTTGCCCATTGTGGAAAGTTTATAATTTTGCACAGTCCTGTTAAACCACTTAATATTCATGCCATCTTAAGCACTTTTATCTAACTTCTGAATCAGAATGTTATAAACTATTTGTCAAATGCAAGCCTTCCAATATTCTACCCAATTTCTCCCAAAATAAGCCCTATTGTGTTTTTACGTGTGTGCCTAATTTAAGCCCTACCCCCCAAAATACGTCCTACTTAAGAGCCTGCACAGCTGGCAGTCCGTTGATTATGTCTGGTTGCTTGTGGTGCCATAGCTGCGAGGCAGAGGAGTGGAACTGCCCCACACCAGCTTAGCTCAGGGCCCCCTCAGCCAGGCTATCCATGCCCTGACCCCTGACTTGCAACGGAAGCACTGGCAGCCATGTGTAGCAGGAGCCCACAGGGACACCAGTGCACTTCTTCTGCATGCTTGTGGCTCCAATGGAGCAGGAGGTTGAGCTGTGTGTTGATATCATGGCCATGAGGTAAGGCAGGTGTCAGGGCATGGATGGCCTGGCTGTGGGGGCCCTGAGGTAAGTTGGTGTGGGTACATGGGGCAGCTTCACTGCCCCTTGTGGCAGCGGCAGTGGCAGTGGCACGCCACGTGGCTTCCTGCCTCTCCGTGGGCAAGCAGAAGAAATAGGCCTCCCATACATAAAAAAATAAGACATCCCTGAAAATAAGCCCTATTCCTTATTTTGGGGCCCAAAAGACAATAGGATCTGTTCTTGTTTTCAGGGAAACACAGTACTAAGGAATTTACCAATAAAAAAGTCAGATTAGTCTGAATGTAGAAAATACAATAATAGAGTTGGAAGGGACCTTGAAATCTTCTAGTCAACCCTTTCTCAAGCAAGAAAACCTATTCCTGTGATGGCGAACCTATGGCACACATGCCACAGGTGGCACACAGAGCCATATCGGTGGACATGCAAGTGTTGCCCTGGCTCAGCTCCAGCGTGCATGCGCGCACCGGCCAGCTGATTTTCAGACCTTCCGGGCCCACTGGAAGTCAGGAAACAGACTGTTTCCAGCTTCTGGAGGGGTGGGGAAGGCCGTTTTTGTCCTCCCAGGGCTCCAAGAAAGCCTCTGGAGCCTGGGGAGGGCGAAAAATGAGCCTACCAGGCCCACTTTGTGCTGTTACATGCCAAAAGCGGGTGTCATGGGTGCATTGAATTATGGGTGTGGGCATGCATGCACGCAATCCCCCCGCGAAACCCCCACTTTTGGCACACGACAGCAAAAAGATTAGCCATCACTGACCTATACTATTTCATACAAATGGTTATCTAGTCTCTTTTTGAATGATTTGTTCCTGACAATTGTCAGGAGTGATATGCTCCTGACAAGTCCATAGAGGGATGGTTTGTGATAATAACTATGACATTCTCCAAATGGTTACAGAACAACTACTTTATTATCTACTCTAGAAACTTCCCACGTCAATCTAAGGCAGGTGTTTGGATTATTATTCCTGGATCATTCTTTTTTTAAAGTAAATATTTGTCTTCATCCATCTTTGGTCTTTTTTGTTGACTTCATAACTTTTCTGTCTATATACATTTTTTTTGCCCAACAATCCTTTTAGGACTTCTACCGAATTCTACATATCCTCCAGACTGAAACTGTTGAAGTAAATTTTAGTCTTAAATCCTGCACATCAATGCGAGAGTAGTAGAACAGTCTCCCAAATAGGAATTGAATCGGGCTGTTTTTCCTTTGATACAACTTACCATTTTGCCTTTTTTGTTAAACTGCTGGCATCCTGTTTATTTTCCTCTTGAGTTTCTTATTCTTCATCAACCACTATTTATTCTGACTTTTAACTTCCTTGACACACTCTAGGCTCTTCCTTGAGAACTAATTTCTTTCATTTTCAGTGTCTTTTTTGTTGTAACATTTTTGTTTTCATTTCTAAGCAGTTTATGCAGGCATGTTGTTTTAACTGACAATATTTTTCCTCACAGAAATCATTCAAAATTTTGTTTTTATTTCTCTTTTCTGGGAAATTTGTATCTCTTTCTAAGCTTCAGTTCCTGTTGTTTCTCTCCTGTGGAATCCTACTTATATTGCCCTAAGTTTATTAACATCTACTTTTCATCTTAAAGAACTCTATGATAGAGCCAAAATGGTTTATTCATTTGGAGTTAATTCCCTTCCTTACAAAAAGTATCATAATATTTATTTTTTCTGAATTTTTTGATTCTCTTCAGGTGCAAGAAAAGCTTCAGGTGCAAACATTTTGTGAATAAGGTTTGGCTTTTAAAATCTGTAAGTTTCTTCTTCAATAAGAGCTTTTATTATCTGTTTTTATAACTCAGTGGAAGTCCCTTACAAGAAAACTGATTGCTTAATTGGTTTTACAGATCGCAACTGTTCAAAAGAAAAGATTGAGTTATTAAAGTCTATTCACTGTCTGAATATCTGATAGAAAATCAGACATTCATTTTCTATGCTTTTCGTTTTTCAAAGTAATGTGCAGATTGAGAAGGAGAAGACACAATGGCAATTTGATAAAGTAGATTTGAGAATGTCTGCCAAGTTCTATCTTCTCTTTTTCCGCCTCTGACTGTCTGATAAACTGCCTTGACGTCAGCTGGCACAATCATTGTGACTATCTACTATAATTTCTAATTATGTTACAAAAATGAAAGCTTTCAACCGATATCACAGAAGTCTTGGTGAGCCACTGTTTTTGACATTTAGTATAAAAAAATGAAGCCATTGATTTTTGTTTGAGAAAACTAGCTTGATTCCATCCTCATTACACAAAATATACTCCCTAATTTGTATAATTTCTCACTGTTCCAGGCCACTTTATACAGTCAGGAAAATAATATGTGATTGCTTAAAAATGGAACACTTCAAAACTCTATTTCAGTCATAGCCCAGACAAGAAAGGTGCCACTTTCTTCCTGATATTATTTATTTACATATAGTCCTTGAGTTATGAATACAATTGAGCCCAACATTTCTGTTGCTAAATGAGACAGTTGTTAAGTGAGTTTTGCCCCATTTTATGATCTTACTTGCCACAGTTGTTAAGCAGTTGTTCACTGCAGTTGTTAAGTTAGTAACACAGTTATTAACTACACTAACTAACTGATAATTAGTGTATTCACTACACTAATCACTGTAATTGTTAAGTTAGTAATACGGTTGTTAAATGAATCTGACATCTCCATTGATTTTGCTTATCAGAAGGTTACAAAAACTGATCACATGACCATGGACACAGGAACCGTCATAAATGTGAGTCACTTCCAAAAATCTGAATTTTGATTACACCACTATTTATTTTATTTTATTTTATTAAATTTATATACCGCCCTACTCCCAAAGGACTCAGGGCGGTGAACAGCCACACGATAAAAATACATCATACAAAAGTTAAAAACCATTTTAAAAGTACATTAAATAATTTGGCCCAAGACGAATTTACCCAATTTGTATAAAACTTAAAAGCAAATTAAAAGGGAGAGTCAAGCCAGACCAGCCTGCTGGAATAAAAATATTCTGAGGGTGCGGCGGAAAGTGCGTAAATCTGGGATCCTCCGTATCTCCGGGGGGAGCTAATTCCAGATGGCAGGTGCTCCCACAGAGGTAGCTCTCCCCCTGGGGGCTGCCAGTCAACACTGTTTGGCCGATGGCACCCTGAGGAACCCCTCTCTATGGGAGCATACTGGTCGGTAAGAGGCTACTGGTGGCAGAAGGCGGTCTCGTAAGTACCCTGGTCCTAAGCCATGGAGCGCTCTAAAGGTGGTGACCAAAACCTTGAAGTGCACCCAGAAGACCACCGGGAGCCAGTGCAGCTCGCTCAGGAGGGGAGTCTCTTGGGAGCACCACGTCACTCCCATAACCACCTGCGCAGCTGCATTCTGGACCAGCTGGAGCCTCCAGGTGCTCCTCAAGGGGAGCCCCATGTAGAGAGCATTACAGTAGTCCAGGCGTGAGATGACGAGGGCATGAGTGACCGTACGTAATGAGTCCCGATCCAGAAAGGGATGCAACTGGTGAATCAGGCAGACCTGATAAAACGTCCTCCTGGCCACAGCTGTCAAATGCTCTTCTAAAGACAGCCGTGAGTCCAGGAGGACACCCAAGTTGCGAGCCCTATCCGTGGGGGCCAATGACTCGCCCCCAATAGTCAGTGATGGCACCAACTGACTATGAGGATGATGCAATGGTAGTAAATGTGAAATGGTCATAAATCACTTTTTTCAATGCCTTGTAACTTTGAATGGTTATTTAAAGGACCTGTTGTAATACAACTGTTACTCAGAGAGTTGAAGGTGACTTATATGTGGGACATAGTCTCCTCTCCTTTTATCATTTTATGAGTTAGATGGGACTGAAAGGAAGTAGTGACTGGTCTAGGGTCATTTAGAAACATTCTTGGTCAAGGGGGATCTTAGATTGTGTCTTTCAGTGGAAGTCACAGATCTTACAACCTGTGCAAACTTCTGTTCCCAAAATGTTCAGTTTCTGTGACAATGTGGCACATACTTCATCTGTATTTTGAAATGCTCAGTCCAAGCAATCAATATATGTTCTGATAGTTATTAGAATGTTAAATAACTAGGTTAAAGGAGATTCTGTAAAAATATCTCACATGTAGCTTTGGCTCCTCTATTGGACTTAAGCTACAGCCTGATTCTATTGGACTTAAGCTACAGCCTGGTTCTTAAACATGCAACTTTATTTTTTATTAATTTATGTGTTAAATTTATTTGCTAGATATCTTGCAGGGACTCCTCTCATGGCTTACAACAATAAAAATGAAGAAATGAAAAGTGTGAACAAAACAGAAGTAAAACTAATAGAACAGTAAAATAACTAGTGTGTAAAATAAAAATAAAATAACTATTAGGATTTACACCTAGGGTAGAATGGTAAACAGGAAAAATAAGGCAATTAATTTCCAAGAACATCCTTTTATAATATTCTGGAGCCACACTAGAGAGAAATCTGTTCTTGAAATCTTCCATTGATTTATGGTTGACAATCGGTGATTAAAACAAGAGTGGACGTTGCCAAGCAACGCATCTGTCTTTGCTTAATCTTAACATTTTGAAGTATTTAGTATATAACTATTTATCTATAGCTTTAGTTTATTCTGGCAGCTCATTAAGACAATGCTTGATAATTGCTTTTTCGTTTATTTTCTTTTCTGCCTGTTATACCATGTTTCCCGAAAATAAGATCCTGTCTTATATTTTTTTTGAACCTTGAAATAAGCACTTGGCCTTATTTTCGAGGAGGTCTTATTATTTTGGGGTGTGTGGAGCAAGATGGGGCTCTTCTTGCTGTCTTACCTGATTTCCAGCTCTGTATCTCTAACCCTAACCAGAGGAAATAGCAGGGACTGGCTGTGCTTCCATTTAAATATTTTCAGGGAAGGGCTTATTTTTGGGGAAACACAGTATTTCCCAGGCATCTGAAATTAAAACTGATTGGAAGTATTATCTGGATCTGTAGACAAATAAGCCTATTTGATGTACACTAATCAGCATACATTAAAATGGGATTTCATTGCACTCATGTCTCAAACCATTATACGTATACCTACATAGACACACACATATAACACAGAGAAACATCACAATGCAGTTCAAATGTATACATGTACACAGCGAAAAAAAGAATCCTGAAAATTTACATGATGGAATCTTTGAAATCTTGGGCAAAAATACTGTCTATTTTATAGAACAGCGGCTAAGGGGTTAGTCTGGATAGACCAGAGTTCATGTCTACTTTCACCCTCAAAAGCTTACTGGGTATGTTTAATTATTATCCAATCCTGCTCAGTTCAAAAAGCTCACTATGTATGCATTTCATCTTGAATTTCCAAATAAAAAGCTGAATATGTAAGTGTCACAATGAACAGTGTATCAAAATTAAACCGACTCTCTAGTTTAAACCAGAAATATTTTTGTTGGGGATCTTGCCTGAAACTTATAACAAAGAATATATATATCGCCCAGTTCATGCCCATAGAGAGGGCCTGCTCAGGGTGCCGTCAGCTAGACAGCCTTCTCTGTGGGTGCGCCCACCCTCTGGAATCAACTCCCCTTGGAGTTCTGGTTGACTCCTGACCTTCGCACCTTCCGCCGCGAATTAAAAACTTGGTTATTCAAGTTCCCCAGCCTGGACTGATGGGGTTTTTATGGGGTTTTTAAATTTTATTCGGTTTAACTAGGTATTTTAACTCCGTACAATGGTTTTGTGGATTTTATTGTGCTGAGTCCATTGGAGATAGGGCGGCTCACCACTAAGCTAAATAAAATAAAATAAAATAAATAAAATATATATTTAATTATTCATATATTAACAGCAGCTAGAATTGTATTTGAAACAATATTGGAAAAGTGAAGAGATTCCTACTGAAGAGAAGGTGATTAGGAAAATATTAGAATGTGCAGAAATGAATAGACTAACACTAGCAATTAAAGAGAAAGAACAAACTGATTATTATATGATGTGGGAAGCATTTTACCAATGGTTAGAGAATAAAAAAGGAAATTGGAAATAAAGGAAGAAGACAATAAGAAGAATAGAAAATACATTAAGATAGAGATAAGAATAAAATGGCAATTGATAACATGAGTATGATGAGAATAACCATGTTTAACATTATTATTGTATTTTTATTAGAAGTTACTTTATGAAGGAAATGAAGAGTTACACAAGGTATATTGTTCAATGTATATAACTTGTGGAAGGATGTTGCCAGAAATATTTGTACCCACACAATACACTGTTTAAGGAAAGATGAAATGTTTCTATTTTTAAAAAATAAATAAAAAAATTAAAATACTTTTTAAAAAATAAATTTAAAACATTTTTTAAAAAATTACACTGACTCTCTGTACATAAACTAGCTATGGTTTGTGTTATTCAAATGCTAAACCTCATAAAAAATATATTAACAAAATTTTAAAAAGCCCCTGCCAATCAGGGAACTTAGCTTGGATTGTCAGAGCATTTAAAAGAAAAACAGGAATTTTTTCTTTTAAATGCTCTGACGATCCCAGCTTAAAAAGGCCTCTGCCGATCAGGGAACTCAGTTGGGATTGGCGGAACCTTTTGAAAATATTTTTTTTCAACCTCTTAGCCAAAGAGGTTGTAGAAAAAATGGTTTTAAAAGTAAAAAAAAAAAAATTGGCCACACCCACCCAGTCACGCCCACAGAACTGGTAATAAAGAAATTTAGATTTCACCCCTGAACCTCAGCATTCACTCACAGATCCCAGAGTGTGCACTTGATTGTACAATATAATGTCTGAAACTTTGTCAAAAACTACTGGATACAATCGATCAAAAGTTAGACATTGAATCATAAAGAAAGTGCTCTGACCCAGCCTTAGCAGACGCAAGAAACAGACTCCTTGTCACGAAAACCCCCTCTTCATTTACCTCTTGTGAATTAATTGCATTCACCCACCGAAAAGTCCAGGCAATACCCCTTCAAGGAGTTAAGGGCAGCAACAAACCTTATCAGTTCCTTGTGATAATTACAAGGCCGTGAGCTCCCAGGCGAAAGGCAAGCAGTCTTTGTGGCATGAAACACCATGAGCAAAATCTTCAGAAATACAAACGGTTGTCTCCTACGACAACCACTCCCCTTTCCTTCTATTTATTCCCCAGCCAGGAAGGGACCATTCAGTGTCTATGTGTGCTTTGCTTCCTGAATCGACTCCTTGTCCTCCGTTGTTCACCTCTCCAAAAGTTTTGTGCATATGTGCATCTGGAACAGGCCTCAGCTGTTCTTCCTCTTCACTCATATCAGCCTCCAAAGGCAACTGCCTCTCCGGTGGCTGGGAAATGTCGGATGGCCTGGCTCTATCTCTGCGTCTGACACAGGCCATCCATCAGAGCCTTCTCCAGACTCCAGCACTGGCCCAAGTTCCTCCCCAACCTCCTCATTGTCTGAGTCTGCCACCAGCTCTGCTGGCAACTGGTGGTTCACAACAGAAAGGAGTTTTTTTAAAAAAAAAAAAAAGTTTGAATCTTTAAAAAAACAACAACCAAGAAATGTGGTGATGACAGGCTGAGGTATTTACTAATACCTGTGGTTCAAGGTGCTGGTTACCATCTTCAAAGCGCTCCATGGCTTAGGACCTGGATACTTACGGGATTGCCTTCTGCCACCGATAGCCTCCCACCGACCAACATGCTCCCACTGAGAGGAACTCCTCAGGGTGCCGTCAGTTAGACTATGTAGACTGGCAACCCCCAGGGGGAGAGCCTTCTCTGTGGGGGCACCCGCCCTCTGGAATGAATTGCCTCCAGGGATACATATGATTCCCGACTTGCGTACCTTTCACCGTGTCCTTAAGACTCTGTTATTTCAACAGGCTGGACTGGCTTAACATGAAATTGGATGGAGTGTTTTAAATTTGTGGGTTTTTAACTGAAGGGCCAAAAATATTTAATTTGTTTTAAATTGTTTTTAAATTTTGTATCTCATATTGTTTTATTGTGGCTGTACACCGCCCTGAGTCCTTCGGGAGAAGGGCGGTATAAAAATTTAATAAAACTAAACTAAACTAAAGCGGGATTAACACAGGCATAGAAACATCTCCATATCCAGGATCTGATGAACAAGACACAAAAAGATTTCAAGCCTGATATCTATAGTTTGGGAGCCAGCTCTATTTCTATCTCTTTGAACTTGACGCTATCAGCAAACAGATAATTGGCAGCTAATCTCTTTGCAACTCCCCTGACATAAGGCAGTGTGATAACCTTCAATTATTGGATATTAATCAGGAAACCACTTTTATGCTTCCTGCAGCGTGCGTAAAAGAATTTAGTTACCTTTGGATTTAGCAGTAATTCTTATTCTGCATTTGAAGAAGCACGGATTGGAGCTGATTGGAGCTGCAGTGCCATTAAGAGCCTTATTTTGCAGGCAAGTGATTGCCCTGTGCAATTAAACACCTGCAGTATCGATCCCATGGAGAATCACTTCTTTGCCAAATCTCTCTCTCATTTCAGCAAATAACGAGGTGAAAAATTAAAATCAGAGAACTTCCTGTGTGTAGAAGTTCTTAAGAGAGCAGCTAAAATACTGTGGGTTTTCCTCCTTCTCATGACCTCTTATTTCCCACATGACTGGGAGTTGGGTTTATTATTTCTTAAAGATATTGTATAGTCTGTGTAGTCTAAAAGTCAACTTTAAAAAAAAAAAATGCTAGTGTACAATAAATGACCTGAAAAAAATAGCACATGATTTATGTCCCAAATAGTGGCCAAAATTGTGGAAACCTTGTAAAATGGGGTAAAGCTACAGGTTTGCTGCGCACTCTTGCTTCATGCACACATGCACCCGGTTTGCACATGTGCCTGCCTTTTGAGCATGCATCCAGCCTTCCGTGCATGTGCTTTGCTCACACGTGTATCTTCCGGCCTCCAGAATGTGCCTAAATAGGATGTCATAGAGCCAGGGCAGGTGGGTGAGTGGGCAGGCCCACTTGCGATTTCTGCTACCAATTCGGGTGAACCGGTCCAAACCGGCTAAATACCACCTCTGGGTAAAGCTCAGTTAACAAATGTTTCACTGAGCAACATACATTTTGGGCTCGGTTGTGGCTGTAAATTGAGGACCACCTATACCAGTGATGGCTAACCTTTTTGTCACAGAGTGCCAAAAAGTGCACACACACCCATAATTCAATGCACACAGGACCCCTCCCAGTGCACCCTGCCCCTCCGCATGTGCACGCTACCTCACATGCATCCTCATGCATGCACACAAGTGGTGGGTTGCCTGGTTCGCACCAGTTTTATAGAACCAGTAGTAAAACCAGCGGGAGGCTCCGCCCACTGACCCCGACATCATCAAAATGCTTCTGTGCATGCTACCAGTTGCAAACCGGTAGTAAAGCTAAGTAGAACCCACCCCTGATGCACACATGCCCCCGCGCATGTGCACGCATCTCCCACATGCACCCTACCTCCCCCCACACACATGTACGGTAGAGACCCAAAAAACAGCTGGCCAGTGGGAGGTGCGCACGCATGCACGCCAGTGCTGAGCTGGGGTGGCAGCTCATGTGCCCGCAGAGACAGCTCTATGTGCCACATGCCATAGGTTCACCATCACAGACCTATACTGTGGGTTTCTGGAAATGTGCTCTGGGATCCTAGGCTTCCCAACTTGAGTTCATAAAAATAGAGAAAGTCATGATGAAACATCATCTCATGGAACAGCACCTTGTACACACTCTTTTTGTTACAGAGGTAATCGGGAAGTAGAAAATGTAGAACCAGCTGTCTACCAGACAGGAGGTTCTTAGGCCACCTTGAATAAACCATTTTATTCAACTATTCAGCTAACTATTATGAAGCTGGAATATATTAAGAACTGATAAGTTTCCTTTTTATATATATCAGATGTTTTAAGATTATAATTTCAAGGATAATAATTGGCTTAATGTTATTACATTAATAACATTAGGTGAGTCCATCCAGGTTAAAAAGCAGGAGCCAAATGCTTTAAAAATAAAATCAGATTTATTATCATTTTAATAATTGCAGATAATGGACATGGAAACATTCAACCTTACTACTAGTTTCCTATCTTCAGGTAAGGTTTTTAACTATTGTTTGCTTGTTATTGTTTTTAAGGATAAACCTAACAACCATGGTTTACTTTCCCACCATAATTTTTTCTTGGGTTTCCACATGGCATACAACCGGGGTGAAATCCAGCAGGTTCTGACAGGTTCTGGAGAATCGGTAGCAGACATTTTGAGTAGTTCGGAGAACTGGCAAAGACCACCTCTGGCTGGCCCCAGAGTGGAGTGAGAATGGAGATTTTGCAATATCTTTCCCCCAGGAGTGGCGTGGGAATGGAGATTTTGCAGTATCCTACCCTGCCATGCCCACCAAGCCACCCCACGCCCACCAAGCCACACACACAGAACCGGTAGTAAAAATAAAAATTGGATTTCACCACTGCATACAACTATAAGGTATGTAAGTGTATTATAAGGTATATAATTACAAACAGTCCAAAGGAAACTTACATTATAGTATAATATATGAATTCAGCCATATGGCTTACATTACAATCAAATTATATGTAATGATTTAGTGTACCACAAGAACTCAGTAAATGTCAATTCTAAGCAAATACTCAAATACAAACCAATCATTTCACTTTTTATGTCAAATTTATGCCACCTAAAACAAATCCCTTCTTTGCCCTATCAATTAAGATAAAGATATGTTTGAATTACATATTGAACACTTTCGGTATCAAATATAAAATAGGATTAAGATTATATTAAGACAAGGAATGGCGTGTTTTATTATGACCTTTCCAATTTATCACGTAAACACATAATCTTGTCATTGGCTTCATTATCTTTTCATATAAATCATTGTCGGTGGCATATCATTTAACTATATTTGTTGTGTAGATTTATTGACAACAAAGCTTGTATATTCATCATGCAGAGTTTTAGTCAAGTAGTGTAATAAATCTTATTTAAACTTGTCACTCTCTGTTACAAAGATGAGTAAGACATTCTCCCTTTAAGCACTCCTTGCAAAAACTTTTAGGTTTCAATATTATTTTTATTGACAAATTTTGCGGTGGTTTTCTCTGACAAGTCATAGATACTTATCTGCCAAACATATGCATATATGCAGGGGTGGACTGCTGGGGGTTAGCTAACCTCTAGCTAAAATTCTGTGCAGTTCAGAGAACCCCCAAATCCCACTCCTGGCTGGCCCTGCCAACCCCACCCTGCCCCTCGCAGGATCCCCATGCAGCCTGTTTTGGATGCAGATAAGTGCAGGGCACACGTAGAGATTCGTGGAGGGCAAAAAACGGGCCTACAAGAAGTTCAGAAATGGGCCCGTTTCTGGCCTCCCGGAGGTCCTCCGGAGCCTTGGGAGGCCGTTTTCGTCCTCCTGGAGGCTTGAGAAAAGCCTCCAGAGCCTGGGGAGGCCAAAAATCACACACACACACACACACACACAATGGTGCAGGAAGCTGATTAGGCCACACCCACCATGGCCACCTCCAGCCAACAACCAGGCAGAGAACCCCTTGCTAAAATTTTTGAAGCCCACCCCTGCATATATGCTACTACCAGAAAGTTATAACTTTTTCCTGCCATTTATCATAAATGCAATTTACGGTTGCTAATGTTGTTGCTCTTCTTCCATTGATAAAGGTATCACAATTCAGTGCAAGGAACAAAAACAATCACTTGCTTCAGGTCTAATATTTTACTCATATATCACATTGTCATTGCAGCATTGCTCTCCTTCACCAATCGGGGGGGGGGGGGAACCGTGGTTGTACAGTGGTTAGACTGCAATATTTCAAGCTAACTCACTGCTCACTGCCAGGAGTTCGTTCCTGACCAGTTCAAGGCTGACTTAGCCTTCCATCCTTCTAAGGTTGGTAAAATGATGAGCCCAATTGTTGGGGGCAATATGCTGATTCTGTAAACTCCTCCGAGAATGCTGAAAAGTGCAATGGAGCAAGATATAAGCAAGTGCCGTTGCTATTCATTTCAACTGCTTATTGGTTAATTGTGTACTATTTCATAGAATAACCAAGATTCATCTGAAGATTACAAAGAGAGTTAGATTTTTCTTCAGTCTCCCACAGAGATTTTGTCCTTGTCGTCTGTATTTAAGTTTCCTTATGAAATGCATGAAATTCCATGAAAGATTGTCTAGAGAAGCGGTGTCAACTCACGTCGTCATGGCAGCATCATGTGATCTATCGGGATTTTTTCCCCCTTCGCTAAACTGGGCATGGGCGTGGCCAGTGTGTGACCCATTTGGCCCACGTCCGGTAGTTTGACAGTCCTGGTCTAGTGCTTTGGGAGTGCCTTGTCTCATAATAGTCCAAATGACCAAATTATAGAATCATAGGTTTGGATGGGACCTTTGAGGTCATCTTGTTCAGCCTCCTGCCCAAGATAGGATCCATCATACCTTCTTGGAAAAATGATTATCCAATCTTTTCGTAAAAAGCTCCAGTGATGGAGTTTACTTAGATTAACATTATAATAGCACAGGTTCCTTAACGTGATTAAAACTCCTTAAAACATTGGTATAAGGGGAAAAAAAATACCATTTCACTTTAGAGGTAAAAATGCATTATTTATTCTCTTGGAAAAGAACAGAAGCTATAATATTTTCCATGTTAACGCATAAATAGTGTCTAAGTCCTTGTTTTATTTAGTTTTTCTTAGATAAGATATTAAATCCTAGCAGCATGTAGCTACATAATGTTTATTCATGATTAGCAAATCCTTTTTCATATTCTAATATGGGACAATTCAAGAGCCTTTTTTACTTCATATATTTTATATAATCTCACCCCAACATCTTTCAGTTCTTCTTCTTGTCTATGGTTTAATATATATTTTTCCTCGCCTGTGAAAGCTTTTTTTTAAAGTGTGTGTGGGGGGGGGGGTGTAATATTCAAGTAACAATTTGAATGTCAACTGTCATCTCTTTTCTGGTACAAATTGTTCTATTAACTGAGCCTCAAGGTTCCTTCCTCCCTGTTCCTTTTTGTAATTTTGTCCCTTATGAAGTCCAGCATGCAATGACTATTATCAATTCTGGACAGACACAAAAAATGGTATAAATGTACAAGGAGGGATTATGTTTTTATAGCATCCCTCTTATCACAGCAATTTTGTGTGGGAACCCTTGGGGCAAACTAATTCATTCAAAGTCAATGCAAGGGTAGAAAGAGAGATAATTCTTAACCGCCATAGAAAAAATCCATTTAGATCAGCTTTGCTGGCTGGGGAATTCTGGGAATTGAAGTCCACCAGGCTTAAAGTTGCCAAGTTTGGAGACCCCTGATTTAGATGATCAATACATTAGACTTTCCCCTTAACGTTCATAAATTAAAATAGGAAAGAAAACTTGAATATTCATTCGCTAGAATTGTTTGCATGCATATCTGACTGAGGCTCAGTGCAGTGGTGGGTTACAAAATTTTTTACTACCGGTTCTGTGAGTGTGGCAGGATACTGTAGGATCCTGCCACACTCAGGATACTGTAAAATCTCCACTCCCTCCCACTCCAGGGGAAAGTTACTGCAAAATCCCCATTTCCTCCCATTCAGCTGAGGTTCAGGAGGCAGAGAATAGATCGTGTGGTGTGGGTTCTAAAAATTTTTACTACCGGTTCCATGGGTGTGGCTTATTTTGTGGGTGTGGCTTGGTGGGATCTTGTGACTGGGTAGGCGTGGCTAATTGGTCATGTGACCGGGTGGCCATGGTTATGTGTATAGGGACTACTCAGAGGGCTGAAAAAAGTGATTTCTGACAGGTCCTCGCACTTTTGACCAGTCTTCGCACCTATGACAGTCATCATTTATGCCCATTGTACCATTCTTAACAACCGTGTCACTCATTTCACAACTGCATCTCTTCATCGTGGTGACAAGATAGGGCAAAAACATAAAATGTGAGGACAGTCATAAGTTCGAGGACTGGTCAAAAGTGCGAGGACCAGTCAAAAATAACTTTCAGCCTTCTGAGTAGTCCAAATGCACAAAAGGATACAACAATAGAGAGGGATGGAGGAAGGAGAAGAGAGATGGAAGAAGGAAGGAGAGAGAGGGAAGGAAGAGAAGAGAGAAGGAAGGGAAGGGAAATTAGAGTAGGAGTGAGGGTAAGAGAGGGAGGAAGAGAGGAGGAGAAGGAGAAAGGAAGAGGAAGTAGGGAGGAGAAGAAGGGAGGGAAGAGAAAGTAAGAAGGAAAGAAAAGAGAGAGGTGGTAGGTTTGAGGAGAAAGATTGCTGTACAATAAAAAAGATGAAAGAGAAGAAAGCCAACCCCAAACAAATATAAAGATATTAAGATAAAGAATGAATTGTTAAACTTTAAAAATAAAAGAGAACAAATATTAATAAATAGCAATAATTAGAAACACACATACAAACATACAATGTATTTTCTTTGAACAGAGTATTGGCCGGTTCACAAATTTAAACAGTGTTTAGTCATTTCAATTAAATATACAATTTCTATATTCCCTTTTTGCCATATTCATTCCTCATCTATTTTTTTTAAAAAACCACTTCATCCTCATCTCTAATCTTAATCAAATTCAATTTTTCCCTTCTATTCTACATTATACCCCTTCCCATTGTCATCTATTTTTATATCCATCCTCACATTGGTTAATTATGTAATATTACAGTTGTTTAATACAAATTCAACATTTTAATATAAATCAATTAGTTATATAACGATCTTTTTTGTATATTAATCAATATGAACATGAATATTCCAATTATTTCCATGCAATCCAATTTCTTACAAACAAATTAATTATATTTATCAATAATAATAAACCAAATAATTTCTCCCATATATTCCTCCAAACCACAATTTAACCATTTCTGCTTTTAACACAATATACAATTAATAGTATCTCAATTATTACAATTCCCTAGTTAAATAGAGCTTTTTTTCTTTTGTGTTTTAAAATCTTGAACTCTCCTCTTTTGCCCTCAGTTTCCCATTGTTTGACCTACCTTTTTTTGGTGAGGAAAAGAAAAAGAAATCTGTCTCTGCCTTATTTTGTCACGTTGCAGCAAAGAGCCTGCCTTACTTTCAGTTTTGTTTTTTCAGCATAGCTAGGGGGAAAAAAAATCTGCTCCAGCACTCTTTGCAGACAGCAACAGAGCCCTGAGCAAAACAGCTGAGAGCAAATCAGCTGAGAGTCGGAAGGGCGATCTAATCAACTTGTGGTAATTAACCTATGCTGAAGCTGAAAGTGGCTATTTTTTCTATTTTTGCAGGCACCTGTCTACTCATTTGTTTTCTTTTAACACTGATCAGATGTAGGGCAGCCCTTTGAAGCCCTGTGGCAAGAGTTTAAACAGTTTTTTTCCCCCTAGCCATCAGCTGGGACTTAGGAGGCAGCAATAGATTGGGAGTGGGCGGGGTAATCGAACAGCAACCGGGCTGGGAACCGGTTTGAGGGTGTGGCCCGCCAATCTTCTTACCGGTTCTCTGAAATATTAAAATTTTTTACTACTGGTTCTTGCGAACCGGTGCGAACCGGGAATAACCCACCACTGCTGTGGAGCCAGTCAGAGATGGTATTTACCGGTTCTCTGAACTACTCAAAATTTCTGCTACCGGTTCTCCAGAACTGGTCAGAACCTGCTGACTCAGCGGTATAATTTTTTTATTATTATTTATTCCTGGGCATATTTTTGTGATACCTTTTGTGATACGATATCTGAAAAAATGAAGAGTGAAAAAACTCACTTGAAATCAATTTATTGTCTTGTATCATATTTTATTGGCCTTCTGCTGACAGGGATCAAGTCTGAGTTATAATTCTCCGTGTTTCCACAATGAAAATCAAATGAAAATAAATTTGGCTGCAAGCTATATCACCTACACATTGAATAGTATACTTCAAAATGTCTTCATAGGTCTCAAGGAAACAGTATACCGACAACAATGATTTTATATTCTGATGTTTCCTTTTTCGTCTTAGTGCTTAGATTGTTTTACTTCTTGATTTCCTTCTTGTACTCAGCCATGGCAAAAAGATTCCTTGTCAACACTTTTGCCATTTTCTCCACCGTGTTGCCTATATTTTGCCTCCAGCCCATCACTGAAGTAAACATAAGTTTTCCTGAGATGAAGCAGTATAGGTAAGTCCTCAATTTATGACCACAATTTAGCGACCAAAATTTCTGTTGCTAAATGAGGCAGTTGTGAGTTTTCCCCCATTTTATGACCTTTTGTTGGTAAGTGAATTATTGCAATTACTAAAATAGTACTTCGGTTGTTAAGTGAATCTTGGCTTTCCCATTGCTTGTCATAAGGTCACAAAAGGGGATCACATGGCCACAAGACACTGCAACTGTCATAAATATGAGTTAGTTGCCAAGTGTCTGAATTTTGATCTTATGACCATGGGAATGCGGCAGGGGTCCAGTGTGAAAACTGGTCAATTTTTTTCCAGTGCCATTGTAATTTTGAATGGTCACTACATGAACTGTTGTAAGTCGAGGACTATCTATATTAAGATAGCACTTTGTACGCCTTCTGACAATACTCAAGGGCGGCTTCATTGTACTTAAAATCTGTTGTGTGTCAAGCAGACGGCTATGTAAATCAAATCCTGTTAAGCAAACTTCCTTTTCCTGCCAATGGTACTTATCTTTGAGGTGAAGATAAAGACCAAGCTTTAGCCAATATAATTTTTACATTTCCTAAATGAACAGTATGAATGAATGACAATGAAGAGTTCCCTAAATAGATAAAATAGTTGCTTTATATTCTCAAAATAAATTGCTGTACGATTACTAATATCCCTATGAATTATGAAGATATGTGGAAGTTGCTTTTCAAATATTATATTTTTCAATCTCTTTATTTTCTAAATTTATTTGGCCTTTCCCTTAATCCTATTTTAGCATTAACATTTTCTTTATCTTTAGGAAAAACATATTTCCTCTACTTCAAAAATATTCAGATGCAATTTCATCCATATCTCTTACCTTTCTCCTTTTGCCAGGATGTACCGTATTTTTTGGACTATAAGAGTCTTAGCCACTGAGACACCGTGTCCCCTTCTAAGAGAACATAAGAGAACATAGGTAAGCCTTTAAAGCCATGTTTGGGTTTGCTACTAATTTTGCTTCATTCCATGATTGATTCCATGCATCAATTTCTGCTCAGTCTAATATTTGAAAATATGTCAGATATCTTAAGGTTAAATTTTCTGTTACTAAAATTAGAAAGAAAAAAAAATGTCAGTCTTCTCAGTAAACGCCTACAGGCTGCATGTTAATTAATTCTTCAGTACAACCAAATTGTGAGGGTAAATTTGGCTTCAATAAAGCCAAATCGTGAGGGAAAATAATAAAGAACAATTCATAAAAGAAAGTGAGATGATGTTCTTTATAAGGAATAAAAATGGTTATGGAACTTTAAACAACAATCGTGTCTAGTCAAAAAAGGGATGTCTTATGTTTTTTTCCTACTAATTAAACAAAAATAAAAACTTTGAATGAGTGGGATCTAGTGATACGTTTAGATCGCTTCAGTGAGTTTTCAAAACTAACAAAACATACAGACAGTCTTGATCAGCAATACAGGCTTACACCTGTAAGCTTAATCAATTAATGATCACCCAATATATAACAGGAACTAGTCCATGAAAAAAGTTTTCTTATTTATTTATTTATTTATTTATTTATTTATTTATTTATTTATTTATTTACTTATTTCAATTTATAAACCCCCTTCTCCTTGCGGACTCAGGGCGGTGAACAGCCAAAATAAAACATGGTATACAAAAGTTAAAAACAATTAAATATTATTAAATATTTTTGGCCGACAATTAAAACAACCCAATTTCAAATCAATTTCAAATTTAAAACAGAGGATGGGATCAAGCTAGCCCAGCTAGATGGAACAAATGGGTTTTAAGGGCCCGACGAAATAATAAATGCCTCAGTTGCCTTTCTAACAACAAAATGGTACTATCATCTATTAAAATACATGAAACGCAGGATTAACATAAATGCCAATAAGGGTAATCAGAAAAATTAAAAAGGATTTACAGCAGTAGAAATCACTGTGCCACAATCTACTACAAAACCTGAATTATCTGTGCATGATTTTTATTCCCAATTCTTACACAATTATAACTGAAACCTCTAACAAAGGAAAATATGAAATTGTCAAGATAGAAATGGAATGTACAAAATTGGATGTTTTAGGAAAAAATGAACTTTGGTAGATTGGAATTTGCCACTTTAATTTAATTTAATTTAATTTAACTTTAATTTAAATTATATCAAAGCATAATATCATACAAAGAAATAAATGGCAGTAATAGCAATAGCAATAGCACTTAGACTTATATAATGCTTTATAGTGCTTTTCAGCCCTCTTTAAGTGGTTTACAGAGTCAGCATATTGCCCCCCAAAATTTGGGTCCTCATTTTACGGACCTCAGAAGGATGGAAGGCTGAGTCAACTTTGAGCCAGTCAGGATCGAACTCCTGGCTGTGGGCAGAGTTAGCCTGCAATATTGCGTTCTAAACATTGCACCATCATAGCTCTTAATAGAATAACACTGGAATCAGATTACATAATAAGAAACTAAAGATGCAAAAGTGCAATCCAGTCATTCAAATATATTTCTTATTCCACGAAACAGAATATAAAGTATTGGTGTTAACTATACAGACTAAACTTAGAAAACTAAAGAGAGTAGACATGTCAGTAATATTTAACTGTGATGAAATGGGAGGAAAACAGGATAAAATAATGCAACAATTATTTTAAATAATTAAACCTATGTGAAAAAGAATCTGATAAGCTATGGAAAGGGATGAAAGACATTTTCTCAAAGTCTCAAGGAGAAAAATCATTCAGAGAGATTTTAGAACAAGCTATTATAATAACCAAAGATGGATGGAAGATGCACTAGCAGCAATGGTGAAATCCTGCCAGTTCTGGCTGGCTGGCGCAAACTGGTAGCAACAGCGGTGTGTGGTTCGGCAAACTGGTAGCGACGGCAGCGCGAAGCTCCGCCCACCCCCCAGATGTCATTAGTTCATGGTTTTAACCAGGAAGTAACCTGTTTTTGACCCTCTACACATGCGCAGAAGGTTTTGTGTATGGGCAGAGGGTCAAAAATCAGACATGACAATGGCACATGCGCAAGCAGAGTGGCGCACATGCTTCCAAATCGGTAGGGAAGGTAAATAGTTTTTACCCCTGAGTCACTTAAATGACTCAGGGGTAAAAACTTAATCACTTAATTAAAACAATCATGGATGAGATACAGTGTTTTTATTATACCAAAATCAGAAAGAAAAAGAGAGAGAGAGAGAGAGAAAGGAAGGAAGGAAGGAAGGAAGGAAGGAAGGAAGGAAGGAAGGAAGGAAGGAAGGAAGGAAGGAAGGAAGGAAGGAAGGAAAAACATACAGGTAGTTGTCAAAAAGAAAAGCAGCAGGCATGATACACAGATGAAATAGTCACTGAAATGCTTAGAGCTGTAGGTGAAGGCTTAATTAAAGCCTTAACCATATCAACACATATGAAACAAGACTGGGTGGCCTAGGGATCACAAAAATTAGTCTTCGTTTAAAGAAGAGAAATTCAACAAAATGTTCAAATTACAAACCATTGCACTAATGTGTCATGGAAGCAAAAATAGAGCTGGGCTTAAAATCAGAAGTGGCAAATGAACAGGTGAGTTTCAAACATCAGATCAGATGGAGAAAGCAAGGGAATATGAAAAGGAGATTTTGCTTTGTGTAATAGATTATAGCTGTGCCTTGATTGCACAGATTACACCAAAATGTAGAATGTTATGATGACTGTACTAGAACAAGAATCTATTATAACAACTGAACAAAATGGTTTAGAAGAAGCCAGACTAGGATGTATATAGCCCTCATATAAGTTTAACTTTTACAGAAAATATATGTTTAAAATGACAGAAATTGAAGTAGAATGATGAAATAATAACAATTTGAGCCGCATAGGCTATGCCAGATTGATAGCTGTGCATGATGTAGAAGAGTTTATTATGAAAGTAAAAATGAAAAGATAAAAATCTGGGTTCATGTTAAATAGTAAGACAAAAGTAAGGCAACCAACATGTTTACTGAGTTTGCATTATAGAAAGTTAACACCTACCCCTCTCCTAGAAGAATGAAAAAAATTAGGAAATATTAAAAATGCAGATTGTTATATTTCCCTGGAGGAAGAAAGCAGGCCCCACCTTTCTTAATAGGTCTCAGCAGTTGTCAGGAGACAAAGAGGTAGATAGCTCTATTCATAAGCAAATACCCTCACCCAAGATCCAACAAAGGTTGGATTAGCCTCAGCCACAATAGGAATTTCCCAACATCCCTTCATTGCATCAGCAGTCCAAACTTCAACCAAACATAGCTCAGACAAACTCCTAGGATTTATACATGGCCCCATGGGAGTCATAGCCAATAGAATACATGTTCTTGAACAGGAACAGGAAGTTCAAGTTCAAAGCTCAATAGAAGATATAAATACCCCTCACTCTCAACTCCATGTGGTCAGAATCACACTTGTTTGGTGGTTCTGCTTCATCAATAAATGGGCTCCCTTTCCAATCTCCATTTTGTCTCCAGTGTCTTTTTCCTGCCTTGGAACTGGAACTGAAAAGCATCTAATCGCGAAAAAATAATGTTGACAAATAGCTTTGTTTTGTTGGATTTGAAGAGAGAGAAAAAATTAGACAATGCAAGATGTAAAGCAATGACACAAAAGATCATAAAAGACAAGTATATTTCTTTTTTTTAAATTGGGTTTTAACAATTAAACAATTCTTATTCAACTCTTGTGCATGATGGGACCATTTACATATCATCACACTAATGTCTATATAATTTTACAAAATCTACTAGCTGTTATTTCCCTTTTTGTCTATCTTCAATCCAATTATACCATTTCTCCCATATTACGTAAAAGTCCGAATCCATCAGTCCTTTCATTTCTAATGTCATTTCATCCATCTTGGCGCAATCTAATATCTTTCTAATTATTAAATCTTCAGAAGGTATGTTTGAACTTCTCCAACATTGTGCAAATGTCAATCTCGCCGCCGTTGTCATATGTAGAATAATATATGTTGGGTTTTTTTCATATTTCTTTTTCATTATTCCTAGAAGAAACAATTCTGGTGTATATTCTATCTGGAAGCCTGTTACTTTGCGTATCCATCTATGTATTTTTATCCAATATTTTTTTGTTTCGGAGCATAATCACCATGTGTGAAAGAAGGTAAGACAATGATATTTCTATTAAAATAAAGCAAAATAATTAAACCATTTATCTTTCTAATATAAATGTTTAACAATGAAGTCTGGACTTTGAGAATAAGGGAAAAAACCAAATGTACATTTTCAAATTAAAGAACTGGGAACTATCATGGATTACCAGACCTAAATTAGCACTTCTGAACTAATAAAATCTGGCTTAATGTGTATGTTTAAATTCCAATATGAACATTTTTTCTTTATTCTCCTATTGTATATGCCTGATGGCTGTACACTTGATTTCTTTCTTCAGAACTTTTAAGTTTTGCATTCAAAGTAAAAAAAAACTTTAGTTAGGTTGGTATATATGTATGTATGTATGTATGTATGTATGTATGTATGTATGTGTGTATGTATGTATATGTTAAACTAAAAGGAGAACTAAGAATTTCCAAGATAAATGTTTTCAAAATGCTCACTGTTTCATCTGTTGGGAGCCTTAGAAAATTTGATGCAAGATTGAAATTTTCATAAGAAAAAAAGAGACATCTGCCAAAATATTTGTCCAGTGATATTGCTAGGCTCCCTTTCTACAAAGGTAAACCGATGTGAGTGCTTCTTCTACTTTATCTAGACCATCCATTTCCTTCACTTTATCTAGACCATTCATTTATCTATCCATTTTTCTTTGGCAGTTATTCCAACTTCCAATCAAAAGAGTTGCCCATAAAATGAATATCAGAAAGTGAAGGTAACTTTAAGATAACCTTTTCTACTGACCTTTACATCCTGAACATAGATATGCCAGATGAAGAATCTTATGAAGAATATTTTTAGATGTTGTCATTTTTTAGAAAAATGCCAAACTCAAAGGGGAGCTGAGAGATATGCTGTAGCATAGTATTGATCTGTGGTGGGTTCCAACTGGTGTACCACTGGTTCTCTTCACGCATGTGCTTTGCTCTGCCCAAGCACATTAGATTTCTGCCCAGCTGAGGCACAGCAATCCACTCTGCCACATCTATCAGCTGGGCTTAAAAAATGACAAATAAAGCTAGGTATAATGCGGGGGCAGACAGGAGGGCCCAGCTCACAGTCATAGAGAACCGGTTTGCTGACGTCACATCATCACCACTACCGGCTCGCTCGAACCGGGAGCAACCCACCACTGGCATTGATAAATTCAGAAAATTGACATAGATAGTAGGCATTTGTTAGGTTTCCTCAGACTCTTTAATGCAGGAGTGTCAAACTCACAGCCCAAGGGCTGGATGTGTCACGCACTGGCCACGCCCCCCCTCCCGGTTTAGCGAAGGGGGGGAAAATCATGATACATCATGTGATGACAACTTGACCTCGCGAGTTTGACATACCTGCTTTAATGTAACATGGAAGTTAATCCATATAGACAATCAGGAAAATTGAACCAAAAGTCCTACTCTAATGAAGGATTTCATTAATTTATTTTTCATTTAGGAAAAAAATGTAGGTTTTTTTCATTGATAAAAAGAAAGTTTAAAAAAGACAAAACCGGCTCCAGTTGAGGATAGAGTCTTTGAGTGCTTAAATTATATTGGATTATGCTTGTGATGCTGAACAAGATGACATTTTTTTTTCTTTTCCTTTTTCCAGTACAGTTTAGTTATTCTGTAAAAAGGGACAGCTTCCTGTTTAGGTACTTTTAAGTGATGTATGCACAGATTTATAGAGAAATAGCAGAGCTATGTGTTTAGTCCTGCAGACTATATCAAAGATACTGTCCCTTAAATACCAGATGATGGAAATCAGTTTAACATCTAAGTCAGGGGTGAAATCTACTTACCTTCCTTACCGGTTTGGCAGTGCACATGCACATCACATGTGTGCGCAGACCCTCTGCACATGTGCAAAACCTGCGCATGTGCAGGGTGTAGAAAACATATTACTTCCTGGTTAAAACCAGGAAGTAATGACACCCAGGTCGGTGGGTGGAGCCTTGCACCGCCATCGCTACCAGTTCTCTGAACCACCAGCCACAATCATCACCGGATCGCCTGATCCGGTCCGAACCAGGAGCATTTCACCCTGATCTAAATTCTGTTTATGAACTTTCAAGATTAATCTGATTGCCCAATATAACACAGCTTAGTATTTTAAATCTGGGAGTAGCAATGCCAGTGAATCTAGAACTGTGTTTCTTATTCTTGGCAGCTTGAAAATGTGTGGACCTCAATTTCCAGAATCCCCCCAGCTAATGTTGAGAAACACGGATCCAGAAAAGAAGCTTAAGGAAGTCTTATGACAAGTTTTTATTTGCTGATAGGGTAAGCATATTTAATTGTTTAATTGTTTAATTGTTAATTGTTAATTGATAGGGTAAGCATTCTAATTGTTTTAGTTCAGTTTCTTCCATTTGATTCATACAGATTTCAGTATATTGTTTTCATTATTTATTTGTTATTTATTTGAATTTATTTGTAAGATGGGCAGCCATCAGGGGTGAAATGCTCCCGGTTCGGACCAGATCACCTGATCTGGTAGCGATGGAGGCAGGTGATTCGGAGAATCAGTAGCAAAAATCCCTGCCCCCACCCCAGGCCCAGCTGAGCCACACAATCATCAGAGGCTTTTTTTTTACTTTTAAAACCATTTTTTCTACAACCTCTTTGGCCGAAAAGCTTTTAAAAGTAAAAAAAAAAGCCTCTGATGATCGCGTGGCTCAGCTGGGATCACCAAAGACTTCTAAAAGAAAAAACCCCTTTTCTTCTTTTAAATGCCTCTGATGATCCAAGCTGAGTTGCCTGATTGGCAGAGACTTTTTTTCTTTTAAATGCCTCTGACGATCCAAGCTGAGTTGCTTGATTGGCAGAGGCATTTAAAAGAAAAAAGTCTCTGCCAATCAGGCAACTCAGGTGGGATCATCAGAGCCCACCTGAAAGCATTTTTTACAACCTCTTTGCCGAAGAGGTTGTAGAAAAAATGGTTTTAAAAGTTTAAAAAAAAATTGGCCACACCCACCCAGTCACATTACCCACCACCACCAAGCCACGCTCACAGAACCGGTAGTAACAAATTTTAGATTTCACCACTGGCAGCCATATACATATTTTAAATTAATCAACCAATTAATTGCATCTGGATAGATAGAAGGGACTTTTTCCGTTGTTTTGTTGGTAAGAATTTGCAACATTGACAAATTTCCTTTGAAACAGGTGAGAAGAAACACGAGGTACAAGTATCACTTTAAAAGAAGAAAAAAGTAAGATTACAACCATTTCCATGTAAGACGCCATTCAATGAGTTATAAGCATTTCCAACATCATGGGTCAGTAGCATCCTCTTGCTACATGGTTGCTTGTTCACATGCGGAGTTATATAATCAGAGGTTAAAGAAGCAGGATATACTACTTAGATGACAGTTTGTCCACTGTCACATCTCAATGCACACATATCAGTACATTGCCAATACCTTTTACACTCAACTGTGGACTAAAGGTGCCAATTGGTTAAGCATCATTAGATTTACATGGTTGTTAGTCTCTAAATTACACATACTCATCAGCCCACTTCGGTTCTGGTTCATTAAACTGAGCCAGTCACCACATTGCTCCCCTCTGGCTGAGTGTAATTGAGTCCCTGCCTTCTGGCAACATGATAATGAAATTCATTGAATAAGTGACAAGTGGGTGGGAAGGAATCTATTTACACCTATCCAAAGGAGACTGGCCCAATTAACACTTTGTTTAAGGACAGATGTTCCCCCTACATCACTTCACTGGTTGAGCTTAACGTCTTATTCTGATTTTTCCCTGTTGATACTAATAATGGAAATATTTGGAAAACTGTATTTAAGTCCTTGATCTGCATTGTTTTGTTATTTTTTAAAAATTAAAGAAAACTTTTGTTCTACAGCATGTTTTTAATATAATCTTACTAGCTGTCGATAAGGAAGTTATAGCCAGCCCTTACATTCAATAAACAATATTGTCTTTCTGTCAGATATCTAAAGAGTTTATAGTGAAGTTTTTAATAACAGTCTTGCTTTGAAATATGAACAATGGCTTTTCTAACAATCCACCATTCTACCTCATTACGTTTCTCCGGGGGAAGGTAAATTCTCCAGCTGTGGGATTCAACTGGGTCAGAACGGTTCAGGCCACCTGGATGCTAATTTTACATTTGGTTCACTGAACTGGTAGTTGCAAGGACTGGCTGCCCCCCCCCGCCCCGCCCACCCCTCCCGGGAGTCTCCACGTGGCCCATTTTGGATGCCAGGTAAGTGTAGCGCCTGCGTGGAGGCTCTGGGAGGATGAAAAACAAGCCTCCCGGAAGTTCCTGAAGTCTGGAAATGGGCCCATTTCTGGCCTCCAGAGCCCAGGAGCCTGGGGAGCCCAGGAGCCCTCCCGGAGGCTCAAGAAAAGCCTCTGGAGCCTGGGGAGGGTGAAAACGCCTCCCTGCCATGGTGCAGGAGATCACGCCCACCATCGCCATGCCCACCCAGCAACCAGACAGAGAATCAGTTGGTAAAATTTTTGAATCCCACCCCTGAGCTGCATGGTATTTCACAGCATTTTCTGCTTCCATAAGGCCTGCACTATATACTTGAAGAAAACGAGAGGAAGGACAGTTTTATATAAAGATTTGAGACTAGCAGGAAAAAAAAAATCTTCTTTAATGGCCTAATTTATTTGAGAAAGGAAAGCAGAAGAGAAACTTTCAAAATTTTCTCAGAGAAAAAAAATGTCCTCTACAAGATTTCATCTCAGCTGGAACTGGAAAATTGCTAAGCCGAAGAATTTAAATGAAGTTCCCATGAATTTTACACATGAAAGTAAGTTGACTTATTTGAGGCATAAAAGAGAATGATGTTTCCTTCCTGGACCAAGGTTTGTATCTGGCCCTCACATAGAGCAGTTGGTGCCTTATCCATCTGTTCTAAAAGCTCATATATTCACTGTTTCTGCCTTTAAAAGATGCAATTGTTGCAGATAGAAAAGCACTCTTTTACTTTTTATATTGAAAGAAGTACCTATTGTATTTATATTTCCTGCAAATGGCAAAGCATAACCCTTAAAAGATTGACTATGGTCTATAGAAGCCACCTGAGAATTGAATGCAATTCTCACTTGCTAATGTATCAAAAACGGAAATGATTCAGTATATGAGGACTAATTATAATGACTACCCTTAGTTTTATGTTTAATCATATGATAGCTTTGGTCTTGGTCTATATAATGTTTGTCTTGGGCTCTTCAGGCTTTAGAAGATAGTGCAAAGGATTTCTCTGAATGCTTCACTGCAGTCATTGGTCTGAAATGTTAGGTGTTCATTCCCATATTAGAGTTTCTCTGAGCATTTTATGAGAACTCTCAAGAAATCTCTAGTTTTCAAAAAAGCCTGTATTCCCTGTACAAAGGAAACAACTGTTTTAGCAACAGTTATATAAGGGCCTGGTGGCTCAGCAGACTAAAGCATTGTGATTAACATCAACAATCTGCAATTACTTTAAGTTCAAATCTCACCAGGCTCAAGGTTGACTCAGCCTTCCATCCTTTCTAAAGTTGGTAAAATGAGGACTTAGTTTGTGGGGGCAATAAGCTGACTTTGTATAAATATACAAAAGCATGAAGGCTATTGCTTAATGCATTGTAAACCGTCCTGAGTCTCCAGAGAAGGGCAGCATATAAATCATTTTTTTTTAAAAAAATTAAATGAAAGAAGTCTACCGTCACAGAATAAAATTGTTTTCTGTGTGCTAAATATTCCTTTTATTGAAATGAAAAGGAAGATAACCAGTCATAGGATCTTCCCAGTTCACCGCAGTACACATCAGCATATTTTCAGATATAAGTATTAGGTCCATATTGAGCATAAAAACCAGTGGATTTTAATGATGTTGGAAGAAATGCCCTTCTGGGTTCAGGTTCCAAGTGGGGGAAAAGACACTGGATTCATGGAAGTTGCTTGGGAAGAAGGTTTATTGATGAACAGGATCACATGGCTTGGGTTTTTTTCCTGAACAGAAAAAAAAAGGCAGAGATGCTGAGAGTGCCTTGTGTTCTGATTGGTTGTCAGACTCCCATGGGGCCATGCAGGGACAACTTTAGGCTGTCCTGAGTCCCAAGCTTGGTTGAGCCTTGCTGGATGATGATGCAATCTCCCCAGGTGCCATGTGGTGAGTTCTGTTGTTAGATGGGTAGAGGGCTAATCCTTCTTTTGTTGGATCTTGGGTGAGGGCATTTGCCTATGAATAGACCTATCTCTTTATCTCTTAAGTGCTGTCATCTGCTATTGACGGCTATTAAGAGTGAGTCTGTTTTCTGCCTAAAAATATGTTTCTCCATTTCTAATCCAGGGAAATATAATATTCTGCCTTTTTAGTATTTCCTAGAATATTTCATTTTTCTAGGAGAGGGCGGGTACTAACTTCCTACAATGACTGCAGCAAACAACTTCTTTTTTAATCTGAGATCATATCAAAGCACAGCAATCTTCCTTCCTTCCTTCTTTCTTCCTTTTTTCTTTTTCTTATTTCTTTTCTAGTGCTATTTTCTCTCTTCTCTGTTCTCTCAATTTCTGATATTCCATTGTCTGCCATCTCTCTCTCTCTTTCCCATTTTTTTTCCTCCCGAGTTTTCCCTTTCTTATTATCTATCACATTCAACTTTCCTCTATTTTACATTGCTTCACACATTTCAGCCTGCAATTTTTTTCTTCTCAGTCCTTTCACCTTCCGCTGAGTTTTCCTCTCCAGTCTATATGAAATTAGTTGAAGAACCATGGGTTGCTTGTTTCCAAGAGACAGAGGGAGGAAAAGAAAGAATAAGTATAGAAATGAACACACGTAATATTATAATGGCTGGGGTGTGTGTGATTAAAATATAAAGAATACAGCATAGTGAAGTCCATTATAACTCTCCTTATCATTTGCTGCTAAGTTTAGCAAGGATTTCTAAAAGCAGATCAAGCAATGACCTGCTGTGATTAAAACCAACACCTTTGCCGAAAGACACATCTATTACTGCCTATATAATATTCTGGAAGCTGAATAATAATTTACCCTTTGCCTCGTTTTCTTGGGAATGCTTTTACTGCAAGGTTTTTAAGCAGAGTATTATACAAAGACATAATAATGTTGTCACATATTGTTGTGCATCTGGTGGGGTTTTTTTTTTTTTTTTGGTTTGTTTTTTGAGGAAAGGATTTTATGAATTCTCCTTATAACGTGTATTTGGCTCATACTGTTGAAATAACTCTTCCAAAGAAATGAGATAAAGGGTTTGTGACTGTATCTATGACATAAGAAATATCATGCAATAACATCTAATAAAAACAAATGCATTTTTAAAGGAAATCAAGCTTTGTATTATGTAATAAAAAATCCGAGCAGCATAGAGCTCTTAATATGTGAATGAATTCTAACAAACAACAATAGATTTATATACAGCTTGATCACACAGAATGTTTGATTTTTAATAATTAAATCCAGAAATAGAATTCTGATATTGTTTTTGAAAAATGTAATGCTGGTAAAAGTAACAATTTAGTTGGGAAAATGTAATAAGAGATATATTTTAAAATTATGACAGTGCCAATTACTTGGTCTACCATTTGATGCTATCGTTGAGCAATGACTGACAAAAATTCAGTGGTTTAACATCATTGTCAATGAGTGACAGTTTGAAGTTAAACTGAGTGATAGAGCTATATCTTTTGGCCCTGACCACCGCATCCATCTCAAGACCATGAACATCAGTTACAGACACTGCTATGTGGAGTAGCAAAATTTGAAGATAGTACAGGAGTTTTCATTTTAAGAACATTGATTTGGTATTATCAATATCCAGAACCTGTTTGTTCCTGCCTTAAGCACAAAAATCTGATTGACCTTGGCCAGTTACTCTTTCTCAGCCCTGAGATGAAGACAATGGCAAATCACTTCTGAAAATCTTGTGAGGAAAACTGCAGGGACTCAGTTTTCATTAGACATTCACAAGAAATCGATACCGACTGGAAGGCATGTGCGTGGAAGGCGCACACACACACACACACACACACACACACACACACACACACACACAAGTGTCCAAAGTAACATGGAAGAGTTAAAATAAAAGTAGAATTCTCTTCAAATATCCAAATGCAGCAAAGTTCAGTGACACAACTCATACAAAGATACAGTAAGATAGCCAGTGTAGTCTCATTTTTCCATCTTTATTCTCTGATTTGTTTCACAAGCAAATGGTTTTCACTTTTTTTCAAACAATAGATATGGTTTGGTATTTAATGACTCATTTATTGTCATTTATATGCTTTTTAAAAATTGTCATTATTTTTACTAGGTATGGTGCAGTTGTTGCTGTTGTTGTTGTTGTTGTTGTTGTTGTTGTTTTGAAGAGCAGTTTGTTTCTCCAAAACATATGCTGGAATGGAATGGAATGGAATGGAATGGAATGGAATGGAATGGACCGGATAGAACAGAACAGAACAGAACAGAACAGAACAGAACAGAACAACAGAGTTGGAAAGGACCTTGTAGGTCATCTATCCAACCTCTGCTTAAGCAGAAGGCCCTATACCACTTCTGACAGATAGCTGTCCAATCTCTTCTTGAAAGCTTCCAGTGATGAAGCACCCACAAGTTCTAAAGGCAAGCTGTTCCATTGGTTCCTTATTTCTAGGTTGAATCTCTCCTTGAACAGTTTCCATTCATTGTCCCTTGACTGGCCTTCAGTTGCTTTGGAAAATAGCTTGACGCTCTCCTCTCTGTGACAGTCCCTCAAATATTGGAACACTGCTATCAAGTCACGCCAGGTCTTTCTCTTCACTGGACTAGCCATGCCCAGTTCCTGCAACCGTTGTTCATATGTTTTAGCCTCCAGTCCCCTAATCTTGGTTGCTCTTCTCCGCACTCTTTCTAGAGTCTCAGTACCATTTTTAAAGGGTGGTGACCAAAACTTGATGCAGTATTCTGTAATTAGAAGCAGAGAGGCCTGGGTTCCAGTCCTCTTTCAGGCAAAGTAGGCTTGGACCAGTCTCTCGGCTCAATCAATATCAGCCTTTGCAACAAGTTAATGTCTGATCATGCAGTGACCAACTGCATGGTATGAAAAATGGCAACAGTAATACAGACAATGGACAGTGTGTGACACCACACATAGAGAAAGATTTAGAAAAGAAAAAGAAAACATAGAAAACATAGAAAAGAAGCTGCATGCATTACAATGCGCTAAAGATGCTGCCATCGTTTTGATAAAAGCTTCAAATCCTGCAGATCTACCAAAACTCTATGGCAATTGTTAAGAGATCAAAACCTTTTATTCTGCTTCCCCAGAGGTTTTTTAGATACTGATTTAGCCTCTGCCTAGGCGAAAACATTATTTAAAATGACATATAAAGTCCTTTTACAGAAATCATCAAATATAACATTGCTTATATTTGATAATCTCTCTATAGAAAGCCTTTACATAGATGACATTTTCCTATGGCAGATAAAACAAATCTTTTTATTTCCCCAAATCTTAATGGAGATCAAAGGCCATGAAATTACTGATTCTATAAAGCAGCATTTCAAATTAACTTCATTGAACTAGATGGCCAAATATAAAACTGATAGGCTGAAAAAGAAACTTCCATTAGAGATGTTGAAAAAAAAATGTATTTTTCTTTTTTATCTGCAATGGTGGCCTGATTTAGTTCCTGATGCCCTTATACAGAAGACTCCCTTTCTCTCCTCTCTTCCCTTGGTGTATATTTGATTGCTTTTAAAAAGAAATTTAAATGAACTTAAGAAAATTCAGTTATCTTTGCTAATCACTTAAGAATACAACTAGGTACTGAAGCACGCAGTTATGCTTAATTTTACAACTCGTCCTTTTTTTCGATGACATTGAATAATTTTGTTTATTTATTCTGCTCCAGATATTTGAAGATTTTTTTTTCTTTTTAGTGAAAAAAAATGTAGATTCTGCCGATAGTTACAGCAGATAGGATGCTTATATAATATATTGTAGATCTTATGTCTACATTCATCAGTCTCCAGCCCAGCCCAAATTCTTTTCAGTTATTTTAGGAGATATTTATTCTCAGTCAGTTGCCATGAGGAATGGGTGGATTTGTCAGCTTTGTTCCACAGTTTTTCATTGCTGCTATTCTATTTCAGTTTTCTTTAGTTTTCCTTGTTTTGATAAAATTGTCCATGTTGCTTAGTTATATTTGCAAAAGAATTTTGTTTAAAGAATGTTCCCAATAAAATTCATACTCGCTTTTCATTTTTTAAAAGACATTTATTTAATTGATAAAGCCACCCAAAATAACATAACTTTTGTTATTTTGTTTTCTGTTTTTCCTAATATTATTTCTACAAGACTTACCCTTTCTGGACTCTCACATTATGGCTTATTAAACCGGTTTACCCAACATGTAATTCCAAACATGAAATTATAATTTATAAGAAATCAATACAATTTATTAGTATTGTTATGTATTACCATTTTACAAAATTAATATTTTATGAATGCATTCAAATAAAAGGGGGATAGGAATCGAGCACAAAGAATATTTAAAGCTAACATATTAAGTAATCAGGGGAGTAGTATATGTTAAAGCTAACATATTAAGTAATCAGGGGAGTAGTATGAAAATTTAGCACATTGTTGAATGAAAGAAAAGCAAGATGCTCTTGTTCATTGTCTGGATTTGCTCCATGTGCAGTTTAGCTTCCTGAAACGATGCTTGTCCTTAAGTTAGGGACTCAGGTTACTTCCAAGGGTGGGTATTGATATAATACATAAATTGCTGAACCAAGGGGATAATATAAAGCGGCTCTTACAGATGGGCTTCTTAGGGGAAACAGGAAGATTCTTTCCAAATTCTGACAAGTGCTTTGATTCAGATGATGAAGGCTGAGAAGCTACCTGGGACCTCACCTGAAATCCAACTCTTAGAGAGTCCTGATAGTCACTCCCTTGAATTACATTGGCTGGAATCAAGTCCAGTCCATGAACAGCCACATTGCTCAACTTGGTTTGCTTGAGGGATAAACAAAAGAGCTCAGATTTGCTTATACAGAAAGACGGGAGGAATACAAATGTGAGAAATAAATACATAAATATACCGTATTTTTCGGAGTGTAAAACGCTCCGGATTATAAGACACACCTACCTTTTGAGGGGAGGAAAAAAAAACAAACAAAAAATCTGCCTCTGCCTCCCAGCAATATGCATCGTTGTAGCAAACAGCAAACAGCCTGCTTTAGTTTCATTTTCATTTTCATTATAGCCTGATTAGCACAAGGAAAAAAACTCTGCCTCTCAGCAATTTATCTCCTTGCAACAAACAGTGGAGGCCTGCACGGCAATAGGCAATGTCAATCCTTGCAGCATGAAACAGCTGAGGGTCGGGAGACCGAGCCAACCTGCAATCAACTGCTTGTGCTAATCAGGCTGTGCTAAAGCTGAAACAGGCTATTTGCTGTTTGCTGCTTGTTGCAAGGAGGTAAATTGCTGGGAGGCAGAGGCCAAAGGGTGAGGGCCAGTGGGCGGGCAGGGCTATATTCAGTGTATAAGATGCACCCAAATTTTCACCATGTTTTCGGGGGGGAGTGTGTCTTATACCATATAAATATGGTAAATATAAAGGTAATAGGAGATGATGATAGATAGATAGATAGATAGATAGATAGATAGATAGATAGATAGATAGATAGATAGATAGATATAGATGTGTACAGTTAATATCTCGGGTTTCTTCCCGTGTAAATGTAAACGTATCCTTAAAAGGGTAGTAGCGACGTTTTGACGAAATCGCATTCGTCATCTTCTGGCTGATGTTCTCTGCTGGGTGTTTATGGCACTCAGCCCATAAGCACCCAGATATCTATCTATCTATATAGATACATTCATACAGACATACATAATAGTAATCGTAAGCTTTCATCCCTTTCAGAAATCTTGACCACTGCTGTTTTTACTTGTTTAGCAGCCATTTCCAAAATACATTTTCCAGCAGCCTCACAACAAAATCAGTAAAATTCTTATTCTTAGTTTCTAACAGATATTACCATTTATTAGTCAATAAATCCTATTTTCTTGAGCTGCAAACCTTAATTTCAACTTCATTCAGCAAGACCTTAAAATACTGACAGCTTTAACAACTTTAACGAGTGCTAACGAGCATTAACGATCACTTTCTTCTTTAGCTTTCATTTTCACTCCTTCTAGCAAATCAGCGCCATATTGTTTCTTTTAAAAACTTTCTCTCGTCTCTGGAAGGAAGTAGTATTTATTGGAGTTAAAGTATAAGTAAAATACTTGCAGTAATTCTCCTGTTTTGCTCTGCCTGCTTTAAAGTCCACTCCTTGGAATCAATTGGTCCACAGGGATGGTTGCGATGCCTTGTTCTGTCATTGACAGAAACGTCCCAGATCTGGAGCTTCTTCAGGCGCTTGGGGAGCTCTCACCCTCCACACCCCCAGGATTAATCCTAGGGGTTTTTGGGGAGCTCTACCCATGCCTGTCCGCTTGCTTTCCCCTTTTCGCCCAAAGGGAAAATTCCGAGCCACTAGAACAGCTGATTTTCGCTGTTCTGGCGGCTTTACAGATCATAGGGGTTGGAGCTCTCGAAAGAGCTGCTGTGGCGCTGGCGGTGCCACTGGAAGACCTAGTAGCTCAGATTCTTGTAGACAGCTTAAAGGTAAAGGTAAAGGTTCCTCTCGCACATATGTGCTAGTTGTTCCCAATATTAGGAGGCTTATCTCAGTTTCAAAGCCGAAGAGCCAGCGCTGTCCAAAATTGTCTCCATGGTCATATGGCCGCCATGACTAAATTTACTTATTTGTCAATTGCAACTGATGGTTGACTATATTAATATAAAACCAACTAAAACAGAACAATAAACACACTGTCCGAAGATGTCTCCATGGTCATGTGACCAGCATGACTAAATGCCAAAGGCGCACAGAACGCTGTTACCTTCCCACCAAAGGTTGTCCCTATTTTTCTATTTGCATTTTTTGTGTGCTTTCGAACTGCTAGGTTGGCAAAAGCTGGGACAAGTAACAGGAGCTCACCCCATTACGCGGCACTAGGGATTCAAACCTCTGAACTGCTGACCTTTCAATCAACAAGCTCAGCATCTTAGCCAATGAGCCACCGTGTCCCTGTAGACAGCTTAAGCTTCCAATAAATCTTTGTACTGCCTGGATTTCCTGATTTCCGCAGCATTTGACAGTACCTTTGTAATTTATACCAAACTGATTTCTCCTTTGATATATATTAATAATAACATTGATGCAGCTTTTGTTTTGCCAAAAATAAAATTGACATTTTATTTTCTTCAAGCACAAAATGCTTACTATCTTTTCTAACTTTTTAAATCTCATCTACCTGCAGCTCTATCTGGGTCTTGGGAAAAATGAGATATATGATATTAAAAAATGCAGAGGACATTCCATCTCTATGATGAAACATTTATTTTTGTCACAGGGAAGAAAATAGCAATGTTTCTAGATAAATGGAACAAAACAGTAAATAGGCGGATTTTGTCCCGTTATTTATTTAAAAATGGTTTAATATTATTTCTGCATAATATGTACTTCAAAGAAAAAAAAAACCTTACCACATCAATTAAAATAGTTTTTGGTTTTTCATCTGTATATTTCAATATGCATGGTCTGAATAAACATATTTTTGAAAATGATTTTTCCTAATATTTTTTTACTTTTCTTTTTGAAAAGTAAAAGAGCTTGTATGAATATTCAAACTTACCTGAAACTATAGATAAGTTAGAATATTCATACAAAATTCCACTTTAAAGCTCTAAATTCATTGTTATGTAACCTAGGCATTAAAAATAAGGCTTATGTTTATTTATGGGTTTGTACTCTACAGTAGGTATGTCCTGGAAATTTACGGTTAATTCTAATATTAAAATATTAGGATTTCTACTAATATTAGCAACAAATCTTGGTTTATATGTTTGTTCCTGAGTTTTCAGTACAAAATATGATGATGCTTAAAAGAAACAAATAATATCTTTCACTTGCAATAACACTGGTTATCCTAATGCAAATATATTTAGGTTAAATATAGGCAGCTTTTTCACTCTGAAGTGCCAAGTATGCATCAGTTTAAAATCCAGAACTTTTGCTATTGAAGCTCCTATGACTCTTTTCAAAAAGACTCCAAGTTTACTAAAATAATGATCTTTGACTCCTTTGTATCTCTTCTGGTTATAGGTAAGTGACAAAATCACATCATAGAAAAATATCCCAGACTATGTCAGACTATTAGTCTATCTATATTGACTTCCAATAGCACTCTGACATTTCATATCTGAATTTCCCTCCCTGACTTGTGTGAGATTGAATCTGAGGATTTAATCCCACACACCAGCATTGACAAATAATCCTCTTATAAATTTCTATTAAAATAACCCTATTGAGACCAATGGGGATTTCTTCCAAGTGAAATAGGCCCAGTATTTCATATTTCACAGAGTTGGGTGCTAGTTCTCTTTCTGAAATGTCCCTTAATATGGGGCAAAAGGATTTTTCTTCTTTCTCCTTCTACCCTTCAAGCATTTTCATCTTCCTGTGATCTAAAACAGAACAATGTGACAGTTTATTGTCTTAGTCAAAACCGTGGCAAAATCTGATGACAGATTAAAGATCCCTAACCTTGGCATTCCCTGTAAGTGGAGAAATACCAGTAATTTTACCGAAATGCTTTAAGTTTTATCTAAATCTTATGAACTTTGTTCTACTAGAAAATTTAGAAATGTTATATTAGTTGCTGATGCATAAGTGCGTTAGAATTCCTGAAGTATTTATGAAGTATAAAAGTTAATAGCTGGATTCTTTCTATTCAATTCAAAACCTATACATTACATTGCTGGTATTTTCGCTTCTTCTTCATTTTACTCCAGTGTCATTACAGTCAAAGTTTGTCTCATTTTAAAAAAAAATAAACTGTGCTCTAGGTTTAGAAATGAAATATATAAATCCATTATAATCTTCTTTTATTACTAGTTTGGGAATTACAATTACAAACGAAATTCCTGTTATCCAGGTTTCTAAAAAATATTTCTTCACATACTCTCATAAAAGTGCTTTATTGGAACTACTAGGTATAGACCAGTGATGGCTAACCTTTTCCGGACTGAGCGTCCAAAGTGTGCGTGCATGCACGTGAATGCACGCCCATGCGCCCAAACCCCCAAAATGCAATGCACACACACCTCCCACATGTGCATGTGGCCCCCTGCATGCACCTTTCCCCTGTGCATACACGTGCACCCTTCTGCACATGCACGCCCGGCCTCCTGCATGCGCCCCGCACCCTGCGTATGCATGGCAGAGATCCAAAAACCAGCTGGCTGGCGGGAGGCGTGCACACATATGCAGCGGAGCTGAACTGGGATGATGGCTCGTGTGCCATCAAAGAGGGCACTGCGTGCTACATCTGGCACGCGTGCTATAGGTTCACCATTACAGATATGGACTTTCCCCTTCATTTTAAACTCTGCCAAATAATGCCCGTGCTTCTCTGAATGATTTTCCGTTTATATGATTCATTTATTGTAATAGACGAGCAGAAAGAAAAACACAGAGATAAGCGACAGTACAGTTCATAACAATGAAGCTATCAACAAAAATACAACATTCGGTGTCGAGATGTATGTTATTACAGTCTAAAACATTTAGAAACACCGTGTTCACTATCCTTGCACAAGTAGTTTCAACGCAGTGAGATGACACCTCAGATCATATAAAGTTATGGTAATTGAAGTATTATTCTCTCCCAGCTATTCATATTCAATTTAAAATTGAGATCCTTTATCAATTTCCTTTTCCAGAAGATAAAAATAAGAACTAAATTATATTCAATCTTTACATACCTTGTATAATAACATGAGAGATAGAATTAAGATCACGTGAAGAGTTAATATCACTTTATAATGCGTTGGTAAGGCCACACTTGGAATACTGCATTCAGTTTTGGTCACCATAATGTACAAAAGATGTTGAGACTCTAAAAAGAGTGCGGAGAAGAACAACAAAGAGGATTAGGGGATTGGAGGCTAAAACATATGAAGAACGGTTGCAGGAACTGGGTATGTCTAGTTTAATGAAAAGAAGGATCCAGGATGACATGATAGCAGTGTTCCATTATCTCAGGGGTTGCCACAAAGAAGAGGGAGTCAAGCTATTCTCCAAAGCACCTGAAGGCAGGACAAGAAGCAATTGGTGGAAACTAATCAAGGAGAGAAGCAATTTAGAACTAAGGAGAAATTTCCTGATAGTTAGGACAATTAATCAGTGGAACAACTTGCCTCCAGAAGTTGTGAATGCTCCAACACTGGAAGTTTTTAAGAAGAGGTTGAATAACCATTTGTCTGAAGTGGTGTACGGTTTCCTGCATAGGCAGGGGGTTGGACTAGAAGACCTTGAAGGTCCCTTCCAACTCTTATTCTATTCTATCTTTTCATGAGAAGAATGTGCAAATTGCCCCAGACCAATCCTTAAATAAAATCAGTCAATATAGTTGTATGATGCAAATTTATATCGAAAAAGTCTGATCGTGAGAAGACTTCACAGAAAATCACCCTGGACTTGTAACATTCGACTAGATGCAATGGAATGTGGGAGAGATCTTGGCAGACAGGGTGAAGAGCTGAAGTTAGGGCAAAGATTGGATAAAAGGAAGATTAATCCACAGCATGAATATGGCCACAGCAAATGTCTCAGCAAGGATCTCCCTAGTTTCTTGGCCTGTAAGATTGATGTCAGGCTTGCAAGGTAATTCAAATAAGAAGCTCTCTGGGGAAAGCTAACTCTACCTTATTGAAAAGTTACATTTACAAAATCTTGCAATTCTGAGCATACATTTTCCCCCCATTTTGTCTACAGAAACAAGAAAACAGAAACTGTCCCTTTTTATGTTTGGCAGACATGCATTCCTCCTGCTCTCTCTCTCTCTCTCTCTCTCCCAACCTCTCTTATTTTGATCTCTGAAAATAAAGCTATACTGTTTGAAACATTGAAGGACATGGAAAAGATCCTGTCTTGTATTTTAACATCTTTCTACATTGAAAGCCTAGAACAAATATTAATAATGTTCTTGTTCTTAAGGAATAAAATCATTAATATAGCATCAAAACATATCAAAGGGACAATATGTTTGCAACAGAAAGAATAGAATAGAATAGAATAGAATAGAATAGAATAGAATAGAATAGAATAGAATAGAATAGAATAGAATTCTTTATTGACCAAGTGTGATCGGACACACAAGGAATTTGTCTTTGATGCATATGCTCTCAGTGTACATAAAAAGACAAGATACATTGGTCAAGAATCATAAGGTACAACACTTAATGTTAGTCATAGGGTACAAATAAGCAATCAGGAAACAATATCAATATAAATCATAAGGATACAAGCAACAATGTTACAGTCATACAGTTATAAGTGGGAGGAGATGGGTGATAGGAACGATGAGAAGACTAATAGTAATAGTAATGAAGACTTAGTGAATAGTTTGCCAGTGTTGATGGAATTATTTGTTTAGCAGAGTGATGGTGTTCGGGAAAAAACTATTCTTGTGTCTAGTTGTCTTGGTGCGCAGTGCTCTATTGTGTTGTTTTGAGAGTAGGAGTTGAAACAATTTATGCCCAGGATGTGAGGGGTCTGTAAATATTTTCACAGCCCTCTTTTTGACTCGTGCAGTATACAGGTCCTCAATGGAAGGCAGTTGGTAGCATTTGTTTTTTCTGCAGTTCTAATTATTCTCTGAAGTCTGTGTCTGTCTTGTTGGGTTGCAGAACTGAACCAGACAGTTATAGAGGTGCAGATGACAGACTCAATAATTCCTTTGTAGAACTGTATCAGCAGCTCCTTGGGTAGTTTGAGCTTCCTGAGTTGGCACAGAAAGAACATTCTTTGTTGTGCTTTTTTGATGACGTTTTTGATGTTAGGTGTCCATTTTAGGTCTTGCGATATGATAGAACCTAGAAATTTGAAGGTCTCTACTGTAATGTAATGTACTGCAATTGTAATGTACGAAGAAAACTTTGCACTGAGGTCCAAAGCAATCCCTAATTATCCCTGGTATTGCTGGCATATTTGTCAATTTAAAATTCTTTGGGTGATACATGTATTGCCCCCTTTGTCAGACAGACATTTTACATTTAAAAACAATATCATTATTTTGTCCCAAAGGTGCTTTTTCAGGAGACAACTAGACTTTCTTGTTTTTTCTTTGAAGATGTTTCTCTTCTCATCTTCTCATTCTTGGATGAAAAGCAAAATGTCTTCAAAGGAAAAAAACAAGTCCAGTTGCCTCTTGAAAAAGCACCTTTGGGACAGCCATGACCTGGATGACTGAGAATCTCCATAGAATATCATTATTTCATCGTTTATTTTTTATGAAAAAGAACAAAGACAAAACTCTAGTATCAAGAGTCATTTTATGAAACTAATTGGAAATAAGAACCTTCTCACAGTACACAATGAACCTCTTGTATTCAAAACCACAATAGATGTGTTACCATCTAATTTGGATGGGTTTAAAGCTGGATCGGCTACTGGAGATCTTTCATTTGGTTTATCTATTAAAAGAAACAAAATACTGGACTAAATAGGATTTTGGCCTGATCTAGCAGATGTTATTCTTTTTTTAAAAAAAACAGTTTTTTATTTTTTTTCAGGCACACAAACATAAAATACACATTTTCTGAATAGAGTATTGACCGAATCAAAATTCATACAACTTATTTTCTTCATATTTACTCTATATACTCCAATTTCTGCCAATATTCTACTTTTTTTTTTTTAATTTGATTTATATGCCGCCCTTCTCCGGAGACTCAGGGCGGCTTACAATGCGTTAAGCAATAGCCTTCATACTTCTGTATATTTATACAAAGTCAGCTTATTGCCCCCACAAACTGGGTCCTCAATTTACCCACCTTAGAAAGGATGGAAGGCTGAGTCGACCTTGAGCCTGACTAGGATTGAACTCAGAGAAATTACAGGCAGCTGGTGTTAATTGCTGCCTTTAGTAGGAGGCATTAGCCCCCTACGCTACACAGGCTACATTTCCCCCCTTTTAACTGTATTTTTATATAATATATAATCAATATTACCATCCACCCTCGCCTCCTCATCTTCACCTATCACAATTTTTTAATCTATTGAAACCCTTTATTTTAAGCACAGTCATTCAATCCTTTAATTTTTCACAATTATTTCTTTAATATCAATTTTTCCCAAAGATGGACCAAATTTTATCCTATCTTACTACTTTATCCATTATTTTAGCCTTTTAAGCTTATATTTCTTTATATTTGTTTTACATCATCTTTATCTAAAAATTAATCATTTTACCATTTTACCCAAAAGAATACAATTCTTCCCATTTATTTTTATAACCCCCTTTTTAAGTAATACAATTTCTTTACACTTTCAGGGTTACAAAATATATTTCATCTTATTCAAATAATGTAATCATAGCAGATGTTATTCTTATGTTCTTATGTAAAACCTGTATTCCTGTTATCCAGGGATGAAATGCTCCCGGTTCGGATCGGATCGCCTGATTCGGTAGCGATGGAGGCAGGTGGTTTGGAGAACCAGTAACAAAAATCCCTGCCCCCCCCCCCATGCCCAACTGAGCCGCACAATCATCAGAGGCTTTTTTAAAAAAAAACTTTTAAAAGCATTTTTTCTACAACCTCTTCGGCTGAAAAAATGCTTTTAAAAGTAAAAAAAAAAGCCTCTGATGATCGTGCGGCTCAGCTGGGATCATCAAAGGCTTTTAAAAGAAAAAAACCTTTTTTTCTTTTAAATGCCTCTGACGATCCAAGCTGAGTTGCCTGATTGGCAGAGACTTTTTTTCTTTTAAATGCTTCTAACAATCAGGCAACTCAGTTGGGATCGTCAGAGCCTTTTGAAAGCATTTTTTACAACCTCTTCGCCAAAGAGGTTGTAGAAAAAATGCTTTTAAAAGTAAAAAAAAAAAAATTGGCCATGCCCACCCAGTCACATTCCCCCCCCCAAGCCACGCCCACAGAACCAGTAGTAACAAATTTTAGATTTCACCACTGCTGCTTTCTATAAGCTAATAACTAAAATGCAAAATAGGCACCCAATGACATATAAGAGGCATCTACCCCTAAAACATGTCAGTGCTGTTTTGCATCCTCCAATGACATTGATAAAATCAAGTGATTTCATATTTATTTTTGAAAGATAGAAACTGAGACACAATCTTTAGAGAATCAGAAAACATGATCAGATTGGCTATTCTAGTCATAGAACTAAGAATTAAAGGGAAAAAAGAAAAATGAACAGGAACTATCCAGATGGAGAGACATCAACCTTGCCTTGATCTATAATCACATATCCTGGCCAGCATAGAAATTGCATTTGAATGTCTTGAAATGTATGTCAAGATGGTAATCAAAATGTGTGTGATTTGTTTTGGTTCTTTTTTTTTTTTATCAAAAAGAAATACAACCATGTTTCCTACTAAAACTCATATTTCACAACACAGATTCTTTCTTTTCACTGTATGGAATACGAAAAGAAAAATGATGTACAAAATATACCAGTCCTCTTTTTCAGATGTATACAGGGTAGCCATTCTATGCATTGAGACTATATTTATCTATAGGATATTTCATTCCCCTCTCACATTTTAAAAATATTAATATATTATTTTAAATTTTAATTTTTATGGCTTTAATGGCTTTAACATTTAAAAGCTTACAAAGGTCACCGCTAAACATAAAAGCACTGTTTTATATCACGTCACATTTTGGCTGATTGGTTCTCAGGTAGTTGATAGATTCACTTCAGAATCAAATAGAAAATTGTATTTTAGTGTGAGATTCAGAATTTCAGACACTGGTAGACATTCCTGTATATCATTGTCAGTCTGTATTGTCTGGTTACTTTAGAACAATCCTTTAGGGTTTGTTATGGGAGCTTCCCGCTACTCCGAGGCAACACATTTCCTGCGCAAGATGCACTGGCTACCGGTGGCCTTCCGGATCTGCTTCAAGGTGCTGGTACTTACCTGTAAAGCCCTTCATGGCATGGGCCCAAGGTACTTGCAGGACCACTTTCTACCTGCCTCCCATTGCCCTGTGCAGTCTCACAAAGCTGTCCTCCTCCAGGTGCCATCAGCCAGACAATGTTGGCAGGCAACCACCAGGATGAGGGCGTTCTCTGTGGCTGCACTGACCCTCTGGAATGGGTTACACACTGAGCTCCGAATGGCTCCAGATCTCCGCACTTTCCGTACTGGTTTGAAGACATGGTTTTTTCATTAAGTTCCCTGACCGGTTACAGGGTTTTAAAATTGGGGATTTTAAATTTGGATTGTTTTAGCTGTTATCATTGTCTGTTTTTACTGTGTGAGCCGCCCCGAGTCCCATGGGAGAAGGGCGGCATACAAATTTTAAAAATAAATAAATAAATAAATTAATTAATTAAAACCAACGGTGGGTAGAAGAAGGGATAATAGAATAAATGTATGTGTGTGTATATATGAAAATGATACTCCCTGAACAAATAATTCTTCCTACAGCAGTTGCTAAACTATTGTCCTATTTTAGATACAGCTTTCCTTAAGAAAGTGTGACTTTTTTTTATTGCAACCCTAGTCAGTTTGTTTGTTATACAAATGTTTTGAATACCATGCAGGCAAGGTACTTTGCTCATATTCCCACATTTAAAAACAACAATTTTAAAAATTATCTATATTTCAATGTAGAGGAAAAAGAAAACATTTACATTCTCAGTAAAGCTAAAATGATCAGATCTCAACATTAATGTCTGAAGTTGCTTCCCGTTGCTATTGTCGCTATGTTATTGTTAACAATCTCAAAAAGTGAAATTAATAGTTGGACTTGTTCATTTACATGTGTAAAAATATCCTAGAACGATTTAACTTTTTATGTCATCCAATTTATTAATTCACCTTCATTCAACAGAATATGGCGCGCGCACTTCCAAAACGGTAGGAAAGGTAAGTAGATTTTAACCCAGGTGTGTATGTGTATGCAGATTTCTAGACAGATCAAACAGACACTCAGGGCAAGATAGGATATTTGTACATACCACTAACGCATCATATAGCTAAAAAAAACTCATAAAGGTAACAGTAACAGAGTTTGAAGGGACCTTGGAGGTCATCTACTCCAACCCCCTGCTTACACAGGAGACCTGTACTAGGATTTGAACCGCTGAACTGCCGACAAGCTGGTTGACAAGCTCAGTGTCTTAGCCACTGAGCCAGCTAGTCAGACTTTTTATATTTTATACATTTCATTAATTTATATCTTATGAATTTCACTAATGAGAATTTCACCATGATATTAGACAACAGTTCTGTAAGTAATCTCCTTTCTTTTCCCTCAAACTGAATAAATAAAAAGTGTGTGAAGAACGTTTTAGGAACTAGCTAAAGGCAATTTACCTTCTGATGGATACTCACCAACACTTGTGATTCCTGGTGAACATAGCTAGTCATAGAAAGAACGATAGGTTGCATCCAAGCTGTGATGTCTACAGTTTTTTGTGATATTAGAATTGTATGCTATTATCCCTGAAATGCCAAGTCAGGCAGAAGAAAAAAGTTAGCCAATTCAGATTAAGGTTTACAGAAACTATCTGTAGCTTCTAAATGCACCATTTCTATCCAGATGTAGCACAGACTGAACATCAGCTTCCTAAGCAAGTCCCGAGTAATAAAACCTTACATTTGCTGAATACATTGTGTGGCTTCTCCTTCCTTCCAGCATCCCTGTAAGTATAATAACTTACAAGATCACAGACCTCTAAAAGTGATTTGTGTTCTAAGCTTTCAAGCTATGTTTCTGATTGTTGAACAAATCTGGGTTCTAACTGAGCATCCCCAGTTAAATGTTTTATAATCAGTCTGGACCCAGGCTCAGCAGTGTAACTTATGACCATGCCAAGATTCTCGACATTTGATTCATGCAAGTAAGGGCGATTTATGCTGAATGCCTGAATCATAAATCAAGTCAAGCGGTGATGAGAAACATTTGGCCTGCAGGGAAGACTTAGAGCATCTCTGAAGAGAAAGTAATATAAATCCAATATTGGTGTGAATGTAAGCCTGGAATACATTTGATGTTGACAGTATGGAAGAATTAACTGGGAGTACATACAGAGTTTAATAAAATCTGAAGTTGGTGAAAGAAAATCTTGATCTAACACTTTATATGGTTAGTTAAGGAGAGGAAGGAGAAGGGTTTTTTTTTTAATTCTTCCTAGAAACTTATGAAATTTCTTTCTCTGCTTTTCTGTTGTTATATATTAGCCTGAGAAATGTAATGGTCACTTAGTCTTGTAATGTAAGCATTAATGTAAATTAATGCTCTTCACATTGGCTACTGTTTAGAATAATTGTCCTCAGCCTGAGGTCTTGCCTGTACCACATATTACACAATCATTTTGAAGCTGTTTGCTATTCCAAAATTTCTGCAGAGTACCAGATTTATTTATTCATTCATATTTCTATGCAATCAAAAGAGACTTGAGGGCTGTGTAATCCAAGAGTAAAGATTCATAGCCATACTTGAATACAAGGCAATACATATTTTTCAGCCAAATATCTTTGGTTCATCAAATGGTTTTAAACTAATATAGCTGTTGGATTTTGTTGTTTTAAACTGTTTATAATAGTTTGCTACAACTTGAACTTTAAGATGTTCCTTTTTTACTTCCTACTGGGAATATAAACTATTGCAGAAATCAAGAGAAATAAGTTCAGAAAAACAGATTCTTTTTTAAAAATTATTATTATTGAGCTAAGATTAAATGTGCTCATTAAAAGTCTAATTTCAATCATCTTTTCCCATTTGGATGGAAGAGTTCATTAACAAGCAGCTTTGATAGCAAATAATTTTAGCAGTAATACATCACGTTCATTCATTTTTAATACTGATATGATTAGTCAATGGTGACACAGTGGCTCAGTGGCTAAGATGCTGAGCTTGTCGATCAAAAGATTGGCAGTTCAGTGGTTCGAATCCCTAGTGCTGCGTAATGGGGTGAGGTCCCAGCTTCTGCCAACCTAGCAGTTTGAAAGTGTTATGTCCTTATAAGGACATCCGCCTGGGATTGGCTGCAGATCCTTTCGGCGGGAGTTTTGAATCCCTGTCAGTGGGCGGTGCGTCTGCCGGAGTGTATATAAGGAGAGCTCCGGCAGCGCACAAGCCGTTCAGTTCTTGTTATTAAAACTTGTTACTTGAACCCTGCTGGTCACTTCTTCTTTCCTGCGCCGATCTAACACTGGCGACGAAGGTCTAGAGAAGAACCTCCGCGTGGCACGATCGCCATAACGAGCTGAAGTCACTCGACGCGGTCTGAGAAATGGCAACGCCGCAAGCGCCGTTCGCCTCACTGGCTCCCTTCAACCCCAGCCGGGAGAAGTGGAGTTCGTATATGATACGTTTCCGCCAATTCCTCCGGGGAAACGGCTACAACAACCTAGACGACGAGAGGAAGAGGGCTCTCTTCCTCGCTAACTGCGGCTCCGACGTTCTGGAACTCGCCGTCAACCTCGTCGCACCCAGGGACATTGAAGTCATGTCCTGGGTGGATCTGCAGACTGCCCTGCAAGACCACTATGCCCCAACGGGCACCCCCATTTCGAACCGCTTTACCTTCCGCCAACGTAATCAGAAGGAAGGCGAATCGCTTAAAGACTTTGTGGCGGCATTGCGTCAAATCGCTGCTAACTGCGAATTTGAGAACGTTGACAATGCCTTACGCGACGGGATCGTCTTCGGGATGAGAGATGCCAACCTCCAAAAGAAGTTCCTAAGCAGAAAAAGACTGTCCTTGAAGGACGTTCTTGAGGAGGCTACGGCTGCTGAAACATCCGAGACCGCCGCTGCTGCCATGCTCCAGTCCCGAGGGATCCATAAGATCCGCAAACCGTCATCGGAATCATCCGACGACTCGTCCACTCCGACTGATTCAGAGGGAGAATCAACCGTTTTAAAAGTTTCCCGCCCAACCAGGCGGGAAATTCAAAACGATGGCCGCCGCGCCGCTCAGTGCGGCAGTTGCAAGGGACACCACCCCCGCCAATCCTGTCGCTGGCGGGATGCCACCTGCAGACGCTGCCTTAAGAGGGGGCACATCGCAGAGGCATGCAGAGCCTCTGATCCTGTTCCGGAGTCGATCAAGCCCCAGAATCCAGAAAATCGTCGCGACTCCCAGAGGTCGTCCAAACGGTCCTCAACCCAGCAAAAGCGCGACGACCGCACCAGTTCTCATGGCGGCGCTGTGAACCAGACAACGATCGCCCTCACCAGCACCAACAGTGCCACAAAATTCCACGTGACACTGTTGGCAGAAGGCTTGCCGTGCACGATGGAAGTCGACTCAGGCTCCGTCTATTCGATCATCGACTGGCACCAGGTCAAGAGGCTCAAGCCGAATCTCTCCAAGCGCCAACTTGAACCTCTGCACTCCAAGCTGGTGGATTTCGGCGGCAACCCCATCGGCGTCATCGGGCGGACCAACCTCCGGATCGCCTTCAAGCAGTTCCAGGGCCAGCTTCCCATAACTGTCGTGGAGCATAGCCGCCCGACCCTGCTGGGCGTGGAGTGGTTCCAGCCGCTGGGGCTTTCTATTGGAGGCATCCACCAGATTAGCTCAGGCGAACTCGACTCACTCATCGGAGAGTTCCAAGAAGTCTTCGATGGTAAGTTAGGGATGTTTTTAGGGAAACCCATCTCCTTTAATCTGGACAAGGGGGTAACCCCAATTCGGCTCAAGCCCCGCCGGGTTCCATTTGCCTTGCGGCCTAAAGTAGACGCTCAGCTAGATAAGCTGATTGCCCAAGGTATTCTGGAACCCATCGATCATGCTTCATGGGAAACTCCCATTGTGACTCCCATGAAGCAGGATGGATCTGTGCGCATCTGCGCCGACTACAAAGTGACCATCAATAAGGCGTTGCCGCAGAGCGCATACCCCGTGCCAGTAGTGCAACATTTGCTGCACTCACTCGGCAAGGGCAAAATTTTTGCAAAACTGGACCTGGCCCAGGCTTACCAGCAACTGCCAGTAGATCAGGAAACGGCGGAGGCACAGACTATTGTCACCCATAGAGGCGCGTTTAAGTGCAACCGTCTCCAGTTTGGAGTCAGTGCAGCCCCTGGCATTTTCCAATCCATGATGGAACGCCTTCTCCAAGGCGTTCCAGGGGTGGTGCCTTATTTCGATGATGTACTGATCTCTGGGGACTCAAAAGCTCAACTCCTGGACCGGCTTAGGCTAGTTCTCCAGCGTTTCAGGGAGAAGGGCTTGAGAGTCCGGAGGGACAAGTGCATCATTGGGGTACAGGAAGTCGAGTTCCTGGGCTATCTGATAGATAGTTCTGGCATCCACCCCACCAAATCAAAAGTTAAAGCTATCCATGAAGCTCCCAGCCCCAAAAACAAAGCGGAGCTTCAGGCTTTCCTTGGATTGCTTAACTTCTACGCTATTTTCCTCCAGCAGAAAGCCACTGTTGCTGAGCCGCTCCATCGCTTGCTGGCGAAGGCGGTTTCCTGGAGGTGGGGACGTGAGGAAGAGTCTGCATTCAGAGCCGTTAAGCAACTTCTGACCTCAGACAGTGTGCTCATTCAATACAATGAGACACTGCCCCTCAGACTGACCTGTGATGCTTCCCCGTACGGAGTTGGCGCTGTGCTCAGCCATGAACTGCCTACCGGTCGTGAAGCCCCCATCGCATTTTTCTCTAAGACTATGTCTAGTGCTGAGCGCAACTACAGCCAACTGGACAAAGAGGCGTTGGCTATTGTTGCAGGGGTGAAGCGCTTCCACGAATACCTGTATGGACGGCAATTCACCATTGTCACCGATCACAAGCCCCTCCTCGGCCTACTAGCAGGGGACAAGCAGACCCCAGCCTTCATGTCCCCCCGGATGACGCGCTGGTCCATTTTCCTCGTCGGCTACTCTTACAGCCTCGTCCACCAGCCTGGTAAAGCCATCGCAAACGCCGACGCGTTGAGCAGGTGCCCATCCGCCGAATCCGTGGAAGACCCGGCCCCCACGCTCGAGCTGCTGCATATTGACAACGACAACAACTGTCCGGTGACATCTGCCGACGTAGCGACGCACACGCGAGCTGACCCCATCCTCCGGCAAGTCCACTCCTGGGTTCTGAGAGGCTGGCCGACTCGAATGGACAGCGACGACTTCATCCCGTTCAGCCGCAAGCAAGGGGAGCTGTCCACCATGCGCGGCTGTTTACTATGGGGAGATAGGGTGCTGATTCCCAGCACTCTTCAACGAAGGACTCTTACGGCGCTGCACAAAGGACACCCGGGCATAGTCCGGATGAAAGCCCTGGCACGGAGCTACGTCTGGTGGCCGACACTGGACAAAGACATTGAACATTGGGTCGCCAGGTGTAGCCCGTGCCAAGAAGTCAGAGCCGCCCCGCCTCAATCTGACCCGATGCCCTGGGAGACTCCGAGCTCCCCCTGGTCGCGCATTCACATAGACTTTGCGGGCCCCATTCATGGGCACCACCTCCTCATCGTGGTTGATGCCTACTCCAAGTGGTTGGAAGTCGTCCCCATGGCATCCACCACAACGGAAGCTACCATCCGTGCCCTCCGGCGCCTTTTCGCGACCCATGGACTCCCTGACGTTTTGGTCTCAGACAACGGGCCCCAACTTACGTCCGTGCCCATGGAAGCTTTCCTGGCTGGCTTGGGCATTCGCCATGCCCTTTCTGCCCCTTACAGACCGGCCGGAAATGGGCAGGCTGAACGGATGGTGCGGCTCACGAAGGAGTCGCTCGCCAAAATGGGCCCGGGTGACTGGCAGGAGCGCATTGACACTTTTTTGCTCACCCAGCATATCACGCCTCACTCTGCCACCCGAAAATGCCCCGCCGAGCTTTTAATGGGCAGGAGACTCCGGTCTCCCCTGGACAGACTGCACCCGCAATACTCCTCTGAGGTGCCCGCATCCGCCAGTCGCCAACTTCGCCAGTTTTCCGTCGGTGATGCCGTTTTCGCTCTGAATTTCCACGGCTCGCCGAAATGGCTTAAAGCTACAGTACACAGCACAACCGGTCCCAAATCCTACCGCGTTGAGCTGGACGATGGACAGATCGTGAGACGTCATCTCGACCAGCTCCGCAAAAGGTGGAGGGAAGTGAGCGAAAACCACCCCGACGAGGTAGGCCTAAACCACCCCGGCGCAGTAGGCCTAAACCACCCCGACGAGGTAGGCCTAAACCACCCCGGCGCAGTAGGCCTAAACCACCCCGACGAGGTAGGCCTAAACCACCCCGGCACAGTAGGCCTAAACCACCCCGACGAGGTAGGCCTAAACCACCCCGCCGAAGTAAGCCTAAACCACCCAGACGAGGGAGACCGGCGACCCGAGGGACGAACAAGCACCCCGGCACCTAGCCTAATACCAGATCCGGCAAGGCAAGTAGACCGGGGACAACCCAGCAGGGGAAGCCAATGTCAACCCTGCGAAGTAGGCAACCGGCAGCCCAGAGTTGGGGACCTCCAGCCATCAGTCCAGGAGACCCTACAACAACCCGCCAACCGCGCAGAAAACCAACCCTGCAAGGAAGGCCTCCACCACCCCGGCAGGGTAGGCCAGCACCAACCCGACCAGGTCGAGCAGCCCAGCGGCCAGAGGGAACATTCGACACCACCGCCAGACCAACCGCGCAGAGAGGGCCTACACCACCCCTGCAAGGTAGGCCTACGCCACCCCGACAGAGCCGACCAGTCACCATGTCCGTCCACCTGCCGCCCCGGGAGTAAGCCGGACTCGACCGGAGACCCCGGGGGCTTAACCCAACCACCACCGCCGGACTCGCACCCTGACCCAGACCGGCGCGACCCCAGCCCAAAGGGGACCCGAGGGAGACCCAGGGACCTACCGTGGCTCAGGAGTTCCGGACCGGCCGAGAACAGGGATCCACACCGGCGGCTCCACGATCCGTGCAGGAACGAGGCAGACCAGCATCGCCCGCAGGCGGAGGTCCGTGACCCGGCCGGAGGTTCGGACACAGTGCCCGCGTCCTCGACGGCCAGATCCAGCCCGGCACCGGGGAAGAAGCCCCGAGCAGAGCAGACACCCTCCGTCCGGGAGAGTGTCCATCTTGACTCTGAACTGCGCAGGTCTACGCGGGCACGTAGACGTCCTGTTTATCTTAGTGACTATTTCCCTGATCGACTGACTAAGAACTAGGGGGGAGGAGTGTTATGTCCTTATAAGGACATCCGCCTGGGATTGGCTGCAGATCCTTTCGGCGGGAGTTTTGAATCCCTGTCAGTGGGCGGTGCGTCTGCCGGAGTGTATATAAGGAGAGCTCCGGCAGCGCACAAGCCGTTCAGTTCTTGTTATTAAAACTTGTTACTTGAACCCTGCTGGTCACTTCTTCTTTCCTGCGCCGATCTAACAGAAAGCATGTAAAAAATGCAAGTAGAAAAATAGGGACCACCTTTGGTGGGAAGGTAACAGCGTTCCATGTGGCCTTTGGCATTTAGTCATGCCGGCCACATGATTATGGAAATGTCTTTGGGCAGAGCTGGCTCTTCGGCTTTGAAACAGACATGTGCACCACTCCCTAGAATTGGGAACAACTAGCACATATGTGTGAGGGGAACCTTTACCTTTACCTTTAGATGTGCACAGGTGTTCTTTGTCTTGTCTTGGCTGTTGAGTTCCTTTTAGGTTCAATTCAAGGTGCTGGCTGTCATCTTTAAAGTCCTACATGACTTGGGGCCAGGTTTCTTCAAGGACCATCTTTTCCCAGTTACATCTATCTGAGCAGGGACGCAGGAATGGAGATCTACCTAGTAGGCCAAGAAAAAGGGCCTCCTCCATTTTGACTCCCACCCTATGGAAAACCTTGATACCCTTTCAAAATCAAAGACCTAGTTTTGCCAGCAAGCCTAGGAATCCCTGGCTGATATGTAGCCTCTCAAGTGGTGTGTTGATTTTTATCAAAAAATAGATGGGACTTTATTGATTTAATGGGTTTTGAATTGGGGTTTAACTTCTATAAGCTTGTCATGAAGTGAGTTGGGCAGCTGTATACATTTTCTAGGAGGGACTAGGAGGGCTCAGTGGCTAACACACTGAGCTTGTCAACCGAAAGGTTGGCAGTTCAGCGGTTCGAATCCCTAGTGCCACGGAACGGGGTGAGCTCCCATTACTTGTCCCAGCTTCTGCCAACCTAGCAGTTTGAAAGCACATTAAAAAAAAGCAAGTAGAAAAACAGGGACCACCTTTGGTGGGAAGGAAACAGTGTTGGGTGGGCCTTTGGCATTTAGTCATGCCGGCCACATGACCACCGAGACGTCTTCGGAGAGTGCTGGCTCTTTGGCTTTGAAAGAGAGATGAGCACCGCCCCCTAGAGTCAGTAACGACTAGCATGTATGTGTGAGGGGAACCTTTACCTTTATCTTATACATTTTCTAAATACATAAATAATAAATTGGGAATGCCAGAAACATGTATCATGCTCAGCAATGATTTGCAACTTCATTGCAGGAACCAAGGAGAGCATTAGGCATTTGTTTTATACTGTTACTGGACCCATAATGCTCCTTATCGGATATAGCCCCTCTTTAAATTTGTTGCATGGTTTTCTCACTAACTGTTTTTCAACTTTTATATCAATATATTATTACCATCAAGAGACATGCATTTCAATCTGACAGAAAGCATGCATGCATAAACAACAATAACAAACAAACAACAACATTTGGAGAAACAACCTTTGGAGAAATACTGACAATCAAATGAGTTCGTAAAGCATCCCCATGGAAATATACAAAGGTTAACTTGATCCAGTGCTGCTGAAAGATCAGTTTGGTCTAAAGTACCATTCTGTCATTGCAAATTGGTGGATTGATTGCATTTTGACTTCCATGGTGCTTTAGTATCCACAGACACAAACTGAGCTGTCCATTTGCTCCACTGATGTATATAATCATGAAGCAGTAATTAGGTTTCTTCCATATCTCCCACCAGCAGCAGCGAAGTTATTTTTTAAAAGCTATTCTGCATTTTGTTTTCTAATCTAGTTTTATATTAGCCTCCTAATGTTATTAGGAGAATTATATTCAAATTATCAACTCTGATAAAACGTCTACAGGTAGTCTTCAATTGAGCTGAAAATTTCTGTTGCTAAATGAGACCTTTGTTAAATGAATGTTGCCATATTTTACAACATTTCTGTTGTGACCAAATAGTTAGTATTAAATGCAAACAGTTCGAAAACAGACAGATTTTATTAGAACAGTTGAGAATTAACTCATTCTCAGCGTAGTCCAAACTAAATTAAAGCAAATTCTTCAAAACACCATTCCTCAGTTTATCACCAACCTTGGTATAATTAGGCAAACTGCCAAAGGTTTTTCTTGGCAAAAGTTCAGAAGCAGAAGACGCCAACAAGAAAGGAATACAGTGAGACAAGAAGCAATTATCTCAACCTTATTTTCTGGCAAAGAGGCCAAGAGCCATTTTTGAAAGGTCTTTTAAGTCTTATGGGAGGGGCCAATCTTGGCCCTACTTCCGAGTCATCCTCTCTGCTTTATCTGCTCCTGCCTTCTGGCAGCTCTTCTCATACGTGCACTAGGAACAGGCTCCTCCTGTTCCTCTGCCTCTCTACTGTCAGCCTCTGGAGGCTTCGCACATCACTCCCTGATGGCCCTGGCTCCATCTCTGCCTCCGACACAGAGCCCTCATCCGGGCCTTCCCCAGCCTCCAGGATTGGCCCATGTTCTTCATCAGCCTCATTGCTGTCCAACTCCACTGCCAGCTCCGCAGGCTGCTGATGGACCACAACACTTTCTTGCCAGAGTTGTTAATCAAATCACTGCAATTGTTAAATTAATAAGACGGTTGTTAAGTGAATCCAGCTTCCCCATTGATTTTGCTTGTCAGAAGGCTGCAAACAGGACCATATGAATGAATCAGTTTCCAAGCATCTGAATTTTGATCATGTGAACATGGGGATGCTGCAATAGTTGTAACTATGAAAAATGGTCATACCATCATTCCATTTCAGTGTCGTTACAACTTTGAATGGTCACTGAATGAACTGTTGTAAGTTTGAGGAATACCTATATTCCATCCAAGGTCTAGGTAATATCAAAGGTCTAGGTCAGTGATGGCT